>JAGDYQ010000350.1:0-35000 GCA_021962125.1 Bulinus truncatus
TTGACAGACCCGATAAAAATTAATGCCAAATATAAAAATAACAGACTGCGTACTTTTTATTATTGATTATTTTAATGAAAATATTGGTATACTTGCACTGACCTATAGATATCAATTTGCGCGAAAATCCCCGGAAACAGAAAAAAAAAAATTAGCGGGTCGCCCGTACATATTTCTAGTAGTCGACCCTCTAGAGGGTTTCGTAACAAGTGCCTTGTCGAATTCCCGATCACAGACAACACCAGTGGAAAATGAGAGGGTGTTGAGAAAAAAAACACTATAGTGTGCTGGGAGACGAGGGCTGGGTCACAGCTGGCGTGTTGGTTTTCTGATCCCAGACGACAACTTGCAATAGCGGGGGGAAAACCCAGTAATTATTACACCAGCCTGCAAGACTATTTACTACAGATGGGTTCAGAAGGGAGGCATGCCTCAGATAAATTTAAATTTTTCTGATTTCTTTTATAAAACCAGATTATGACGTTTTGTTCTTTTATTTAGTGAAATATAATAAGCAGTACGAGCGCACTGGTGGTTGTACAATACTATTTTATGTCTAGACAGCTCCAGTAATTTTTAAAACAGTATTGTTTGGTCGTAATCGTGTTTTTATGTGCTCTAAATACGAAACTATTTCATTTATCCCCCGTCGCGGTAAATACTGTATCCGTTTAACCGCGGAAATGAGGGAATGATGTACATAAAATAACATTATGTCAACTGATTATTGTAAATAAAAAAGACATTTAATAATACAATTATATGTGAAGAAAAAGTAATATTATAATATGGTACCTTCCAGCAACTTGCTTTTTTATTGCATTGATCATTGTTTTCATTCAGTTTCTAACAAACACATTTTTTAGTGTTAATTTGTATTGCTTGGTGTATTAATAAAGATTACAAACAAATGGTAACTGTTTCAGAATATGTACGCATTACACAACATCTATCTTTACTGAATAGTGTAGGTACTGTAGGCTGCACATGATAGGTCAAAGTTCAACTTTGCATACCATGTATTTTTTCCAAAGATGTCAGCCTGTTATATTGTTTGATTGCTTATTTAAAAATATAAATTATAGTAATTATATTGATTGATACGGCGGCGTATGTTACGACGCGGGATGGCTAGTATATATATAATTCACAACTTCAAGACGCAGGACTATGTATAGATTGTGGAATTCCCGATCACAGACGACAACTCGCGACACCGGGGAAAAACCAACAACAACACTATAGTGTGGAGACTGATGCCTTTCTCTCTATTTTACCTCAACTCACAGGGCATTTCCTATACATCAACGCTTCTTGTTTCCAACCACAACAAAGGGCTGGCATCATATCGAAGACTCTTGGGGCTGTCCACGATAACTGTTTGAGATTCTTCTATCACATGTATGGAGATGACATGGGCTCGCTGTCAGTTAAAATTTTCTCGGAGGAAGGGGATGTCACTCTTGTTTGGAGTCATGAAGGAAACGCCGGAGACACCTGGAGAATCGCTCACGTTACTTTAACCTCTGACCTGAACTTTCAGGTAAGTGAATGATAAAGTATTGAATGAGATTTTACTGATATCTTTTGGTTTTGTTAAATCGAACACGTTCTCATATTTTTTTTAGGATACTATGCCTTCTGTGAGTATAAATGTACCTCCAAGGAAAATATCTTAATTGTGATATTAGATCCCGTAATGTCTGTCCAATGGACAGTTTTCTGTTATACTTTTTCTTCATTGCCTTTCTAGAAGTAAAGATAAAATGTTCATTCCGATTTTCTAAAGGCTGTAGATGATTTATGTTCATAGAAACGTTTTAATAATTGTGTGCGCAACTTAACGGTGTAATGGTCTGCAGACGGAATATTCATGTGGTTGGTTGTCTTGTGCGCGCTAGGTGAGCTGTATGCGTGCACACCCACTCAGCTTATATGGGACACTGCTCATAACTATGTTTGACTGGCGTGTCATTCAGAGATAAACATATTTCATTTTCGTCGCTGATAAATGTAACCAACCAATCAAAATATTTTATTGCACACAACAGTGAAACAGATGCAGCACTGCACAGGGAAAAGATCATGTCTCTTTTCTCTTCATTATCTTTAGATCCTGAATCAATCTTTTTATGTCTTATTGATTGCTGTGTAGAGGCGATAGATATTCACTGGGGGTGGCGAAAAGATATAGGCTGTATCAGGCAACGCAACCCTTGAAAGCGGTATTAAAGGAAACATTTGCAGGATATTTTTTGTCACTGGTGTGTGTTGAATTGAGTGCGCGCAAGATGTAGAGGGATATTTAATGGTAAACTCTACCTTGGATAAGTAAAGATAGCATCCATTAAACTCTATTTCGAATAAGTAAGACAGCATCCATTAAACTCTATCTCGGATAAGTAAAGTTAACATCCATTAAACTCTATTTTGGATAAGTAAAGATAGCATCCATTAAACTCCATCTGGGATAAGTAAAGATAGCATCCATTAAACTCTATTTCGAATAAGTAAGACAGCATCCATTAAACTCTATTTTGTATAAGTAAAGATATCATCCATTAAACTCCATCTGGGATAAGTAAAGATAGCATCCATTAAACTCTATTTCGGATGAGTAAAGATAGCATCCATTAAACTCTATTTCGGATAAGTAAAGATAGCATCCATTAAACTCTATTTCGGATAAGTAAGATAACATCCATTTTTATATATTAAGACAACTGTTTTAGGGAGCATAAGTTTCAAAACTGGTTTATTGCAATTTTTTTTTATCTGGCTTAAAATAAGCTAAAATATGGACTTTATAGTTTATCAAAAAGAATTCAATAAACATCGCATTTGGTTTTGGATTTCTTCCACAGATAGCGTTTGAAGCAATAATTAAGCTCCAAGCTCAAGGCGATATTGCTATAGATGACATCAGCATACTGCCCTCTCCCTGTCCACAGCCTGCGTCATGTGACTTTGAGACTGACCTTTGTTCCTATCAGAATGTCAAAGATTCCGACGACTTTGACTGGGTCAGACACAGTGGCCCAACCGTGAATGATGTCACAGGACCGTCCAGGGACCACACCACCAACACTTCCAATGGTGAGTCCAGCAACGGACCAACTGGCGATGAAATGTTCGATTCGAATAAATAAAAATGTAACAGTTAATTGTATTCGAGGAAAAATAATAAAATAAATCAAAGTGAACTAAGATTGAATATTAAACAACAAACTGAGTTGGTGTCAAAGCACGGTTAATGTGACTGGGTACAAAGGCAATATTCTGAATTGTAAAATGAAACTAATCTGATAGAAGACTTGACAATAAATGTCAACCTGTTCTTACTGAAATACCTTTAAAATGTACAACATCTCTTCAACTGAGTCCCCACTGTACTTAATTGCACCACCCTCATTTATTTTTGAAGGAAAAAAACAGCTCAATTAAATGTTGAAAACATCATAATAGTTGTTTTTATGGACCTTCAGCCTAGCAGTTATTGAACGTGTATCTGGGTTACTCTGCCTTCCGTTTTAACTCTTACAGCACAAAGGTTATATAAGTTGGCTGACAGTACAGATTAGAGAGCTGCACGGGAGTCAAAATCACACTCCCGCGTTTTCAAAACCAGTCCCACCCGCTCCCAAAAGAAATTCTCCCCAGTCCCATCCGCTCCCGCGAAAATTTTTCCCAACCCCACCCGCTCCCGCGAAAATTTTTCCCAACCCCACCCGCTCCCGCGAAAATTTTTCCCAACCCCACCCGCTCCCGTCAAAAAATATTCTATAATAACTCATAAAAATGGTTTAAAAATTGTTTGTAGAAATCCTCTCTAAAAACATACATGAAAAACATTTAAGATAAGTAAAATTGACAATTCTACAGTTTAAGTCCATGTAAAAATAGGAGGCCATTAACACTCTCTGGAGCCAACTGTGACCGCCTTTCTTCAAGAACGCGACCAGCCGAAGAAAATGTCCTTTCAGATGAGAATGATGATGCCGGTGTGCTCGTTATTTCTTTTACTATTAGTATTACTATCTTTCAAAACAAGGCAATACAAGCTAGAATTAGTACATGTGTAGTGAAAGGTCAATAGAGCTATCATAGAAACACTAGAAACACAGCTGGCTCACAGCACCCAGTATAGAATGTTGCATAATATCATTAGGCCTAGTACAACTGGTTCACATACTGACCAGAGCTGGTGGTTACGTAACACCAGACGTCAGTCTTCCCTGGTTGTGTTAGTATAACCACCTTGAAAAAATAAATTAAAATATTTTAGCGACTTTTTTTTACAGGCGCTTTTTAAAAAAAAAATTTCAATAGCAATTTATCCAAGTCCGCGAGAGTCCCACTCAAACAAAAACCAATCCCATAGAACTCCCGATAAATTTATTTCCAATCCCGCGAATCCCAATCCCGTGCAGCTCTCTAGTACAGATGCAGTGCATAATAAAGAGGGATGGGCTAAGATCTTTCTTTTTTTTAAATATAATCACCACTCTTATTGAGAAAATTGAGAATTTATTAAACTTCGTCCATGAATCAATTGAAATAATGATTAGAAAAATAAAATGTGTTCATACAATATGTTCATACAATGTGTTCACATATGTGCTCACACAATGCCTCACACAATGTGCTCACAAAAATTCCTCACACAATGTGTTCATACACTGTGTTCACATAATGTGTTCATACAATGTGTTCATACACTGTTTTCATACACTGTGTTCATACAATGTGTTCATATAATGTGTTCATACGATGTGCTCACACAATGTGTTCATACACTGTGTTCATACAATGTATTCATATAATGTCTTCATACAATAAATTAATACACTGTATTCATACCCTGTGTTCATATAATGTGTTTATACACTATGTTCATACACTGTGTTCATGCAATATGTTCATACAATGTCTTCATGTATGTGCTCACACAATGCGTCACACAATGTGCTCACACGATGTGCTTACACAATGTGCTCACACAATGTGTTCATATAACGTGTTCATACAATGTGCTCACACAATGTGTTCACACAATGTGTTAATACACTGTGTTCATATAATGTGTTTATACACTGTGTTCATATAATGTGTTAATACACTGTGTTCATATAATGTGTTCATACAATGTGTTCATACAATGTGTTCATACAATGTGTTCATACAATGTGTTCATACAATGTGTTCATACAATGTGTTCATACAATGTGTTCATACACTGTGTTCATACAATGTGTTCATACAATGTGTTCATACAATGTGTTCATTTCAAAGAAATGTGCCTTTGACAGAGGACCCACCCTCCTCCATTAATTTTTACGTTCTGTTTATGGCGCCATTCCCCCCCCCCCCCGCTTGGAATAGTTACCTATATTAGGTATTCACAAAGTATTAGTGTCCTGCATTTATCAGTCTATTTCACCTGTCACACTTATCAATTACAATCAAACATGCCTACAGAAATACAAAAAGTGGGGATTTTTCAGGCTACCACAACAAATATTGTGCATAATTTGGATTAAAGATGGTTCTTTGGCTGTAGTGACGTAAGTTTTCTATTTTTACCCATGACACCGTCATGACCATTGAATCACTCACGTGAGTGAATTGCCGTAGAATGGGGTCGACAAAATTCACTGTAGTGATAACTGGTTGATATTTTCACTGGGTTTTATATTCCTAACACGCCTCATTCCCATTCCATATGGACTACTTCCCCTCCACCCCTGACTAGTTACGCTACTGGATCCTACTTTACAGAAAACTGTCGTCCCGAGTGTAGCAGTAAAGAATGTCTGATAATGCAAAAAGCCGGATAGGCAGCAGCTCTATAAATAACACCATCCTTTCCCACATCCACATTATCATTAATAACAAAAACTTTTTAATATTTTTGAAATCGGATAATCTAAACCAAGATAACTGTTAGCTGAGTGGTCATTATTGCATTGTAATTTTTTAATCTGGGCATGAGATTCCCTATGTCTATTCCTCTCTCTCTCTAGGTCATTACGTCTACACCCTAAATGTACTCAGACACCGCGGTAAGTCCGCACGTCTCATGTCCGAACTTCTCCCGCAGACAGACGGCAGCTGTCTCAGTTTCTTTTATTACATGCGTGGACAGGGAACTTTGTTGGTCTGGCTGGACTTCGACATGTACCGTCTCCTTGCAACGGTCACTGAAGACACAGGTTAGTATAGAATTTCTGTACAACTTGTCACAATGTGACCACGCTTATTCTGTCTGCCATGGTTTTTTTTATACTTTATTTCATTATGCAGAAATAGCAATAACTCGGATATTGGTGATAACCTTTACAAAAGCCTTAGAGAAAAAATCGAAGGCAGGCGAAAACCTAACAAATTATTTTCATAAGAGTGGTAAATTTGGTCTAGAAATTCCGAAATGCAAGAACAATTAAACATAATGTAGTAAAATAAATGTAGTGATAAATGCTGAGAAAAAAAAATAGCTGAAAAATAACATGAATATAAAGTATATACTAGACCGACCTTAGGCTTCAAACGCGCCTGACAGGTGCCCCACAATTGCCATTACATTAGTAGTAATAGTTGTTATTGTAACAAAAAATTATAACAGGTGCCTCGCAAGCGTCCGTTAAATTGGGCCCCGCAATTCGCAAGGCAGGCCCTGTGTATGTATATGGTTAGTTGACACTGTTGTGTGGTGGGGAGATCATTTTTCAACATTAAAAAGTATTTCGTAAATAAACAACTTTTATGAAAATGTACGAAAAAGTAAAAATAATTCTTTAGACGAACAGATAATGCAAGTATTTTGTTTAGAAATTGTATAGACTAAATCAAAGTGTGAGAGCCTTATTGCATCTCTTGTATAAATCATTGCTAATATTAGTTATTGTATCTCTTGTATAAATCATTGCTAATATTAGTTATTGTATCTCTTGTATAAATCATTGCTAATATTAGTTATTGTATCTCTTGTATAAATCATTGCTAATATTAGTTCATCCATATTTGGCAGTTGACACTCATATTTAGTTAGTATTATTTCATTAAATATTTTTGTGATGTCACCCTAATGAATTGTTATTATAATTTTAGTAAATTTCAATTTTTTTTATATATTTTAATTTTTTCTTTACATTAAAAAATTATATGTGTATATATATTTCTGAATCAACTCCAAGGTGACATGTGGAAACAGAAGTTCGTGAACATCAGCATCGACACACAGTTTGTCATTGTTTTTGAAAGTCAGATCACGATGGAAGGTCAAGCTGACACAGCCATTGATGACATCAGCTACACACCAGGTCTCTGCTCCACCGCCGAGGAAATCAATCAGTTTGTGTGTGCCGAAGACGGGACGGTGCTTCCGATAAACAAGGTAAATGACCTGTGTTACGTCATTTACAGATGACATAGACTTAAAGTCTACGTGCAACTTTTAAAATTTTCTTGTCTCTGTTAACACCTTATCAAATATGTGTTTGTAGTAGACTATACTCCACTGTTCTGTTGTACAGATGTTAACACCTTATCAAATATGTGTTTGTAGTAGGGCTGTACCGGAGTTCGGCTCCGGCTCCGGCCAAAATCCGGCCATTTTAGAAATCCGGCTCCGGCTCCGGCCAAATTTTTGGATTTTGGCCGGATTTTCAGCCAGATTTCTGTCTTACTTTACTGTTTACCTTGTTCTCCAGTTATCACCCAGTGAACACAAAACACATGTATGTAACAGTTCCATTCTATGTTATATCGCCCGTCTCAGTGAGGTGGAGAAGATATGTATAACCTACCTTCTCCACCTCAGTAGCCGGTCTTATAAAGTTGTTGTCCGATGACCTCGTTACGAATGATACAGTTTCATAAGCTAAATATAGCCCCAACTTTTGGAATCCCACGTTACAAACAGTGATATTTGACCTCATTCTAATAGATCCAATTATTTAATTGAACGGCACACAAATATTCCTGCAAAACAGCGCGCGAGGGTTACCCATACCCAGAATTCCATGCAAAAATGTACATTTTTGTCGCGAACCAGTTATCGAATCATTTCTAATTGCAATTGATTTTTATTTTCTTATTGCAATTTTATACAGCAACTAGCTGTACCCTGCAAAACCTTTGCATGAAGATAGACTATTGTAAAGCCAGTGCCAAACCTAGGGATTCGGGGGCCCCGGGGCTTAGCCTCTTTTGAGGCCCCTTCATTTTGACGTTTGGTCCTCACTTTAGGGGGCTCCCCTCAAGCTGGGCCCGGCGGGACTTTTGATTTTGGATGTAACATCACCCATTGATATAGGATGTAAGCACTCGATGGAATTCAACGTTCTACATGCTACGTCAACTGAGTAAACAGCATCGTGCACTGACTATTTACTGTTCAGAAGTCGATGGTACTTCCTGTCCAAGTGCACATCAATGGTCTGTTGCTGAAAATGCTGTATCAACTCTGGCACCTTCTGAAGAGGTAACACGGGAAGTAAGCAGTGATGCAGCACGTATTTCACTTGCAATACCTATTGCTGCAGTTTTGAGAAACCTGTTGACGAAGGACGGTAATGATGCAGGGGTAAAAACTATGAAGTCAAGTCTGCTCAAACCAGTGAATAAACGTTTTGACAACATTGAGCATGAACCCCTGTATGCAGTTGCAACATTGGTTGACCCACGATTTAAACAGCGATTCTTCACGGAACAACAACTGACAGCAGCCAAGGCAGGTGTCCTGCTAGCATTTAGCAGTGTCACACAGAGTGCTGTGCATTGGCGGCGGAATGAAAAATTTAAAGGGGGGGGGCGCCAGTGGTACTGTGGGTGATATTCAAGTTGATCAGAATGAGATTGAGACATCTGAAGAATTGCCAGCTAAGCAACCGCGTCTGGATACGTCTGGTAGTGGCAAATCAATTCTTTGTGATTGCATTGACGAGATTGTACATACATCAGCAAGTGCAACTAACAGTGAACAGCAGGAACCAACAGGTATAGACATCGAACTACCCAAGTATCTGGCTGAACCAGTGATTAATCGGCAGGAGGATCCATTGCATTGGTGGAGACAGAATATGGAGTGTTTCCCTAGTCTTGTTGCAGTTGCTCGCAGGTACTGGGTGCACCACCAACAAGCGTTTCATCAGAGCGCTTGTTCAGTGTAGCTGAACGATCATCGTAGCTCACTGTTGCCAGAGAATGCTGCTCGTCTTATTTTTTTGAAGTACATCTCAAAGCTGATCAAAGAGTAGAATGGCAGTTGACACTTGACAGTTGACACACAATCGATTTGAATTTGAAAAACTTGAAAACTCTAAAGTATTTTAATTTTTACTTTTTAGTTTTTAGGACTACTTTTTTGTTATTTACAGGAAATGGAAATCAAATCAAATATCATTTGAATGATTGATTTACAGTTTTAATTACTATTTCGCCACTGTTGCCACTTTCCCAGCAGCTGATTACTATTAGTGATTACTGAGATTAGCCAAATTCTGCAAACTATCGTTACTATCGTATTTATTCTAATAATCATCATCATATATCATATTATTCATTTCCAGTGTGCGTTAAATCGAAAGCGGAAAACAAGAATTCAAAAATGGCGTCATCCCCTGAGTCTCGATTCAACTTTTCTTTTAGAAATATCTACAGTTTTCAATAGTTTCTGTGCTTTTAATTATAAAATGTAAAAGTCCCCAATATTAAAAATTAATAATTAGCATATAATATCATTCAAATCATTGTAGTTTTTATTACAACAGAGCATTTTAACATCGTCAAACGTAAAACAATAGTAATAATCGAAAATCTCCGACGTCGGCGACGATAAGACTATTGACCGTGTTTTCGTATCTAATTTCGTAAATAAAGTTCTTTTTAAAAGTCGATATAATATTTAAAAAAAGAAATCTGCAAATTTCTATACTAATTAAGTTCTTAGCTTTTAAAATACTTATGATTTTAAATAAATACGGCTTTGAATTATTTCTTAATTACAAAATAACAATATAGACCTAAAAAACTAGGTCAAAAGGCAATGAAAACATAACCGAGGAATATTTTTTCTAAAAGTACATTAAAATTGCACATTTCAATTGTACGGCGCGGTGGCTGAATGGTTATGAGACTGGCTGAGGAACCATTATTATGCAGACTCTCCGGGTTCGATTTCACCTAGAGACTTTTTTTTTTTTCAGAATATATCCTTTTAGTTGTTTTAATGAAAAGTAACTAACTAGATCTCTTTGACATTTTTTTTTAATTTAAATAATTTATCTTTTAGGATGTTGTAAGAAAAAGAAACAATAACTAATTAGATTTTAAATTATTTCATAACTTAAAAAAAAAAAATTAACACAGGCGTAACTAGGGTGTTGGGGGGGGGTCCAAAATATTAAGTACATAATCTCATGTCATGGTATTGAATGTCAAAATGCAGGGCCCCCAAATCCTAGGTTCTGCAATGGCTTTACAAGTCTATCTTCCTGCAAAGGCTTTGACATTTTTTTTATTGTTTTTTTTTCAGAATATATATCCTTTTACTAACTTTTAGTTGTTTTAATGAAAAGTAACTAACTAGATCTCTTTGACATTTTTTTTTAATTTAAATAATTTATCTTTTAGGATGTTGTAAGAAAAAGAAACAACAACTAATTAGATTTTAAATTATTTCATAACTTAAAAAAAATAACACAGAGGCGTAAGTAGGGTGGGGGAGGGTCCAAAATCGAAAGTCCCACCGGGCTCCAGCTTGAGGGGAGCCCCCAAAATTATTTTTTACATTAAATATTAAGTACATAATCTCATGTCATGGTATCGAATGTCAAAATGCAGGGCCCCCAAATACTAGGTTCAGCAATGGCTTTACAAGTCTATCTCCCTGCAAAGGCTTTGCGGGGTACAGCTAGTATCCCATATTATTTCTAATAAATTAAATAATAATAGCCCATCCCCCATTTCTTGGCCCATGTTTTAAGTTCTGAATAGAATTGTATTTACCTGAGAGACTGAGACATCCAATAATCCCCCGTCTCAAACAATAAAGTGACAACCGAATCCGGCTCCGGCCGGATTTGTTTTGACAAATCCGGCCAAATCCGGCTCCGGCCGGATTTGGGTACAGCCCTAGTTTGTAGTAGACTATACCCAATTGTTCTGTTGTACAATTAAAAAACAACAACAACTGAATGGATATCTTCATGTATACATAACTTCCGTAGTGCCTCTATGACCAATCAACACCTCGTATTTGTTAGCAATGTGGAACGACCAATTCAGTACTCTTCTATATAGGATGGAAAGTTAACATTTCATTTGATGTCAATGTTGATTGACATCCTGATTTCAAAAGAGTACTTCGGTAACTGGCAGGCCTATTAAGTACTGCTCGTTCCCTGTCCATCCTGCCTTTCCAAAAGTGTTTAACTCATACAATAAACCTTGCTTATATCATGTCTAGTCAAACAGCCTATACAACAAACAAAACTGTAACGAAACATCTCTCTATCCTATCTTCTAATACACTAAACCAGTGGTACACAACCCTCTGGCCGCCCAAGAAACATCAAATAATTTCTTTTTTATTTACTTTGGTGTATGTCTCTGCTACTTTTCAATGACGAGAATTAAGTAACGCCCCCCCCCCCATCGGGTCGCGGTGAAATTTATCAAAGGCTGACCGGTCCATGGCAAGCATAAGGACCACTGCACTAAGCAATATACTTTTAATGGGTAAACCCGTTCAGCTTCTAATTTTTTTCACACATTACTATCATCCATAGATATTATTAGTCTTATGTTATAAATATATATCTATGTGAACGTTTCCATCAGTTAAAATGTTCGCATTTTAAAACCCATTATTACAAATGATCTTTATTTTTAAAGCGCTGAGGACATACAGAAATACAGGAAGTTGTATTAAACGCTAATTATGTCTGATATGAGGCAATAATAATTTATCATTTGAATATCGAAAGAGTTTTATTTCAACGACATACTAGTCCATGACGACCAGGCGAGCAATCGCTGTTTGCATTTAAAGTTTTGAACAAATGTATATTAATAAACACGTGTTTACTCAGATGTTTTAAAACTTCTATTTATGTGTAAAAAAAAGAGTTAATTTAGATGTCATAAAAAAGTAATTTACATATCATTAGTAGAACAATTTAATCACGTGTACTATCAAATGATATGTTGTAAAGATCGCGCAACTCATGACCATCCGGTCCAGGGTTCGATCTTTTGTGCGGACCGAAGAATTGGTTCAGTTCGTGGTGAAAGTTCCCTCTATGTCATCCTCGGTGCCTCTCGGTTGTGGTGGAGATAAAATTAGGGCATTAACGAGCATCCAAATATTGGCTCTAAGAAATGATATCTCATCCTTTCAGGGACTTCATATAAAACAATAGATCAGTATAGCAAATACATATCCTCTTCTACTACTTGTATGCGCCAGCAGGTATTAATCAACACGCAAACATTTTGTTATTCTTCGCCAATATGAAACAAAACTATTTTTCCTCATTTCTTTCTACCCAACCAAACAGAGATGTAATTTTATCCGAGACTGCAAGAATGGATCAGATGAGATCAACTGTGGCAACTGTACATTCCAGCACGACCTTTGTGGCTACAGGGAGATCAGTGAAGGAAGTTTCCATTGGGTTATGGCCAGCAACCACACGATGAAGCCAACGGCCTTTACCAGTGGTCTGGGATATGACCACACTGAAAGTAAGATGCAGTAATTAGAAGTCCATCTCACCACTTTTGATTGTCTTTTAATAAAAAGTTTTTCTATTAAAGCTGCTAATTTTAAATATATAAATAGATATGTATTTATGGTTCAAATATTAGATTCTCCGTATGGCAATATGTTGTATGTGGACACTATAAATGGCAGAGACACAGCCATTGCAGTCGTTGAATCGCCTTTGCTTCAAAGATCATACCAGAGCTGCAAGTTGAAGTTTTATTACAAATTCTCAGGACCTCAGTCAGGGGAAATTTCAGTTGGCTTGAAGGTAATTAACTTGTTGTGGTTTAAATAGAAGGTAATTAAGTTGTAGTTTAAATAGAAGGTAATTAGCTTGCAATTTAAATAGAAGATAATTAAATTGTGATTTAAATAGAAGGTATTTAACGTTATATGGTTTAAATAGAAGCTTTCTAAAAAATTTAACTTTCGGAAACTTTTTGAAATCATACATCTATGTGCTTTCTTTTCTTCAAATTTTTACATGCAATTTTGGATTAGAACGTACTGAATTGACAGCTGAGATAAAACTCGGTGTTTTTTTCAGTATTTGGGAATGTTATACAGGTTTATGGCTAGAAAGTTACTCGATCGGTCCATTTTGTGGTCAGCCAGCTCGCGGTACTAAAAGAGCACGTGCTCCACCGTTTCCTCAACTTCAACACAGCGGCGGCAATGAGAATTGACATTGGACCTAAAACTCCAAAAGTACGCTCCTATTGGACAATGCCCAGTGCAAGCCTCACCTAAACCTCTTCCACTGGTCAGTCTTGGACGACCGCTTCAAGTAACTCCAGTCATCGCTGCCTGTCACATCATCATCCCAATACGAGAACCATTGAGTGCGTTCAAACTAATGGAACTTGCCAATACTGCCTTCTAGTACGCTACTATCATCACCCGCGACGAAGTTCTGGGAACTGATCGATCCCCGCTAGGAAGTCGGCCCTGTTAGTCCCCGACTTGTCCGCATGCCATGAGATCACTAGCTGTCTCGTCGTTCTCATGTACATATCTGCTTTAGTTGATACAAAAATGTTTCCCTATTTTATGTGTAGATTTGACCTAAAACTCTTTCATTCAACAGTTCGACTGGTCAACTGGTGTGTTTGCCACAGGCTTCATACAGAACCGCGTGTACAACTTGGACTCATGGCATTTGGCAGAGGTGGACATTGGCTACGTGGCAGAAAGTTTTTATATCGTCATCATGGCTAGAAAGAGTTATCTGTAAGAATTGTTTGTTTGTTTCTATTATGTTATACTATATATTCTAGTCACTAAGTTATACTATATATTCTAGTCACTAAGTTAAAACTAAAAACTCAAGTTGCTATATTATACTATAAATTCTAGTCACTATGTTATTCTATATATTCTAGTCACTAAGTTATACTAAAAATTCTAGTTGCTATGTTATACTATAGTTTCTAGTCGTTATGTTATATTATAGCTTCTAGTAGGTATTTTTTTCCCCTAAGTATTACCATGTCTAGTTCAATGCCCAGTCGCCATGAATTCCCAAACGAATGACGTGTGTGTGCCAGTTTAAACTGGATACTACATTTTCATAATTTGCTAAAAACGATTATTAGTTTCTTGTTACTAATAAATGTATTTGTTTTTCTCAAGTGAGTTCTATGCTTTCAAAAAGCGATGAGATTAAATCATTTATAATCCCCCCCCCAACCTCAAACCAATACATGTATGGCTTTAATCGCAAAAGGTCTCCTTGAATAATTTGCTTCTTTCGTCCATTAGTTATGACACTTTTTTTTACAGTAATTATATCAAAACTCAATAAAGTTTCACTTATATATCCTATAAAAATCAATGGGGTCAGATGAAGCAAATCTCGACTATAGAATGTCAGGCTTGTCTAGGACTAGATTATATCAGTATTTACCAATACCAGTCATTATCTTAGATATTGCATTTAGTATAATAAATATAATTTTTAAAACATATCTAAATTCAAGTACATATATACATTTCAGGAGTAGAGGAACCATTGCCATAGACGATGTAAGCCTAGTTAACTGTGGCCCACCAGAAGCATCGCATTTAGCGTGTACTCTACCGTCCTATTTCAAATGTGCCTCGGGCTACTGCGTGGACCAGACGGTAGTCTGTGACCTTGCCCAGGATTGTGGAGATGGTAGTGACGAAACAGGTTGTCGGGAAGTAAGTACATAAGTCAGGTGTTAATATCTAGGTCAGCAGAATAGCCGTTTAGATAATGAGTCAGTAACATGTAAAAAAAAAATCAATGTAAATTATCCATTGCAATAATTCCGCAATGTACCCCCCCTCCCCCCAGCCCCCACCTTATAAAAATGTCTGTATTGGTAGTTTCAATTTAGTATTTTTATTATAATTTGTAAGGTTAATTTGCTTCCAGATGTTGGCAATATTTTAATGGCTATCAATTGTTTATATGTAATTTAATTAGATCTCATGTTCATTATCTATTCTATAGTCATTATGTAGATAGATAGCCTAGATATCGAGAGTAGATAGAGGATAGCTTAGATATCGAGAGTAGAGTCTTGATCTAAATGAACGTATGCTGAGTGTATACAGTTTGATACAGTCGGAACATTTCATAGGTCTTAGTTTATTCTATTTAGAGGCTTACAAATATTTCAGGGCCCAATGCAACTTCTGGGCCATCTGATTGAAAATAAATACTGGACGAGGACTTGTGGAGGTAGAGGAGGGCATAGATTTTTTAGATGGTTGACTTGATTGACTTTATATATAAGAAAGGCAGTATATATATATATATATATATATATATATATATATATATATATATATATATATATAAAAGATATTAATATACTACTAATAATAATAATGATAGAAGTGAAACATTTCTCAGTTAATCATTTCAGAACACTTTTTTGTTTAATTAAGAATATTTAAATTAAAAGAGAACAATCCCAACGAAGTACGTTACTAAATTTAGTAAAGGGATCACAATGACATTAAGCTAGTATTATTTATTTGATTTTTGACCCAGATTTTTCTATTTTTTTTTATCACCGTTAGATAACTGCCTGCAGTTTTGAGAGCTCTCTATGTGACTGGCAGCAGGAATCAACAAGTACCTCTTGGAAAATCGGCACCGGTAGCATCCGCGACACACCTATTTCACGAGATCACACTTTAGGAACCTCCAGCGGACACTATTTATATCTAAACTCATTCCCATCGCAAAATAACCGAGTTGGCAGCATTGCAAGACTAGTCAGTCCCACATTTCAATCAACAACAACAAGCAACAAGACATGCCAACTCACTTTGTATTATTACATGAAGAACAATTTGAACAACAGCGTTTCTCTGAGCGTAAGCCTCAGAACTGCTATTGGTGGATACAAGAGGCAAATGTTCTCACGTCAGCGGGGAGATTATTCTGCTTGGGAGAGAAACGTCATTCATATAGTTTCTAATGTAAATTTTCAAATACTTATTGAGGCTTCTAGTGACGTTAGCGCGACTGTAAATCAGGCAGTAGTGGCGATAGATGATACAGTGTTCAGTTCGGGATGTATAGTAGTGCCACTGTTTCTCCCTACACCTGATTACATAGTCACGACGCAGCCATTGACGACCAGCTCTTGTTCCTCAGGTCAGCACCAGTGCCCAGACGGAAAGTGCATCCAGCAAATGTTTATCTGCGACATGAAAACCGACTGTGATGATGGCTCGGATGAGACAGACTGTGGGCCGTGTGAGTTTGAAACCGGAACCTGTGGGTGGTACTCCATCAGCACCGGAAGTCTAGACTGGGGCGTGTCTAATTCGGGTCTTATGGGCGTAGTTGGGCCCTCCGTAGACACCACTTATAAAAACGCAAGTGGACATTACCTTTACATCAAACCAGCTTATGGACTGGACAATTCACAGGCTGAATTGACCAGCGGTCCTTTGCCGGCAATTATCAGTAACTGTTCTGTGACGCTGCAGTATTATGTGAACCCGGCTATCTCAGGACATCTGAGCATTTCTACTTATTATCAAGGATTGTCCGTGCCCCTGATGACCATTAAAGTTGATCCATTGTCCACGTCTGGCTGGCAAGAAAGAATATTCAGTTTTATCAAAAATATAGAAGAAGGATCTCAACTGGTTCTGATGTTTCAAGCTGATAACATCAATGGATCTCAAAATATAGCCGCAGTGGATAGCATCCGATTCCATGGTTGCCCTAAGCAAGATGAAGTAATAAATCTGGACTGCTCATTCGATTATAAAGATCTTTGTCAATGGAAGCAGTCCAGTCAAGACGTGTTTGACTGGACATTCTCCGGAAGTGATGTTTTCACGCCTAACGGCCCGAAGAGAGACCATTCGTCGATAGGTTCTGGGTATTACTTACTGGCCAGGAGTCAGAACAGGCACATGAGAGATACGACTGTTCTTGTTAGTCCAGCTCTCTCACCCAGCGCATACGATGGACATTGCCTAAGTTTCTGGTACTACATGAACGGGGATGATGTCGGATCATTGAAAGTAGAAATGTACACTGTTAAAACCAATATAATACTGTACGAACGGATTGGAAGCTTGCAGAATCGCTGGAGTCAAGCTTTGGTGCCGGTTAGGACACTAGACACATATTCTCTGGGCATCAAGGCAGAGGTGACGGGTGGGTACAATGGCGACATTGGCATTGATGACATTCAGTTCGAGGAAGGCGCTTGCTCGTCCCCCAATGAGTGCATGTACGAGGACAATAATTTCTGCGACTGGTATGAGAAGGGGGGAGATACGATACGCTGGTCGCTGGGAAGCAAGGCAACTAGCACTGGGTCAGTACCTTCAACTGACCATACTTTAAACACACAAGATGGTCATTTCGCTTATGTTCAATCAAGCTCTTCTGGCAGCGCTACGCTAAGAAGTATATTGAGGTTAAGCGCGATTTCCAACGCTACACTATGTCTGCAGTTTTGGTACCATATGGTCGGTGAACGGCCAATGCAGCTGAACACATACGCAACGCTCCAGGATGGACAGACTAGAACTTTCTTAAGTCTTCACGGCCCGTCTGAAGATTTGTGGCGAAAGGCCAGCGTCCCTATCACATCGGTCACTGGAGCTTACGAGCTGCAGATCTCTGCGGTGGTGCAAGAAGGCGTCGGTCACGTGGCCATAGATGATCTGGTTCTACAGCAGGACCGCTGTCCATCTCAAGGTGGCTGCAGCTTCAACGACGATATGTGCAGCTTCACTGCCATGTCAAGAGGCGGCGCGTACGAATGGGTGCTGCACAGTGACAGCCCTGCGGGCGCCTTTTCAAATAGCTTTGTGCTGGCACAAACAACCAACGAAACCAATGCAGGAGACTCTTGTGTGCTTCTCAGCGAAGTCATTACTGCAGTTAGCACCAGCCAGTTCAGATGCTTGCAGTTCAGTGCTCAACTCACGTCTACCTCGACGGTCCGCACTGGGGTCTCACTTAACATCTTCACCAGGTATTCCCAAGGCAGTGACAAGAGCTTGATCGGCGCGCTGGACACATTTTCTTACAATAAGTGGTCAGTTTATCAGGCGACCATCGAGGCCCGCGACGATTTTGAATTTTTCTTCGAGGCAGTTTGCGTATCCCGATCTAACGCCGGGGTCGCATTAGACGATGTTACCCTAAACGTTGGCCCCTGTTTCGGGCAGGGTACGACCATATCCATCCGACAATCAACAACACCTTTAATTGGGAGCAGTCTCCCTGGGACTGTCGTGACTGCAACGCCGACACCGAACAAAGTTTGTCCTGGACATTATCAATGCCAGCAGGCAACTTCACGATGTGTCGTACTCTGTGATGGTTTCAAGGATTGTGTGGACGGTTCAGATGAAAGTAATTGTGGTCAGTAATATATTTATTCGATTTTTTAAAATTACCCTATCGACTTCATATCGTAAAAAATGTGGCAACTGGCCTTTAATATAACACATATCACCACTATCAGAGGTGGCCCTGGTAAGGGGAGGGGTGCAGTGCGCGAGGCCCTGATCTAGCCTCATACGTGGAGCTTCGAGTTTTGTTAAAGGCCATCGGTTACCCCCCCCCCCCTCCGTAGTAAGCTGATTATGTGGCTACCACAGTGCTCCTCTTTACTTAACTCTGATAATGACCAATGGAGGACTAAGTGGCGTTCAGAATTATTCTTTAATATTTTTTAGAAACTGGATATTGAACTTTGAAATAAAACATTGTTTTTTTTTAAAAAAACCTACTAATTATTCAACATCAATTTTTTTTTTTGGAATCTAATCAGGAATGAAATATCTGAGTAATATTGTGTAATGTTTAATGTTTATTTACAACCGACTTTGAAAACTTACAATATTTCTATTTCGGTATCATAAAACAGACATTTCTACACAAACTTTGACCTCAGCCATGACAACAATCGCAGCTGGACCTGATGGACATGTGACCAGTAGTAAAAGCCATGGTGATAATGACAATGATGGTATGAAGTTGTATGAAACATTTAGTTACAATCTAACTGACTATATGTTGTAATATGTGTTACTTACCCCTTATAACATTTTTAGAAAAAATATTCAGAAACCCATTTCTTCTAATAATGTATCTGAAACTTCCCTGCCAACCACTTTTCAGATTTATCTAGTTTATATTTTCACTAGTTGCAAGTACCCGGCTTTGCCCGGGTTTAAAATAAGTTTTTTGTTTACCTTTTGTTTTCTCCCTACCCCCACTCTCTCCCTTCCTCTCTCTCTCCCTTCCTACCCCCTCTCTCCCTTTCTCTTTCCCTCCCTCCCTTTCTCCCTCCCTCCCTCTCCTTCCCTCCCTAACTCTCCCATCTCCCTCCCTCCTTCTCTCACCCCCGTCCCCCTCTCTCCACCTTCCTCCATTCCTCCTCCCCCTCTCTCCCTCCCTGCCCCCTCTATCTCTTTATCTCTCACTCCCTCCCATTTCTTCCATCCTCTCTCTCCCTCTCTCCTTCCCTCCCCTTTCTCTCCCTCCCTACCCACTCTCTCTCTCCCTCCCTCCTTTCTTTCTCCCTCTCCCGTCTCCCTCTCTCCCCCTCTTCCTCTCTCTCCCTCCCCCTCCCTCATTTCCTCTCTCCCTCCCTTCCCCCCTCTCTCTTTATCTCTCTCTCCCTCCCTCTTTTTTATCTCTCTCCCCTCTATCTCCCTCCATACTCCCCCTTCCTTTCTATTTCCTTCCCTCCCTTTCTCCCTCCCTCTCTCTCTCCAACCCTCCCTCTCCCTCCCTCCCCCTTTATCTCCCTCCCTACCACCTCTCTCCCTCCCTTTCCCTCCCTCCTTCTCTCCCCCTCCCTGCCCCCTCCTTCCCTCTCCCTCCCTACCCCCCCTCTCTCTTTATCTTTCTCCCCCCTTCCTCTCTCTGTACAATTAAACGTCAAATTACTGTTTTGACCCTCTTATTTTGGACCAGTCGTCACCTGGACTGGTGTGTAAAAACAAGAGATGAGGACGATACGTGACGACGAGTGACGTGACCTGATTTTGTAGGTGTGGACCGGACATGTGTAGTTAATTGGTTGTTGTTTTTTTGGAGAACAATGAGTTGGTGACCTAGAGATTACACTTTGGATTCGCTTGTGGCCGGCAGTGATTTTTGTTTCCTATGTGAATTTATTAGTGGTTATGGAATTAATGTTTAGATAATTGGTCTAATAAATAAATTATCAGTCTAGTCATTATTGAACCCACGTGTCCTGTGCGTGTGTCATTCTGTAAAATATCAAGTTGTAACATTACGCTTCTTAAATAACAGAAAACCTAATTTTAATCCCGGCCAAAACCGGGTACTTGCAGCATGAAAAAAAAAAACAACAACAATATTTTTTTTTCCGTCCCTTACCCATTCTTCTCCGTCCGTTCAATTACACATTCACTCGGTGCGCGAATACAGGGAATTCCCTGTGCATTGAATAGTAAAATACTAAAAATATTAATTACAATTTAACTACCCATTGAGATTGTATTACTAATGTTAATAATGTCACGGAAACATTTTAATTAACGTATTTCGGTTTATTAAAGTGCACCTTTAATTTTAATCTTCTGAATACATAAAACGATAGGTAAATAGATATGACTATTGATTTCTCCATGTTTACAATTGGAGTTTCCGGAAGTTACCCCTCTTTTAAAAATGTATCATCGGGAAATGACGTCACAGAGGAATTTTATTTATGGCGCCGTCGAGATTACTTTAATATAGTAAAATACTAAAATAAAAATAATTAATTATAATTAAACTACCCATCGAGATGAAACGAAACATGTCCTATAACCTTCCCCATGTAATTATGTGTATGTGTAACAAATTTCACGTTATTTGGTTTTCTGGATCTTGAGTTATAAGGGAACAGACAGACAGACAACAAATGCGTCTTATAAGTATAGAGATTAAAAAATTATAATAAAATGTATAAGATATTTAATTTATTTAGGTCATTATTATTTGTTTACTTTGCCTTTGTTTTTTCAATGCTCACTAACATCTGTGACCAGATACGTGGAAGTTGCCAGTTGGTATAGTGCTTGGTCTGCTATTGGCTGCTATTGTTGTTGTCGCTATTGTGTTATTTATACGACACAGAAGAAGAATGTAAGATTTAGATTTTATATTATGTTTTAACGTTAAACTCATGTATTGGCTTAGGTTACAAACAGGCAGTGCTGTAGCGAGCTTAGCTCGCGCCCGGGGCACAATACCCTTTTAATATCTTTTTACCCCCTCCCCCCATTCGAAAACCATATAATATTATGTGTAAAATATACCGTTTGGCGCCCCTTTGTGAGTAGCGCCCGGGGCATGATTCCCCTCCTCGCCCACCCCTCACTACGCCTCTGTAAGCAGGGGCAGGGTTTTCCAGATTGCCTCCCCCCCCGCACATCGCCTCATATTAGTCAATTAGGCCACGTACTTCTAATGACCGGCCCTGGTTACAAGCACAATACTATTCATTATTACCCTTTTATATTAATGTTTGGTTACATCAAGAAATGCTAAATATAAAATTAATTTAAAGTTTTTATAACAAATACAATTAAAAAAACAGCTTTCTTCAGTTCTGTTCATGCATTGGATAATATAAAAAAAAAACTGGTTTTTTGAGTTAAATTTAAGTTTGATGAATAATACATTTTTTTTATTCTTTAAAGACCTTTCCAAGAACTAGAGAGTGACGCGCCAAACCAAACATTGACTAACCCGGCCTACATGTACGGAGCCAGTAATCAAGCCATGGTAAGTTGACATTATGATAGGACAGTAAACTTAAATTGATATTTTTTTCCCCTCTGTAGGGAAATCACAAATTTGAAATTGAACATGAATTAATATTAACCGGTCTTATGTCACGGGAGGGCGGGTGGGATCTATCTAAATACTCATCTCCCGCTAGACCCATATCATTACGAATGCATAATTATTCTAACTAAACCTAATGAGACTATGCTGCAGCCCCCACCCACACTCTTTGAAGGGGCTCATACAGATGGAGATAATTGATATCTCATGGAAATAATAAAAAAAACTACATCACCACAACTTTAATAAAGAATAAAGAATGGGGTTAAGAATCAAGGACAATGCATTTTTTTCCCCACTAAAACCTTAAAACCTTAACTAATCCACAAAAGTGATTTTTATCCTAATTCAAATATTTTATTTGCACCATCTATCCATCCAAATGTTAAATGAAATTTTGTGAAAAAAAAATATATCTGCTCTACAGTCTGATGATCCAGGTGAATTTCCTGGGCTTGAAAAAATTGATGGCTGAATACAGAGAGTAACATTAGTAAGTAATATAAATATACAAACATTAGTAACATACTTGTATATATATATATATATATATATATATATATATATATATACACACACAAACATTAGTAAGTAATATATTTATATCTATACACACATTAGTAAAAAATATATATTTAAATATTATATATATATATATATATATATATATATATATATATATATATATATATATATATATATATATAAACTCTCAATGGCTAGATTTGATCGTTTAATATTTTTAATTTACATCAACATACTCAGAGCCGATAGTTTGAAGAGAGATGGGGCTAAGGTAAGCTAAGTTTGTGGGCAAAGACATATTTGGGGAATATAGGATAAAAAAAAAAACCTTCAAGGCTGCTCTTGCAAAAAATGTAGGACCCTCTAAGAAAATTTGGCCCTCTCTCCAGTTTAGTCATTTTAGCACGCAACTTCTGACAAGGGCAGAGAAAGTACTTTAGGTGTGACTGTCAAAACAACAGTTCCTATAAAAAGTCGCAGTTGGAGGAGGTAGGCACTGGACAACCGCTTAGGTGGCATATTCTAAAAAATAAAAACGATTCTAATATCACAACCTATATAATATCCGGGAAACAGACCTTTCCAGAATTCCTTTGTGTCCAGAGGTCATTAGGTTCATATCCAGGACCCACTGCTCGCAGGGTGTGCGTCATCTCGGGCACAGAGATTTTTCTATAGACCTTGTCATCTGTGGGCGTGTGATTAGAGAAGGGCCCGATTGGCAGATTTAATGGGGATAGGGGGGCATGATTAGCGATTGGACGATTGATCTTTTTTGGTGGCTTAATTTTCGTTACTCAATTTCAAGCACACAGACTCACAAACTTACGTAAGGCATTTCTTTTAAAACATCAATGTCATTGTATTTTTTTTCCTTTCAGGCATTGAAGAATGATTCTCAAATTTACAGTGCCTATCGAACAAAAGTAGATGTCTATGTTGACAAACATAATTACCAGCAGGGGATGAAGACTTGTATAAAATGTTTCACATGAGAAAAAAACTTGTTATTTTTTCTTCAGATATTTCCAACCATGTTTAATTCCAGATGTATGAATATAATGTTTGTTGTAGGTGAATTCTCTGAAATAGTTGGTTTTTTCATTATGTACATTAACACAAATGTAACTCCTGCTAAAGGATGCCCTTAAATTCTTCACATGCTTCCTCCTCCTCCATCCTCCCTGGAAAATACCTCCCCCCCACACCCATCACCACCACTCATTTTGAAATTTCATCGTGAGGATTTTTTGTTTTCAATATCTGAAAAGATTCGGGATTCTGTGTAATGTATGCCAGAGATGATTTTGACCTGTATTAAGGTCTTACTACTTTAAAGCTTTTGCTTTAATTTAAGATATGTAATATGTAATACTTATTTTTTATTGGATGAATGTGTTGTGTTAATGGAAATATCACACATGAGTGTTGAAAGTAATAGTGAGCTGTTCATGTGAATGCTAAAATGTCTATATGAGTTGTTCTAATTATAGATTTACAGCTATTTTAACTTCAATGTAGGTAAATCCCTTAGTATGAAATATTTCAGCTTTATATTTAAGGTGCTTTGTTAACTTTGTTCTCTGTTTATCTGTACAAAAATGTGATTATAATAAATAAAAAATGATAATTAATCTCGTTATTTTGTTTTGTATGTCTTAATTCTATTTTATATCTTATTCAAAGAAATGAATTCTAAGTTTTTGCATAAAAAGTTTTTTTAAGGTGACTAGGAAAGATAATTAAATTTAATGTGTAGTCATGGAGGAAGGATGTGAAGATTGTAGGGCAACTACGAGCTATCCGGTCATGGAGGAAGGATGTGAAGATTGTAGGGCGACTACATGCTATCCGGTCATGGAGAAAGGATGTGAAGATCGTAGGGAAACTACAGGCTATCCGGTCATGGTGAAAGAAGGATGTGATGATTGTAGGGAAACTACAGGCTATCCGGTCATGGAGGAAGGATTTGAAGATTGTAGGGCAATTACCTGCTATCCGGTCATGGAGGAAGGATTTGAAAATTGTAGGGCAACTAAAGGCTCTCCGGTCATGGAGGAAGGATGTGAATATTGTAGGGCAACTACAAGCTATCCGGTCATGGAGGAAGGATGTGAAGATTGTAGGGCAACTACAAGCTATCAAGTCATGGAGGATGGATTTGCCGAATTCTATAAAGCCAATTGACTTTAATTTCAAGTGGGTGTCCTATCCCTAGTTATCCCTCCTTGATTTATCATAGTATTATTTTCCTTTGGTATGTTTGTGTGCATGTGACGCGTTGTTTTTGTTATGGTCAAGGGTGTTGAAGCCTTATCAATTATTACATTAACAGTGTACTCAGAACTTCAAAATTACGTCATTTAAAGACAAGATCTTCACTCTTCTTAATTAATCTTATATAGCTAATCGTTTATTTCATAGCTATGTCAGAATGATTTACCTTTGCGTAAAAGACGTTTTTTTTCACAAAAAGCACCACTATTATGTATCTAGATAGTAATAACAATAAGATACTGAAATCAAATAACATAATCTTATGCATCACTGCTACAACAAGGAGTATTATCATCGATGGGCACAAACTACTTCATTATCATTGGTTATAGTTGAATGAATGATTAATCATGATACGCTAATCTACACACATTATTTTTCTTATGTTTTGTATTCTGATGTAGCAAGAATTCTATTATTGTATGACATTGATGTAATATCTTACATTCTATATCGCCTTCATTTGAACACTTCGCAGATTGTCTCCATCCAGCCAGTGTCGGCATTAGACATTTTTGTGATATAGGCAAGGACAAAAATGCCGCCCTTTTTAGTTTCATTTTTCTAAGAAAACTCTATAAATGCTATTTATTAAATTATTATAATACATTTTTAAAATTTGGCAACTTTATAAAAGTTAAAGAGTTTTAAGTATACGTAGTATATTTTAGGAAGTTTTTTTTGGCTAAGTTAAAAAAAGTAATGAAAAATAAAATAAAAATGAAATGTCATGTTTATTAAGCGTTAAAAAGATTGAAGAGAATTCAAGAAAAATATGCTTTTCTAGCTTTTGCAGAGGCAAACTCTTCAATTACTTTGGTCAGATCCAAATCTTCTGCAATCGTTTGCTCTATAGATATTGTAGCTAAACCAACCAAACGATCCTGAGACATGGTAGAACGAAGATATGGTTTTATGAGTTTGAGCTTCGAAAAGCTTCTCTCTGCACTCGCCACTGTTATCGGGAGTGTAAGCAAAATTCGCAATGCCAAGTACACATTCGGAAAAAGAGCAACCAAGTCCATTCCACATAGATAGTCTAATATAACTCTAGGGCTTGATTTGTCTGTAATTCTCCTTGATAAAGCAAATAATTCATCGCACAGTTCTGTTGCATTCATGTATGCTGAATCTTCGTTTTCAGATGTTAAAGCTAATTGAAGGTTCATGTAATCTTTGAAAACCTCTCTTTTATCACATTTCTCCAGTTTTTCGTCATACAAAAATCCAAATAAATCGCTATGAGATGTTAACTGCATAAATCGATCATTACCTGATTGAATTGTGGTATCCAATATCTGGTTGAAAAAATTTACTCTGAAATTAATTTCTTGTTCGAGAATTGGATCGTCTGAAACTTCATAGTCAAATTGTCTCTTTCTTAGTCGAGATCTTATTTTTATTTCCGTATTGAAATCGCACTCAATACGAAATTCTTCAGCCAATGATTTAGCTGTTGTAATTGCTTTGGCAAAACCTTCATCTGTTCTATAATTCTGGAGCATAGTTTTAGTTGTGTTCAATTGTTGAATAGATTTTTTAAAATCAAGATCTTTTTCTTGAAATGTTTTGCTAGATATATTGATCTCAAATAAAACATCATACCAAATCACTGATGAACAAATAAACTTGAAATCGAGCATTTTTTGTGCTATTCCCTTAGTTTCTGCACGGGACTGGGTTCCACGTGGTCCAGAAAGGGAAATGTCACCAGCTGTTGAAACGAGTGCATCGTAAATTTCAACTGTTTGGTATCGAATTACCTTCACGGCATTAACTCGACTTTCCCAACGTGTTGCGTATAGCTTGTTAACAGTTAAACCTGCTGCCTCTTTATTTTTGGACATAATCTAACAATACATTCCAGCGATGTGTTGATGCAGAAAAAAGGTGTATATATTTAGAATTACCTCAAAAAACCTTACAGCTTCCAAACAACAGTTTACGGCATCATTCACCACCAAATTAAAAGGCTTTTCGATTTAGCTCTTTATAACTATTGCTTGGACACCATTGTGTATTCCCCGCATGTTCGCTCCGTTATCGTAGCTTTGTCCCTTCTTATCATTTAGAAAAATGCCTGAATCTGACAGCTCTTTTGGTAAAATTTCCTACATATTTGCACTTATAGATTTTTCAAGTTCTACGAATCCAATGAAGTGTTCATTGATAGAAACTTCTGAAGGTTTGTCATTTGTCGATTCATTTGCTGTAACAGATCTAACAATTATTGTCATTGTTCTTTGTGACTGGCGTCTGATGTGCAATCGAGAACTATAGCGTAATATTTTGCATTTTTAGATCATTTATCACTTTCTGTTTTACCTTTTTACTCAACAGTTGAATGATCTCATTCTGAATATTTTTTCCCAAATAATGGTCATGATATTCATCTGATTTAAAAAAATCTTATATGTTCTTTCATTACCGGATCAAAGTCAGCAATAACTTCAACAAATTTCAAAAGTTTCCATTATGAGATCTATATAACCGATCAGACTGCCCTCTCAGGGGTAAATTTTGAACTCCATGTACTCTGACCAAAGATATTATTCTTTCTAATACATCCTTCCAGTGTTTCGCTTCACGATTTATAAGGCGCTGATTCACGTCATCAATAGTTTTATTATTTGTTATCCTCATTTTTAGTTCATTCCAATCATGATAACTGGTTAAATGATCTGGAGATTTTTCACGATGCTGCAATATACTTGACAACTTTTTCCAGTCACAACTGCCATGTGTAGCTAAGGCAGATTTACTCCTGTTATATAATCTGCAGTAAAAACAAAATACTTTATCTACTGACGTAGAATAAATCAACCATTTCCTTTTTAAAGTTTCTCCGTTAGCCAGTTTGCGCGTATAGAGCTAATAAGAAAATTGTCTCCCACTTTCATCTTTTGAAAACAAGACTCAAATTTGATCTGCTTTGGATCACGCTGAATAAGAAAACAACGATCTGGTCATTTAGCAGGATCCTCCATTATATCTGAATCAAATTCATTTATTTTATTTTTAATTTTTATATTTTTGATTTGATTTTATTTTGCTGGAATTTGCCGCTCTTGAAATAATGCCGCTTTAGGCGGCTGCCTATATATACCTAAAGCCGGCACTGCATCCAGCATCAGAAGCCTCTGCAGATATTACAGGTTCTATATCAGCGCGCACAAAATCAACGATAAAGCTTTTTTAATGTCACATCAAAACTACGTTTTTCCTAAACTAGTAACTTTCCCTGCGAGTTCACCTTGAGATGATATCACCATATCATGATTAAAAATTAGAGTACATGTATAACGATGTAGTTTACCATAGAATGATGCGGACGAGACAATAGATAGTTCATGGACCACCTACATAGATATGTTGTATTATTAAGAACATCTTAACGAACACCTGCATATGTCAACAAATTTTACCACTTTTTATATATCCACAACTTTCGGTGACCTGCATAGTAAAATTACGTCAATTTTTACCCCCCCCCCCCACCTTTAAAAATACAAACTTAGACAAAAAAAAAACATAAATATAAAATCCCCCCCCCCCCCCTTTTTCAGTTCAAACTGTGCCTGCTCATTGTAAAAATTGAAATCTAATTTGACTTGTATATATACAAAAAAAACAAACATACCAATTGCAACGCATCTTCAGCCCTAAAGAATTATATAACAGTATGTGGCTCTTCAATGACTTTTGTTTAACTGTCCGGTTCACAGTTACATCTGCCGAGCCGTGACTAGCTATTGTTGTTGTTGTGTCCTGTACCGAGCCGTGTCTAGCTATTGTTGTACTCTGTACCGAGCCGTAGCTAGCTATTGCTGTACTCTGTACCGATCCGTGTCTAGCTATTGTTGTACTCTGTACCGAGCCGTGGCTAGCTATTGCTGTACTCTGTACCGATCCGTGTCTATCTATTGTTGTACTCTGTACCGAGCCGTGGCTAGCTATTGTTGTGCCTTTTACCGAGCCGTGGCTAGCTATTGTTGTGCCTTTTACCGAGCCCTGGCTAGCCATTGTATTACTCTGTACCCAGCCGTGTCCTTACCGTGCCGTAGCTAGTTATTGTTGTACTCTGTACCGTGCCGTAGCTAGTTATTGTTGTAGGCCTACTCTGTACCAAGCCGTAGCTAGCTATTGTTGTGTCCTGTACCGAGCCGTGGCTAGCTATTGTTGTGCCCTGTACCGAGCCGTGGCTAGCTATTGTTGTGTCCTGTACCGAGCCGTGGCTAGCTATTATTGTGTCCTGTACCGAGCCGTGGCTAGCTATTGTTGTGTCCTGTACCGAGCCGTGGCTAGCTATTGTTGTGTCCTGTACCGAGCCGTGGCTAGCTATTGTTGTGTCCTGTAATACCAGTATTTCTTGGCCCCTCTCTCCCACCCACCGTTCTGAAAAATGTAAAAATTCTTAACGGTGTATAACATTTTTAAACTACTCATTTCATGTTTAATGTGTAACTAGTGTAAGATCACTTCCTTCATACATTGCATGTTATATATGTATTGTTCTCATACGTCTTTCTCTCTCTTCTAAGAATAGATCTAGAACATCCATCTAGTAATATTGTCTGTAGTCATGATTTCATTCCATTACATTGCAAACTCTGAATGGCCGCTTATAAACTTCTAAGCATCATAGCTGTATTGTTTTTATGTATGTCCTTTCTTTGGAGTCACTTGCTGACTTAGTCAATCATTAACAACAATCTTGAACGACATTCCAACATACACATACATGAAAAATTATTTAAAGGTGCTTAATTGGATGTTACAGATTACGTTTTAAAGTTACGACCTGTGTACTCTGACATATCTTGAAGTAGACTTAGGCAGAGGCGTAGCGAGGGATGGGCAAGGAGTATGATGCCCGGGAGCTACTCACAAAAGGGCGCCAAATAGTATATTTTACATATAATATAATATGGTTTTCGAATGGGGGGCGCTAAAAAGGTATTGTGCCCCGGGCGCGAGTTAAGCTCGCTACGGCACTGGACTTAGGTTATTTTAAGATGCACTGTGCATTCACTGCTGCTGCTCTTAATGTCCATCTCTACTGTATGTGTGACCTCTCTATGTTACATGTACAACTGATTAGTACTTTTTGATGAGTGTATCATATAAATATTTTGGCGTGATTTATTTTGGATGATACTCTCCATCCTGGTCTAAGAGACATACAATGATCTACGGGGAATGGATCATAGTGGTTCTCTAGTCAGGAATTAAAAAAAAACAACTTTTTTTGCGAGGATGGTGGTACTGTGGTCAATGAGGACTATCCGAGACCGCATATTTCACAGCTGGCGGTGGTGACGGATGTGGTCGGCACACAACACCCTTCCGATCTGTCCCACTCAAGCACACCTGCGCAGTCTGCCATTTCGGGCTGTGGTTTCGGGCACATTACAACCTCCCCTCTGTCCGAGTGGCAGGAAAAACGCATTGCCTTGCCATTCTGGCCGATCAGCAGACCCTGCTGGTCTGGCCAGTTTGGGCAAGTCTCAAAACCCTCCTTTCTGCCATCCCGGCAGATGATAGCGGGCACACTCAGCCCGCCGCTCTGTCGGCATGGCAGACGTGCATCAGCGCCGTCAACAATGGTGGTGTGGTAGGCACACTACACCCTACTATGCTGGCAATGGCGGCGTTAAAAAAAAACCCATACAATTTCAGATAATATTCCAAATGTATGAAATTATGGACGTCATAAAATCTTCACACCCTTCCTTCCTTCGTGTCAATAAATGTCATACTAGGCTAGAACCCCACCCCGCTAATTTGTTGACGTAATTCATGGATGAGTCCATAAAAATATGTGGTTTAGTTAAGGGCTTCGTACAGAACACATACATACGATATGTGGTATAACTGAAAACATTTCATACAACATCAACTGAATGATGAATTACGTCATAAAAAGTCGTACACATTTTGAAAACTTGTGGCACGTATGAACAAAGGTTTTTGCCTGTCTATAAATGATTTATCTTCGCATTGCAAAATCAATATATAGCATATGTACAATTATCTCCCTTTACCTCGAACATCTCAAACAACCTCGCAGTTTTTATTTTTTTTTTATTATTATTACGTCATATAAATGAATGGGGATTATTTTTCTTTCGTATGAACCGTACGTCATATGAACTTAATGTGATGTATTAATAGGCTTCCCATACCTAAATATATTTTGGCTACAACAATCTGTTCATGTCCTTTGGGGACAATGATGTTTTTTATGCATAGACTTATTGTTAACACTCAAAATATATATATATATATATATATATATATATATATATATATATATCACTATTTTCAACTCCAACGTCGTGCCTACAAACCGGTCCGGGTATCGGGCCTTTGTTTAAAAGTTACATAACAAAGTTGAATGTGATAAAAAGTTCAGCCAAAAAAAAAATTAACTGCTGACAATAATAAATGAAAAACAAAAAGTCATCATTAATTATTTTTGGAGAAACGTAAAAGCGTGCGTTTGAAGAAAAAAAAACAGTAAAAAAATATTTAAAAAAAATAGTTTTACAAAACTGGTTTATAGGCCTACCATATAGACATTAGTTTTAATTTTATTTAAAAAAAAATTAGATTTTAGATTCATATGTGTATGATCTTATGAGTTACATTTTTTTTTTACTTTATAGAGTATTTTAATAGATGATTTTTTATTTAAATTCTTTTTAGATTCGAAATCATTAAACTTTCTTTTAAAATATTATTCATGGCGTTTTACGTGCGTCCAAATTCGGTACATTTTAAAAAAAGATCTACTGTTTTAGTTTCTAAAATATTCAAAAGTAATAATAATACGATAGCTTTTAAAATCATCAAACAAAAAAAAATAACTAATTAGTTTTGCAATTTCGTTTATAACATAAAATATAGAGCTCAAAGTTGAACACTAATATATCTCTTAGCGAATGATTTGCAGGGTACAGCTGGTAATGTAATTAATTTTACAGACTTATATAGGACTGGAATTTATATAAACACAAAAAAAAAATAAGCAATTAAGCCTGTTCCATTCTGGACACAGGACGTGTTAGCGCATTTTCTTGTTATGTATCAGTACGTTTGTTAGCTTTCAGTAAATATTTGTAAATTTTGGAAATGTTTATAAATTCAATTGTGTAACGCATATATCTTTAAAAAAATATTATAAAGACGTTTCTTTATATTTGAAAAAAAAATATTTTCTCTTAAATCTAACTACAAGTGGTTTGTGGTTACTGAAATAGGACTCATAATTGAAAACATTCGAAATTGTATTCATTTAATCGTCCGAAAACTCCATCAATTGTTGCATAGCTCTGATACTTCAATTAAACTCAGAACACAAGCTTACTATTTCATTTGATGAGTTTCTTAAAAAATCTAGGTGAAACTACGTGCTGCAGTATTTCGCACCAAATGAATGGGTTATTGAACGTACAAGGTGTAGAATGGGGACATATATAATATATAAGCCCCTTAGGAGCCCTGAAGCCCGGCCCTCAGAGGTCCTATCGCGAAATAAATTTTTGATGTACACATGGCAGGCCAAGACCTACAAAATGATATATACATCATGGGTCTAGGACTTATGGTTGCTGAGATATAGGCGCTCCTTTATTAATATAGCTTATATAGTAAAAACGGTACTTTAGAAGGCCCCTTTTACGGCCCTGAGAGGTCAGATCGCGAAATGGAAAAAAGTCATTTCTTGGCAGGCCAAGACCTATAAAATGATATATACATCATGGGTCTAGGACTTATGGTTGTTGAGATCTATGGTGATGACAGACAGACAGACAAAACGGGGACAATAGAGCATTTTTTTTTAGAAAATGCTCTAAAAAGCTTCATCATCTTGAGCACAGACAGCGAGGAAGATATCGGAAATCCAAATTAAGATTTGATTGATGCCGTTGAGGAGAGAAGGATTAAGTATGTCTTCTTTACTGGGTAAATAGTTGAATGCTTTTTATCTTGGTCATACATAATTAGGTCCATATTCTAAAACAAAAAAATAATGGTCTGAAATATGGGCATTTAAAAATGTATCTCAGTTATACCTGGAAATAAAATACACAAATATAACTAAATTTATTTTTTAAAAAGTTGAACATTTGCAAATTTTTAAAGAATGGTAATAAAAATGCTTAATAGATATAGCTTTTAATAGACATAATGTATTTACAGTGAAAAATAAATATCATAATTTATAACAAAAGTATGTGAAAATTGTGAAGGATCAGTTATCAGGAGTCTTATTGAGAATTAATAGTGGTTCACTTTTGTTTTTTAAATTGGAGGCCAATAAATATATTTAAGTGCAACTATACTAATAAATATATAATTCGTTGTACAGATCGAAATTAACAATTTTTTTTTTACAAAATGTTTAACATCCACACATTTTTATGTTCAGCTTGATCGATATTTATTGTTGTAAATCTTGTCCATTAATTTATTCATAAAATTCCACTAGTGTGAGGACTTAATTAACAGAAGATTCGAATTGTTCAGTAACGCTATTTATTTTCTGACGGTTGGTGCGTTTTAGGTTATACTTTGTATAGAAGTAAATCATTGAAGCCAGAGCTATTAACATCGACAATGACAAAAGAATGAGGAAAACTATCCACGTGTTGCTGAGACCAGGAAATCGCGCAGTAGATTCTTTGGAAGTGGAGTTTGTGGGTACTAAGGTTATCATGTCATCAGTTTTCGGATTCTTTGTGTAGAGCCTCATGTTACCAATAAAGTCACTGAAACTTTTACGTGAACCGCTGAAGTCAGCTACGTGCATTGTAAACACCGCGACATCTGAAGGTGAGTACTTAGTTTGGTTATTTAGGTAGATAATATACAATATGTCTCTTTTACTTTCGTCACACCAGACACCTGTTGTGTTACTATTGACATCCAAAGTAAAGATCAAGTGTTCAGGTTTCAGGGAGTATTTAATAGTACTGATAACCATTCTCCAAAAGAAATTGATACCTTCAGTAGACTGCAACTTGTAATCGAAGCAAAATTTATGATCACCTTTTTTTTTAACTATGTGTATAGCACATCGGCTTTTTGGTTCATTCTCTCGTGAATATCCTATTTTATTAGAAAACTCAACCCTACTATTTCTAAATTTAACAAAATCGTCACAAAAATGTTCATCCATGACGACTTTTCTGTACGGACTTTCGATGTGAAGAACACGCACTTGATTTGCAAGTTCATCTGGAGAAATAATACAAGCAGTATTTTGGAGGTAAAATTTAAATTTGATGGAGTTTGTTTCTGAACACCATTGTCTGGACCTCCAATTTATAACTCCTGGTGGGCCAACAATTTGTTGGTCACCATCAAATACAGTTAATTGAAAACATTCATCTGTAATACTTGTGTTTAGAATTTCATGCTCAATACACAAATTGCTTTCCATGTCTTGAGAAGTAAAAGTGATATTTTGGCACGCTACTTCAAATATCTCTTTCCTGGACGGTTTATATCTCCATACGTCTACTGGTGGATCTGTCCTTGATATGTGGATCACCACTGGGCATTCTTGAGTCGAAATGTAAAGTAAATGTAGTACTATGACGTAAATCAGCAGGTCGTGAAGAGATATGGACTGCATCACCTTTTGTTGACTGAAAGAATACTAAAATAACAAGTGGATATTTTACACTACGTGAATAATAATAATAAAAATATAGTTGGTTAATCTCTATACTTATAAAGACGCAATTGTTGTCTGTCTGTCTGTTCCCTTATAACTCAAGACCCAGACAATCAAATAACGTGAAATTTGTTACACATACACATAATTACGGGGGTGAGAGAAGAAGGGAGGGAGATAGAGAGAGAGAGGGAGATGGGAGAGTTAGAGAGGGAAGGATAGGGTGGGAGGGAGAAAGGGAGGGAGGGAAAGAGAAAGGGAGAGAGGGGTAAAGAGGGAGAGGGAGGGGGGGGGAGGGAGAGAGGGGGGAGGGAGAAAACAAAAGGTAAACAGAAAACCTTATTTTAAACCCGGGCAAAGCCGGGTACTTGCAACTAGTAAAACTATATCACAGTGACCAATAAAAAAAAAGAAAA
>JAGDYQ010000350.1:40000-403650 GCA_021962125.1 Bulinus truncatus
TGACTGCTGATATTTCTATCGGAAGCGCAACGAGCGACCTCGGACGGATGTGTGCAGTGTCAACTTCCTGTCTAGTGTGACTCCCAGGTACTTAGGTTTCAGCTCCAGAGCAAAAACGTAACCTCAACTTCCAGCTTCAGTGATTCCTTAATGATACTGGTGCCCAAGGTGAACATCGAATAGCCAGTCCTCGAGCAGTTTACTTCTAAGCCTCACATCTTCGTATAACATCCGACCGTAGTCAGGTCCTTCTGGATCGCCATATCTAGGACTGGGTCACTCTTTCCAGTGTTCCAGATTGACAAATCGTAGGCTTAAAGTAGGCTTTGACATCCCAGATTTCTCTCTCTCTCTTTGAACTCTCAGTGTAACTGCGGGCTGAGACTTAGTCTCTTAGAGCCCGTGAAATCAGACTTGCTGTGTCTCAACATCTGGAAACTGCCATAGAGCTCGATGGCCAGCAAGCTTCCGGACTGGTCCACCCTGTGGTTCGCCAGTCCGGGGCACTCGAAAAGCAAATGATCAACAGTTTCCTCCAGCTCCCTGCAGTTTCTGCAAAGGATGTCGACATTGGGCCTCAACCTCCGAAAGTACGCGCCAATAGTGCAGTGCCCAGTACGGAACTGGGCAATTAGCGCCTGCTCGACTCTCCTAAGCCTTCACCACGGATCTTTTTTGGACGGCCGCTCCAAAAACTTTCGGACATTTCTTCCGTTCACCCCATTGTCCCAGCTCGAGAACCACTTCGGCAGGTCATTTATGAAAGCTAGGAACATTTACAGCTTAGGGCGTAATCCTGTGGAAGACCCTGTTTAAAAGTCTGTCTCAAACACGTGTCATGATTGTACGATCGGTGAGGAAACTAAGCAACCCACTGCTCCGTGGAGCTTGTTCCCACACCCCGAGGAGAGATCAGCCATCTTCTGGAAACAGCAGCAAGTCTGACAGCGAGGTAGATATTTGAAATACAGATTAAGATTTGATTGATTTGGTTTAGGCGAGAAGGTTAAATTATTTAGTATGTCTTTTTGCAGGGTTAATAATTGTCTTCTTTTTATCTTGGCCATAAACTAAAACAAAAATAAATGATCTGAACTGTGGGCTATTCAAAATGTATCTTAGTTATGCCTGGAAATAAAATACATAAATATAACTACATTTTCAAAAGAAAGTTGAACATTTGCAAATTTATAAAGAATGTTAATAAAAATGATGAAATAAAGTGTTTTTTTCGTATGCACTTGGCAGCTTTTAATAGATACATTGTGTTTACAATGAAAAATAAATATCATAATTTATAACAACAGTATGTGAAAATAATCATGGCTCAGTAAGATTAATCGGGCTTAACATTTGTCTGTTTTTTTTTTTTTAAATTGGAGACCAATATTTTATTTTTATTTTTTAATGTGTCGTTAGATATCTTTTAGTGTTTATGCACTAATAAATATGAAATTCGTTGGGTTTTTTTTTTTTTTGCAAAATGTTTAACGTTGATACTTTTTTATGTTTAGCTTGAACGATATTGATTGTTGTAGATCTTGTCCATCATTTTAATTTCTAACTTCCACAAGTTTTAGGATTTGATAATTGACATTTTGTTAATCAGCTGCAGAATCGAATTGTTGAGCATTGCCATTTATTTTATGATTGTTGGTTCTTTTATGAGTATAATTTGTATAGAAGTAAATTATTAAAGCCAGACCTATTGACATCGAAAATGACAAGAGAGTGAGGAAAACTGTCAACATGTGGTTGCGATCAGGAAATCCCGCAGTAGATTTTTCGGTAGGGTACTTTGGTAATACAACGGCTGTCTTTGTGGATACAAAGGTCATTATTGGGGATATAAAGGTTGTCATTGGGGAAACAACTGTTTTCATTTGGGGTACAACTGTTTTCATTGGAGGAACAACTGTTTTCATTGGAGGAACAACTGTTTTCATTGGGGGTACAACTGTTTTCTTTGGGGGTACGACTGTTTTCATTGGGGGCACAACTGTTTTCTTTGGGGGTACAAATGTTTTCATTGGGGGTACAAGAGTTATCACGCTATCAGTTTCCGGATTCTTTGTGTAGTGACTCAAATTACCAATGAAATCTGTGAAACTTTTAAGTGAACCACTGAAGTCAGCTACGTACATTGTGAACACCGCGACATCTGAAGGTGAGTACTTGGTTTGGTTATTTAGGTAGACAATATACAATATGTTTCTTTTACTTTCATCACACCAGACACCTGTTGTGTTACTATTGACATCCAAAGTAAAGATCATGTCCTCAGGTTTTAGGGAATATTTAATAGTACTAATAAACATTCTCCAAAAGAAATTAATACCTTTAGTAGTCTGCGACTTGTAGTAGAAGCAAAATGTATTATCACTGTTTTTTTTAACTATGTGTATAGCACATCGGCTTTTTGGTTCATTCTCTCGTGAATATCCTATTTTATTAGAAAACTCAACCCTACTATTTCTAAATTTAACAAAATCGTCACAAAAATGTTCATCCATGACGACTTTTCTGTACGGACTTTCGATGTGAAGAACACGCACTTGATTTGCAAGTTCATCTGGAGAAATAATACAAGCAGTATTTTGGAGGTAAAATTTAAATTGGATGGAGTTTGTTTCTGAACACCATTGTCTGGACCTCCAATTTATAACTCCTGGTGGGCCAACAATTTGTTGGTCACCATCAGATACAGTTAATTGAAAACATTCATTTGTAATACTTGTGTTTAGAATTTTATGCTCAATACATAAATTGCTTTCCATGTCTTGAGAAGTAAAAGTGATATTTTGGCACGCTAGTTCAAATATCTCTTTCCTGGACGGTTTATATCTCCATACGTCTACTGGTGGATCTGTCCTTGATATGTGGATCACTACAGGGCACTCTTGAGTCGATAAGAAAAGTAAATGTAGTACTATGACGTAAACCAGCAGGTCGTGAAGCGAGATGGACTGCATCACCTTTAGTTGACATTGACTGAAAGAATACTAAAATAACAAGTGGATATTTTACACTACGTGAAGCAAAAAAAAGCAAAATAAAGTCAATAAGTGGCTTATAAAATTATATCTTAGTGTCCAAAACAAAGAAAATCGAAAATATACTTTTGTGCGCCAGAAATCTAAATGATATTTATTTCGTATGCCAGAAATTTACAGTTAAATTTATAATATAACTGATCTAGTTTAAAAAAAAATCTTTTGGTTTGCCACAAAATTTTCCTGGCTTACCAAGTTTGGTATATGCTGCGTAATTGCCAACCATAATATGTACTATATATATATATATGTTCGATTAAAAAAATTGATCGCCATTAATACATAATAAAAAATTTATCACATTACTTAATTAAAAAGTTAGTTTATTTTAAGAAAGTGTTATAAAGTGCAAACATCCCCATTGGGCACTTACATATATGTTTATGGTTATTTAGACCAGTTTATTGGCATGTATCAAGCAAGTCAAGTGATGCGAGTTTTTTTTTTTTAACAACAATACCAAACACGTGTTTTTCACAGATTGTGAGTTTCAAACTCATGACACGTTTCAAACCCTCTGCCAATATCCATGTCAAATTTTGCTACACTTCACTCCCAAGTAAGCTTTACTTACCCTAACTCCACTGTCCACCCCCAAAAACAAATCACGGAATTTCTGTTTCTTAAAATAATTGTATAACAAAAAGTGGTTGCTCACTTATTATTAATGTATTATTTTCTTAATTTTTACCCCCTTTCCCAACCCTGACTCATTTTTGAAAAAAAAACTGTACAGGTTACCTCCCCATATATATCATGTCACGAACGTCTAACCCAACCACCATACCACATCTTTCTCAAAATAAGTTGACACGAAGTTTCCAACCCATGAAACCTGTCAATAAAGTAAGTGAGCCATATCTTACCAGGTTAAAATAAGTGAGACGTGACTTGTTCGACAAAATCTTACATGGTTAAAGTTACTGAGCCATAACTTCATAAGACATGTTAGCTGCAAAATATGTTACATGGTTAAAGTTACCGAGCCATAACTTCATAAGACATGTTAGCTGCGAAATATGTTACATGGTTAAAGTTACTGAGCCATAACTTCATAAGACATGTTAGCTGCGAAATATGTTACATGGTGAAAATTATTTAGCCATGACTTACAAGGACATGTTTGCTGAGCCATTCCTTTCATCGTTTAAAGTAAGTGAGCAAAGATTTTTAAGGACATGTTTACTGAATTCATGGTTAAATTTAGTGAGCCATGGTTTGTAAGGACATGTTTGCTGTGTCATATCTTACATGGTTAAAGTTAGTGAGCCATGACTTATAATCATTGTTATCTACTGGCTAGACAACAAGAAAAGTTGGAATTTTCGGTAGTGTGATATATTGGCTTGATAACTAGAAGATATTTGGTGTCCTATCTTGTGAATGTGATCTTATACAGGGCTTCAATACATCAAAGATATTACATTTTTTTAACGATCCAATAATTGAAGGATGTTTTTATGATGAACACCACGTATGTGAATAACACAGACGTTGATGTATACTCCATTAGAAATATTCTATAGATACTTTTGTATCATCTAATGTCAAATAATCTCAAAGCTCTAGAACTTTCCAGCCCGGTGAAGTCCCCGAGCCTTTAGTTGACCTATAAAGATCTTCGCCACACCTTAAACTGTCCGTCAATGTACTCCACTACTGCCATTTTGAAATATTTAGTTCAAGAAGGCCGAAGCTCCACCAAGGACATCTGTGTCACTACTGGTCAAAATGTTACCACCCTGGTCACTAACCTTTCTTCTATTCTAACAAGCACTTTTTTATCAGCCGTGTCAAATACTATTTAGGACACTTGGAGTTAATGTTTCAATATTGTTATTATTTTAACATCATTAATAACAAAATGATACTTTGTTCATCAGGTCTACATGCCAAAACGCAGAAAGAAAAATTATTTTGGTAAATTACCCCCAGAATTATCTGCTCACCGTGACAATATAAATGGCTGTCACATAGATGAAAGGCTCTTAAAATGCTAGCTACGTTCACAAAATAAACAGTACTTAGAATGTATGCAGTATATCTGGTATTTTGTGTCCACTGTGTTGTTTTCTACGCCAAGTGTTTATGAATGGTATAGCAGTTGTATTGAAAGCTTTTCAAATTTTTTTATTCAATTCAACATGGTGCGCATATCAGTAAAACATGTTTGTTAATGCAGAGATATTAAATAATCTGAATGTGCAATTGATATATGAAAATTCACCAAAACAAACTGGGTTTGGGAAATCAGATATTTAATGGTGCAAGTGATTTGTTGTATCACGTGATAACTACATACCAGTTATATAGAATGGACATCATTATTGAATACTTTTCAAATGTCTATAGACTTTCTTGCTGCCATATACTTTTTCCTATTACAACTGTGTATCTGTCTGCGTATTCTGTGAGATATTCCTAAGAAGTGCTTATTTAGAAATCTAAAACTGGTATAATATGTTTTAGGATGCGAAATGTCACCACCGTTTATTGTGAGTTTAGCAAGGATGACATGATCGAGTTAAAATATTTCGGACGCAGGGGCGCGCAATGATGAGCGACTGCAGAATGGGTCCGTGGTTGTGACAAACACCATTATCCGGACATATTCGCTTTCAATTTTCCAAGGCTGGAGAATGGCCCGAGCGGCTAGAGGCCATTTTTCGAGGCTATTTAGGATCCAATGTCCCGGCATTGTATATTGGTGACTTCTCGGTGGATTCCTGGACATAATGGCCGGGACCGACCTTCTAACAAGGTCGATGAAATGTACCCAGAAGCTCTTCGTGGGTGATAAAAGTAGCTTACTGGCGGACGCATGTGCCAAGATACACAATTGTGAACGAAATAAGTGTTTCTCTAGTTGGAACAACGGGATGACAGGCAGAAATGTCTGGAATAGAATGAAGTCGCCGTCTAAAACAGATCCGTGGGGATGGGGGGGTGATCTGTTATTCAAGCACTATTTTCCCAGTCGGCAATGGACACTGCTCGATCTATTCAATGTCACCTCTTTGCGCCGCTACTGTCGAGAGAATACAAAAAAAAAAACACCATGTCCATTCATGAATACTTTGAGCTGGAGGACCATATCGTGGGCATTCGGCAACTCCCTCATGCTGAGGAAAGATGACAAGTTTAATCTCAAGGGTTCTTTGAGATTACGTCTCAGCCCGCAGATAAACTGAGAGCATTCAAAAAGATTAAGTAAGAGAACAAAACAATTCATTTTGATGCGTTTTTACCATTTTAGCCGTAACACATTTCTAAATCTATCAATATAATAATATTTTATTGGAAAGATAGAGAAGACTTTCAATTATCTGACTGATTGTTGCGCTATGAAATTGGGATGTTCCCGATTCTGCCAAAGCCGATAGATCATAAATAATAATGAACAGCCTTGGACAACGTATACTAATAAATGAACCCCTTTTCTTTACTGTAATTCTATATGTTTTTTTTTTATTAGATTTTTCTTTATTAATAAAACTGTCTATGATCATTCATTTTATTTTTGATAAATATTGTTTACGATACCGAATAGTGTGGTGGCCGGATAATTGATAACAAATCTCAGTGAAGAGGAGTATACTGTCATATATTATTAGAAGGTTGGAGATGTTACAGATATTTCTTAAAACTCGTTATAAATGGAAGGAGACTCGTTGATTAGTCATATTAGATTTAATTGATTTAATATCTGTTGTTTAACGTTATATTTGGTGGTGGTGCGCGGTGGTGGATCTTTATATTTTATTTATCTTTGTTATAAATTTTTATTTGACGTAATTTTACTAAAGGGCGTGTAAAAGGGGGGGGGTGTCTCTTGTAACAGGAACTAGAAGTAGGTAAACAACAAAACACTAAAGCTTTGAAATCAACATTTTATGAATTAATCATCCATTCACCAATCACAATATCCTATACCTGTATATATATAGACTTTAGACTGTATATATATATATATATATATATATATATATATATATATATATATATATATATACTCATTACCTGTGTGAATATCGGTAGAATCTTTGCTTTTCTTTTTAAAAAAATTACTTTTTCAATTCATTCATGCCGAATGTGTTTATTTATATCATTTTAATGTAACAGAAAACATGTTTAAATTTACTTAAAAAATAAATAAAGTCAGATATATTAATAAGGCTCGTCTAAAGACAAACAATGAGACATTACTTTTTCCCTTTTGGTGCTGGGGGCGGCTTTGGTTTTAACTTTTGTTCTCTCTTCTTGGCGCTTTTTTTCTGGCACCTCAAAATGCAAAGTAGAGCTGATAGTACCACTAGATTGGTTGTTCCAAGGACCAATGAGTAAATGAGCAGTGTGAAGGTGTATCGTTCAGGTATCAGGTAGCGCTCTGAGATGGCGGTAGAGCTCTTGCTTGAGACAGACGTGGAATTGTCGGAACTTGCGCGGCTGGCTGAATGAGCTGATCCGGAAGTGGTCGGGCGTTGGTTTTCTGACGCAGAGAAGCTAACATTACCGGGCCGAAGAACACGAGAGCTGCTAGAAGAAGGCAATGTAGTTTCAGCATTTTGAACGCCTTTGGGGGTTCTCTCATCAAGTGGTACCCAAGTTTGTGTGTTTGATGAGGCGGCAAGCACCAAAGTGGCTTCATCTTCGGTAGAACGGGTGATCATAGTAGACGCTGAAATACCTCTAATGTAAGCGATGAAATTAATCACTCCGCCGCTGAAATCTCTGACGAGCATCGTGATTAGCGGTGGCTCCAAGAGGGGGTCTTCGTTGAGTATCACATAATAGGTAATCGTGATGGATGACCTCCTGTGTAAGTCGCACCACCCACCAGTGTTGTGCATGCTGGCCTCGATAATATAGAGGTCATCTCTGTGTTCGTTTGAACTGTCTGTTGTGGTGACGTAGATCTTCCACGTGACTTCCTCCAAATTGTTCCGAGGATGGGACAGAGTGTAATCCAGACAAAATTGCGTTGATTCGTTGGTCGCTTTGAACAAATTCACGCTGCAATATTGGCTCGGACTAGTTTGAGTGGGATACGGGAACTTGTTGAAAACTTTAACCTCACTGTTGCGGAAGATAAAAGTCTCATCGCAGTAGTTCTCCAACATGTAGATTCTCCTGCTCCGGCTCTCAATATGCAGGACACTGAAATCAATATTCATCAAATCCATCTGAACCTCGGTTTGGCTGTTCAGTTTTTTTAGCAGAAATGCCAGAGAATTAGAGCTGGAACAGTATTCTCTCTTCATCCATGGGCTAGAATGAGTGAGTATAAACACTTCCTTAGGTCCGTCCATGACCACAAGCTCCAGATTCTGGTCTCCAGCTGAGCTGATGTTATGCACTTGAATCAGACACACGCTGGTGTTAGGGTTACTTGAGACAAACTTGACCTCAATGCAGTTTTCACGTTCAACTCTCTCGGGTTTAATCTTTTTCCAGACACTTCTAGGAGCATCGGTACCGAAAACTTTGAAAATGTAGCACGTGCAGGTACAATAGGCATGGCAGGTCTCCAGTTGTGTTAAGATAATGCAGATTATGAAAATATACATACGGCTTAGATCACTAATGAGTTTTTACTTTGGTCCTAACAATTCTAACATATTTGATTATTAGGATCATTTCATCGTTCATAAGAGCTGGAATATAGAAAGTAATGAAACGATTACATTTTGTTTCTTCCATTTCATGTGAATCAGTCGAACGAAGTTGAATGACTTATCTTAAAAATAATGCTCAACAATAAGATTAGACACTTTTTTAACAAATAAAGAAATTCATTGATACTGATTAAAAGGAAAATAAATTAGAACTCTCATTTTCTTTTGCTCTCTGTCTGTCTGTCTGTCTCTCTCTCTCTCTCTCTCTCTCTCTCTCTCTCTCTCTCTCTCTCTCTTTCTCTCTATGAGTCTCTCTCGCACACACTGACGTAAATAACACTGGACAAATCAGATGCCATGTAATAACAGCTTTTTTGCTTTTAGTCACTGGTTAACTTTTTTACAGAGAAGATGTTATAATGGTATAACGACGTTTTCCGTTACCGGCACCCATAAACAAACAGTGATGTTACATACGTCTATAAATGCCCCCTACCCCACCAAAATGATAAAAATGGCCCCTAAATGTTGTAAACGCTACTGCAAACAGCAATGTACAAAATCTTTCATTCAGACAAATTGCAAAAATAGTTTAATGGCAAAATCTTTCTCGCTCTCTCTCTCTCTCTCTCTCTCTCTCTCTCTCTCTCTCCTCTCTCTCTCTCTCTCTCTATCTATCAATCTATCTATCTATCTATCTATCTATCTATCTATCTATCTATCTATCTATCTATCTATCTATCTATCTATCTATCTATCTATCTATCTATCTATCTATCTATCTATCTATCTATCTATCTATCTATCTATCTATCTATCTATCTATCTATCTATCTATCTATCTATCTATCTATCTATCTATCTATCTATCTATCTATCTATCTATCTATCTATCTATCTATCTATCTATCTATCTATCTATCTATCTATCTATCTATCTATCTATCTATCTATCTATCTATCTATCTATCTATCTATCTATCTATCTATCTATCTATCTATCTATCTATCTATCTATCTATCTATCTATCTATCTATCTATCTATCTATCTATCTATCTATCTATCTATCTATCTATCTATCTATCTATCTATCTATCTATCTATCTATCTATCTATCTATCTATCTATCTATCTATCTATCTATCTATCTATCTATCTATCTATCTATCTATCTATCTATCTATCTATCTATCTATCTATCTATCTATCTATCTATCTATCTATCTATCTATCTATCTATCTATCTATCTATCTATCTATCTATCTATCTATCTATCTATCTATCTATCTATCTATCTATCTATCTATCTATCTATCTATCTATCTATCTATCTATCTATCTATCTATCTATCTATCTATCTATCTATCTATCTATCTATCTATCTATCTATCTATCTATCTATCTATCTATCTATCTATCTATCTATCTATCTATCTATCTATCTATCTATCTATCTATCTATCTATCTATCTATCTATCTATCTATCTATCTATCTATCTATCTATCTATCTATCTATCTATCTATCTATCTATCTATCTATCTATCTATCTATCTATCTATCTATCTATCTATCTATCTATCTATCTATCTATCTATCTATCTATCTATCTATCTATCTATCTATCTATCTATCTATCTATCTATCTATCTATCTATCTATCTATCTATCTATCTATCTATCTATCTATCTATCTATCTATCTATCTATCTATCTATCTATCTATCTATCTATCTATCTATCTATCTATCTATCTATCTATCTATCTATCTATCTATCTATCTATCTATCTATCTATCTATCTATCTATCTATCTATCTATCTATCTATCTATCTATCTATCTATCTATCTATCTATCTATCTATCTATCTATCTATCTATCTATCTATCTATCTATCTATCTATCTATCTATCTATCTATCTATCTATCTATCTATCTATCTATCTATCTATCTATCTATCTATCTATCTATCTATCTATCTATCTATCTATCTATCTATCTATCTATCTATCTATCTATCTATCTATCTATCTATCTATCTATCTATCTATCTATCTATCTATCTATCTATCTATCTATCTATCTATCTATCTATCTATCTATCTCCTCTGTGTGTGTGTAACTGAGATCATCAAAGTCTAGACTAGTTTGATCTTTTAGACTATGGACTTAAAATATAATTTGTAATTAGTCAAGCAGCTGAATTAGTATGTTGTGTTGTGTTGATGTTGCGTACAACTCTCCGCTAACGTTTTGATTGTAAATCGAATAAAAACACAAAAAAACCCATAAGATCTTTGTGCGACAGGAGAGTGGGCAGGATGGGAAAGGAATGCAAATGCCCCTTTCCCCCGCCTTTAAAGTCCCCTGGAGCTTGTTATTGTTTAACATCTCATACCTTTCACGGATGTCCCCTGGAGCTTGTGGTTGTTTAACATCTCATCCCTTTCACGGATGCTCGGACAGATCGTTGATTCATAGATGTGGACTTTCAAACACACCAGCCAAAGGGTTGGTTTCAATGTTTTATCATTATGTAAATACTCTATACTGTTACTGGGAGTAAACGTTTCTTCATGAGTTTCGGCGTTTTTCTTTGAAGAATTTCATGACAAGTGAAGTCATTAAGAATTACTATAAACATTACTATTTTTATTGAATTTTTTTTTAATATACTTAATCCTGATTCCGAGAAATATTAAAAAAAATATGGGTGGGTGGGGCGTGCAACTGAACCCCTTCCTTTACCCCCCTGCTCAAATGCCGCCCCTGCCACCCTCCTTTTTTCTATTATAAATTTCCATTTAATCTTATGCTAAGAGGACCCCATTTAAGTTCTTTTACATCCCCCCCCCTTTCCCCGAAACTTCTCTGTAGGTCTCTGCCTAAGGCCGCCAAAGTCCGACTCTGCCCATCTTGTATGTGCTGTCAGACTAAGGTGTATTGCGCCCTCGGCTGAACTTACTGAGAATGTTATCATCTTCCTTACTGACAAACATTCATGTGCTGCTGGGTTGTTTTCATAATGGGTTGTTGACTTCCGACTTGACATATCGCACGGATCGGATCCTATCTACCAACTACAATCAATGCAAAGTGGTGCGGTGCAAAGTTATTTTATCAGCTTTTATTATAAAGAGTTTTTTTTAATTATATAATTGTAATGATTTATATATATATATATATATATATATATATATATATATATATATTTGTTTGATAAATATAAAAAAAGAAAACTTTTTTTTTTTTAAAAACAACCTTTTACTTTAAAAATACACTAAAAGTACAATATAATTTTTTATGAATGTAATAAAACTAATTAACAGCTTAGAATAATATCTATAATATAAAACTTGAGTGTAAACAAGGAAAATAATACTACACACAAGCCTAGCATTCAATTATATAAATAGCATAGATACATCTTAGTTATCTTTTTTTTTTCTTTTCAGTACATTTTTATAATAGCTTATTTTTTAACAATTCTTTTTTCTCATTGTTGAGTGAATAAAATGATGATGTAATGGGGTGGAACTTGATGTGGTTGGTCTTCATATCTATGGTTGGCACCACCCACACAAAGCAGGTCACCTGATCACACATTTTGGTTCACGCGAATTTCGATAGTTGTTTGATGTGTATGTTACCGGCAAAGTGTGAAATTCCGTCATTCTAAAGAATGCCTAGGCAATGTATAGAATGCCTGGTGGTTTTAGGCAAAGTATAAAATTTTTAAATTGTGCATACTTTTCCTAGGCATTCTATTCTGTAGGAAGCGGTCACCCAGATTGTATTATTGAGGCTGAACTTCATAGGAAGCGGTCACCCATATAGTATTTGAAAGGAGGTTGGACTCTTTATGAAGCAATAATAAGTTGCGTTGCAGACTTGACAAACGGACAATGTTATATATACTACTCCTCCTTTTGAGTCTAAGGTCATGTAATGTCATGTAATTTACTACGTTGAACTTGACATGTATCTATTAATAAACTTTTTAGATATGTTATGAAACTTCGTGTTGACTTGATTCATCGTCTGTCAGTATTCAGCATCCTAGTTAATTGTGCTTGTGTTTTGATAGAAGCCGTCAACAGAATATCATATATTCATATCATATATGTATATATATTTAATTTTATACTTTTTAGTTGTGAAAGGATTAACCTTGCTATTGTTGACAAGTATTATTACTTCAAATAATGAATAACTCATTTTGAACTCAGGAAGCAATATGAGTAATGATGCGCTGATTTTTAGATGAAATATTTTTGCCTCTTTTCAAACAGTGATATTTTTAACATTTTTTCCCAGTAAAACTAGTTTGTTCTTTTTTAATTATATTCAGTTATTTCGAAATTTTATTGTCCATTTAAGCAGTATTTTTTAAACTTTTATTTATGAATCATCGATAAGATTTTGCCGCCACTAAGAAGCTTCCGCACTTGCGTTTATCACCTTCTTGCACCATTGTGCAAAGCAGTCCTGCACACCAGCCACAGATACAAACATGAATATATACACACATACAAACACTCAATTAAATGTGTATTCAAGAACAAGCGCACATTTTAATTGCTTTCCGTTCTACCAAACCCATATAAATAATAACTTAAATCATTTTTTTTTTTTATTTTAAACATGTTGGACACTAAAAGCCTTCAACTACACAAATACAACTTGAAAAATCTGAAGTACTTAAGGGAGACATCCTTGTCAGTAATGATTCGCTGTAATCAAAATAATCTAAAGTATAACAGTAAAGAGCAGTTAGATTATAAGTTTTCTTGTTAAGTCTAATATTTTTTTTTTGTAAATAGTAGTGAGCTCTGTCATATATTTCAGTAATAAACAAGCAATTAAGCCTGTTCCATTCTGGACACAGGACGTGTTAGCGCATTTTCGTGTTATGTATCAATACGTTTGTTAGCTTTCAGTAAATATTTGTAAATTTTGGAAATGTTTATAAAATCAATTGTGTAATGCATATATCTGTAAAAAAAATATTATAAAGACGTTTCTTTATATTTGAAAAAAAATTATTGTCTTTTAAATCTAACTACAAGTGGTTTGTGGTTACTGAAATAGGACTCATAATTGAAAAATTCGAAATTATAGTCATTTAATCGTCCGTAAACTCCGTCAATTCTCGCATAGCTCTGATACTTTCAATTAAACTCAGAACACAAGCTTACTATTTCATTTGATGAGTTTCTTAATAAATCTTGGTGAAACTACGTGCTGCAGTATTTCGCACCAAATGAATGGGTTATTGAACGTACAAGGTGTATATATAATATATAAGCCCCTTAGGAGCCCTGAAGCCCGGCCCTCAGAGGTCCTATCGCAAAATGAACTTTTGATGTACACATGGCAGGTCAAGACCTACAAAATGATATATACATCATGGGTCTAGGACTTATAGTTGCTGAGATATAGGCGCTCCTTTATTAATATAGCTTATATAGTAAAAAACGGTACTAAGCCCCCTTTTACGGCCCTGAGAGGTCAGATCGCGAAATGGAAAAAGTCATTTCTTGGCAGGCCAAGACCTACAAAATGATATATACATCATGGGTCTAGGACTTATGGTTGTTGAGATCTAGGGTGATGACAGACAGACAAAACGGGGACAATAGAGCATTTTTTTTCGAAAATGTTCCAAAAATGGCATATGTTACAAATACAAATATATTTGAAAAAGTATGATTAAAATGAGTGCATGATATTTCATGGGTAAAGCCAGACAATCATTTCAAGAAGCCGTGGCTACATCAACAGGTCATCTGTATTTCATCTTACACAGGATGTGCAGGCTTTTTAAAGGAATCTCAACTTTTATTTATACTAACAAAACCGTATTTACAATAAAAAGGTAACAGGGCAAATTCTCTTCAAAATGATTTATTTATTTATTTTGTAAAAAAAACTGTCAACTTTATTTTTCAAAGAATTGAATTTTGATTTATATTTCGGTAGAATATCATAAATTATATATTAGATTAGAATATTCGGCTTTGTTGGGTAAAGTTTTAATTTCAAACTTAGATTTGTTTTGTTGAAATGTGCTGGAAAAGGCGGTTCTCTTTGTTACCTTGTGACACAGATGGCGCAACATTAGCCACGTGAATGAAGCGATCAATAATACAGCTACAAATACTATTGCTATGGGGACTATTATTGGAACACAGAGAACACAAGCAATGTCCGCGTCACTCTTTGCGATGCCGGGCGTTGGGCTGACGCCGTAATTGCTGCTGTTGATGAAGTCCACAAATTGCTCTCTGGTTCCGTTAAAATCTCTAATTAACATAGAGAACGCTCCATAATCTTGAAGAACTTCAGAGGCACTTTCTCTTTTAATGATGAGCATTACAAAAGACTCATTGCCGCACCAAGCTCCAGTCTTTGAACTGTTTACATTGAAGGTAAAAACATGGTGTTTAGGGTCAAACGAATATTTCTTAGTTGAAACATACAAGTTCCAAGAAATAGACTTGTCAGTCTGGGGTTTCAATGTATAGAATAAACACATATTTTTATTGTCATTCACAGGTTTAATAATGTTTAGGCCGCACGTCAACTTCGGTGTGAAATTAATATGACTCAGAATTTCAAGGGAACTATTGCGAATTTTATAAGTACCATCACAAAAGTTATCATCCAAATAAAGTATCCTGGACGGGCTTTCGATATGAACGACTCAAAAATTGATGTAAAGTAATTCAGGTCTATACGATAATTTATTATTTGATTTCTTAAGCTGAAAATTCAGTGCACTGGTATTTGAACATAATTCTCCGTTGAGCCAAACGCTAGGAAAATACTGAAGATTCATTATTTCATTTTTCCCGTCATAACCCAATAAAACTACATTAGAGTCGTTAATGTGGCTAGCTCCGTTAATCTGTTGAAGACAAACATGGCTATTGGGATCACTAGATACGAACTTGACCTGAGTGCAGTCAGAGCAGCATAAATTGTCGGGCTGGATCTCCTTCCAGAGGCTGTAAGGCTGGTCTGAACTGGAGACATTCACGATAAAGCTGTTCTTTAAACAAATCTGTGTGGCCAATGATGTCTTTTGTTGTTCAACTACCAGCAAGATGAGAATCATTGTGGACAAAGTGGAATAGTTTTTAAACATTTTGAGACTTTAGAAGTTTTAATTCATAATAACAAAATTGCTCTTGACCTTTTCTATTCTCCCCTATCTCTTATATACATATATATTGTCATAGTGTAGTTGCGTGTATATATATATATATATATATATATATATATATATATATATATATATATATATATATATATATATATGCTTGTGAATTTGACCTGAAATCATTAAAGTAAAAAAAAAAAGTTATGAAAAAAAAAATAATGACTTGAAAAAGTATATTGTTAATAAATACATTTTTCTTTCATACAATAGTCACTATTCAATATCACAGTCACCACTGTTTTTCAATAAAAACATAAATAAATATTTTTACTGTATTTTTAAACATTTATAAGAAATACTTCTCTGCATAAGGCAGGTTTACGTTTGATAGGAGCCAGTGGCGTAAATAGTGAGGAGCGAAAGGGCAGTCCGCTCTGAATGACACTTACTTTGCCACCAGAAAGGGGCGACAATTCAGTACTGTGGTACATTTTGGTACGGGAATGAGGCGGTAGTCTGCCCCGGGCACATTTAACGCTAGTTACGATACTGGACAGAGCTTCTTATATTTACCTGTTCTATTGACCTGAATGAGGCTGCTTGGTACGACGTGACTCCACCCCGGCCTCGTGGAAAGGCCGCTGGTTGAGAAAAAGATGACAACACAATAGAATGAACACTGTATACAACATAGCTGCTAATCTTTAATCAAGACAGTCTTAAAGTAAAGTTTTATAATACATACAGTTTCATTTCTATCAATGTCTTTCAATGCTATACTACATTAATCAGCACGATTTACCACTTGAATGTATCAAATGAGAACATATGTATGAAAGACTTTGCATGTACTTTGTACAGTGAGTGTAGCAGTTGTTTTTCCGGATGCGGTTGATCATTGTCTACGGCGTTACGGAAAAGGAAGCTAAACAGAGGAAGATTACTAACGGATAACAGGATGGAAAATCCATTGTACGAAAAGCTGATGCAACCATTTAATGAGATCTGGTGTAAGTATGAAAAGTGCGGTCCGTTTAGTAAATTGTATGTGCCACCCATCACAATGAATTGTTTCCCCGTTCGAAACAGTAAAGCTAATAGGCTAAACAACACAGACACACTGTTTATTTGTTTTATATTTAAAAAAAAAACAAATGGGAAACTAATGACATTCCATAACAATGTGATTTTCGAATAAGACACAAAAAGTAAAGCTTAAAAAAAACACAATCATATCCAGTTATTTAAAAAAATATTAGGAGTGTGTGAAGCCCGTGTAAGGTTGAGATTAAATCTCTTAGATTCTATTATCACTAATGGGACTGTTTTTATGGTGTCCTTCTTTCATCCCCTCCAAGCTGATAGTTACTTGTTTGCGCAACGGGAGAATTAAATAGCCCGAGACAAAACAAATATTAGTTCAAACTCACTTAGCATCAGATTTAATATGAATTAACGCACTCGGGCCTGGCTATCATAAACCTCTGCCTGATACAAACTCAAAATTCTTATATTTGATTTTCTTCGTAGCTACCAGTGGCTACCACTCCTATTAGCGTCTATTCATCCATTGCTACCAAGTGCCGATAATTTAAACTCAACGAGCACAATCATTTATTCAATATTTCATTTAATATTTAACATAAGCACTTCATGCCTTATATGAAATATAACAATAAGTTAATAATTAGTTGTTTTTATCACAGAAATATATCTCTTTATTTCATTAGTGGGTTGCTTTCAAAACTTAAATTTATTATTTGTGTGATTGAGATATTAATGGTACATAGTTACAATTGCACTCCTCTATATGTTATATCCAAATGTCTGTTGATGTACAAAGTCATAGGGGAAATTCTTTATCAAAACTAATCATGCTTTTATTCTTTTTCTTTTTCTTTGAACTTCTGAAAAAACATTTTTTATGTGGGTTCTAGAAAACTAAATAGTTTCTATTGTGGAAAGTAAAAGGTTGAGAACTACTGCTTCACGTCATTGGATACACTATGGTGTGTAAATATGACAATGCGCAATAATCATTTTAAAATCTTACTCTCGTTCACGGAAGTAAATTTTTTACAACTTACCTAAACTCGTCGCTGGATTGATAGACGCTTCTGAATAGTGTCATGTTGAATCTAATCAAATACTTTAGTCAACATTCATAATCCCCGAATTTCTTTAAACAATGATCATATCGGAATAAGACTACTATGTAAAATATTTCAGTAGCAAATTTTAATAATTTTTTTGAAAATATTTACAGCAAATTTTTCACTTTACATCCTTTTATTGGTATAAAAATAAATAAAGTGTGTAGTGAAGTGTCTTGCTAGTGAAGTGTCTTGCTAGTGAAGTGTCTTGCTTGAGTGGGAAATTATACTCCTTGAAACTGAACTAAAATAATACATTATACACAATTTTAGAACTTAAACATGAACATTGATTGTACTTTGAATCCGTCAATGTTAATTGATCTTCCTATCTGTTAAACGTCTTTTATATCTGACTGAAAATCTGAACAGTGTTTAGTTAAAGTAAACATTTTTTTTATTATTATACATCTAAAACGTGCATCATATTATCATTAGAAAAAAAGTCTCTATAAATAATAGCGGTCTGGGTTCTGCGTTAAATCGAAAGCAGAAAACAAGAATTCAAAAAGGCGTCATGCCCGCGTCTCGATGCGATAAATGTTGTTTTTAGAGCATTGTCCCCGTTTTGTCTGTCTGTCTGTCTGTCCGTCATCAGCCTAGATCTCAACAACCATAAGTCCTAGACCCATGATGTATATATCATTTTGTAGGTCTTGGCCTGCCAAGAAAATACTTTGCTCCATTTCGCAATCTGACCTCTGAGGGCCGAAAAAGGGGGCGTATTAAGTACCGTTTTTTACTATATAAGCTATATTAACAAAGGAGCGCCCTATATCTAAGCAACCATAAGTCCTAGACCCATGATGTATATATCATTTTGTAGGTCTTGGCCTGCCAAGTGTACATCAAAAGTTCATTTTGCGATCTGATCTCTCAGGGCCGAAAACGGGGGCGTTTTAAGTACCGTTTTTGGTTATATTTTAAATATAAATAATAAAAGCTAATCAAAGGGGCGTAATAATTATTTATTTTTGTAATAGTTATTCAACATGATTACTTCCCTCTCTATTTATCGTAAGCCACTGCTTACACGAAAATGCTCTAAAAAGTCCTTTGTCCGAAACGGAAAAGACTTAAATTGCTTGTTTTTAATCCATAGTTTTGAAAAGTTTCTGCGGTTTTCAATCGTGAAAGCCAAAGACCAAAATATGAAATCATTACATTTAAATTTTTGTTTGTTTGTTTGTATGTATTTCTACTGCATATTGCATCTTTAAATTGTAATAAAATCATGAAAAAATCGGATCTGCCCTATACCAAAAATAACCTAACTGATCAAACCTAAGGGAATATAAAAAAAAATGGGTACCTGACTTAAGTTGGGGATGTAAAGGCGGCTGGGCGTTGTGCTAACCACACAATCCCTTCATATGTTGAGGTTATAGAAACAGATGAATTCTACTCTTCATCTGCCCTGATGGCCCGTTGGGGCTAAGGGAACTTTACTTTACTAAACCAAAAATAACCTAAATGATCAAACCTAAGGGAATATAACTCGATGGAAATATTTTGCAAAGTAAAGTTAGTTAAATTCAAATTTCATCAGGGCATTTAACCCCCGCTTTATAATTCGAGCGCCCATCTCATGGCTTGTGAGTGCCTTTTTTAAAGCATCTTTCACCAGAGGTCAGGTCACTTCTACATTACTGACAAGCAGGACCGTAGCTAGCTATTGTTGAGCATTGTGTGGGTAAAAACTTTTGCTGCCCGTACCTCCCCCCTCCAGTTATGAAAGTTCGATCCTGTCAAACCGTAAACAGGCACTATGTTGCTGGCAATACAATTTAAAAAGTTGTAATGAAAGCGTCTCTTAAGATTTTAGCAGGCTTAGTTGTTATGCTGACTAGGGCCTTTTGTCATTGTCTGTTAAATCGAAAATTGAATGACAAAATGAGTGTAATAACAGGTTAAATACTGTACGATTTGACCGAAAATTGAATGACAAAATGAGTGTAATAACTGGTTAAATACTGTACGATTTGACCGAAAATAACATGTACTTACAATGAACATCATGGGGACGGATGGTCGTGCGGTAAAGAGCTCGACCTGAAGGTACCTAGTTCTATCTCAGGTGAGGACAAGGAAATTGTTCAGGTCTTGGGTCAGTTCCCGCTATATCTCCCGTGGTGCCTCATTGCCATATCGGCTATGATGGGGATGAAAGAAGGGCACAATAAAACCGTCTGATTCGTGGTTTATAGGATCCAAGAGATTTCATCATATCCTTACAGGGACTTCACACACACGGTGAATATCAGTTTGAATATCGAGTAGGAAGTGTGAAGCATCGATCAAAACAATCTGATCAGTTAACTGTGCTCATTGAGATTCAAAAATTCATTTGAAAATGTTTTTGAACTAGAATTATTTATTATTCAAATGACGTTCAAGTTAAAAAAGACTTCGTTAAATTATTAAATATTAAATTGATGTCTTCAAAATGTAAGTGTGTTGGATTTTTTTTCCATTCAAGGGACGTAGCCCATGTAATTAATGCGTGATAAGATAAACTTGATTTTCTGAGTTGCGTTTCTTTTTATATTTGATGTTAATGTATTTGGAGTAAAATTATTTTATTGAAGCAAATAAGACACCTGTAAAACTAATATTTTATACCTTGGGTGAAAAAAAACCTTTACCAGCTAACATTTTAATTATAACTTTTTTTGTTAAGTTATTATCTACAAACTATTAGCTTAAAAGTTCAGATAAACAATTTGTATTTGCGTTCATAAAATGATCGAATTTCATGAAATTACTTTTATATTGAAATAACATATTTAAAGTAATAATATCTTACTGTGACCATAAACGCGAAAAGAATTGCCTAGCATAAACTGAATAAAACTGAATTTTTTTTTTAATCACCATAATACTGCACACATTCTAAGTACTGTTTATTTTGTGAACGTGGCTAGCATTTTAAGAGTCTTCTTCTATGTCAGCCATTTATATGGTCACGGTGAGCAGATAATTTTGAGCGTTAGTTACCAAAATAATTTTCTTTTTCAGGTATGCATGCCGAAACGCATAAGGTGTGGCGAGGATCTTTATAGGTCAACTGAAGGCTTGGGAACTTCACATGGTTGGAAACTTATAGAGCTTTTGAAATCATTGCACATGTATTTGCATCATATAAATGTAAAAAAAATTATGGAATATTTCTATTGGAGTATACATTCAACGTCTGTATTATTCACATAAGTGAGGTCCATCATAAAAAAAACATCTTCCAATTATTGGATTGTTAAAAAATGTAATATCTTTGATGAATTGAAGCCCTGTATGAGATCATATTTACAACATAGGACACCATATGTCTTCTTGTTATCAAGCCACTTATCTCACTGCCCCAAAATTCCAACTTTCCATGTCTAGCCAGTAGATAACAATGATTATAAGTCATGGCTCACTAACTTTAACCATGTAAGATATGACACATCAAACATGTCCTTACAAACCATGGCTCACTAAATTTAACCATCGGCTCAGTAAACATGTCCTTAACAATCATTGCTCACTTACTTTTGCGATGAAAGGAATGGCTCAGCAAACATGTCCTTGTAAGTTATGGCTCGGTAACTTTAACCATGTAACATATTTCGCAGCTAACATGTCTTATAAAGTTGTGGCTCAGTAACTTTAACCATGTAAGATTTTGTCGAACAAGTCATGTCTCACTTATTTCAACCTTGTAAGATATGGCTCACTTACTTTATTGACAGGTTTCATGGGTTGGAAACGTCGGTCAACTTATTTTGAGAAAGATGTGGTATGGTGGTTGGGTTAGACGTTCGTGACATGATATATATGGGGAGGTAACCTGTACAGTTTTTTTTTCAAAAATGAGACAGGATTGGGAAAGGGGGTAAAAATTAAGAAAGTAAATATAAGTGAGCAACCACTTTCTGCTATACAATTATTTTAAGAAACAGAAATGCCGTGTTTTTGGTTTTGGGGTGGACAGTGGAGTTAGGGTAAGATAAGGCTTACGTGGGAGTGAAGTGTAGCAAAATTTGACATGAGTTTGAAACCCACATTCTGTGAAAAACACGCGTTTGGCATTGTTGTTGTTAAAACAAAACAACTCGCATCACTTGACTTGCTTGATACATGTCAATAAACTGGTCTGAATAACTAATTCCATAAACATATATGTAAATGCTTAATGGGGATGATAGCAATTGATTATAAATCTTTCGTAAATGAAACTATCTTGTTTATTAAGTATTGTGATACATTTTTTATTATATATTAATGGCGATCAATTTTTTAATTGAACATATATGTATATGTATCTCTATACTTATAAGACGCATTTGCTGTCTGTCTGTCTGTCTGTCTGTCTGTTCCCTTAAAACTCAAGATCCAGATAACCAAATAACGTGAAATTTGGTACACGTACACATAATTACATGGGGAAGGTCATGAAACAGGTTTCGTTCCATCTGAATGGGTAGTTTAATTGTAGTTAATTATTTTAGTATTTTATAAATATTAAAGTAATCACGGTATGGGAAAGCCATCGCTATAAATAAAAATCCTCTGTGACGTCATTTCCCGATGATACATTTTTTTTATTTGGTGCTGTATCGTGCCACACCAACTTGCCTTTGTGCATAATAAAGTAGTTTTTTTTCTACTTTTGGTACACGGAACACAACATTTTAGAGAAAACTTTACTAAAAAAAAGCGGTAAGTAAACTCAAGATCCAGAAATTGTACAGAGAGAGAGAAAGGGAGGGAAAGAGATAAATAAAGAGGGAAAGGGGACAGGGATGGAGAGAGGGAGGGAGGGAGGAAGAGGGAGAAAGGGAGGGAGAGAGGGGGAGAGAGAAGGAGGGAGAGAGAGGGAAGGAGATGAGAGAATGAAGGAGGGAGGGACAGAGAAAGGTAGGGAGGTAATGAGAAAGGGATGGAGGGAGAGAGAGAGGGTAGGAGAGAGGGAGGGAGAGAGAGGAGAGATAAAGAGAGGGGGCAGGGAGGGAGATGAGAGAATGAAGGAGGGAGGGAGGGAGGAAGGGGAGAGAAGGGGGAGGGGAGAGAGGGAGAGGGGGAGAGAAGGAGGGAAAGAGGGGATTGGAAAGGGAAGGAGGGAGAGAGGGGGTAGGTTGGTAGAGAGGGGGAGGGAGGGAGGGAGAGAGAGGGAGAGAGAGAAATAAGAAGAGAGGGAGGGAGTAGGGAGGGAGAGACAGGGAAGGAGGAAGGGAGGAAGAGGGATAGAGGGAGAGAGAAGGAGGGAGGGAGAGAGAGGGAGATGGGAGAGGGATGGAGGGAGAGAAAGTGGGAGGGAGGGAGAGAGAGGGAGAGAGAGGGGGTAGGGAGAAAACAGAAGGTAAACAGAAAACCTTATTTTAAAACCGGGCAAAGCCGGGTACTTGCAGCTAGTATTTATTTTTTTTATTTCCAGGTATAACTAAGATACATTTTGAATGGCCCACAGTTCAGATCATTTATTTTTGTTTTAGTTTATGGACTTAACTATTTATGGCCAAGATAAAAAGTAGACAATTATTAACCCTGCTAAAAAGACATACTTAATCATGTAACCTTCTCGCCTAAACCAAATCAATCAAATCTTATTCTGTATTTCCAATATCTACCTTGCTATCAGACTTACTTGATGTCTCCTGAAGATGGCTGATCTCTCTTCGGTGTGTGGGAACAAGCTCCACGTAGCAGTGGGTTACATAGTTTCTTAACGGATCGTACAATCATAACACGTGTTTGAGACAGACTTTTAAACAGGGTCTTTCACAGGGTTACGCCCTAAGCTGTACGTTGTTCCTAGCTTTCACAAAGATCTGCCGCAATATCTGGGATGTAAAAGCCTACTTTAAGCCTACGAATGTCAATCTGGAACACTGGAAAGAGTGACCCAGTCCTAGATATGGCGCTCCAGAAGGACCTGACTACGGTCGGATGTTATACGCAGGGCTGGGGAGTCGGTGTCGGTGGTGTCGGTAGAAACTAGAACTTTAATTAAATAATCTAGAACAACGTCAGATAATTCTTAGTCAATCTTTAATTTAATGTTTTCTTAAGTTCTTCTTTTCTTTTTAAATAAATACTTGGTAACTTTGTTTATCAACAAATGTATTATTTTCCAAAGCAAGATTCTCTACAACATTACAACAGCTTGTCAACATTAACAGAATTGTGACTGAAAGCAGATAGGAAGGCTAATGACTATGTTCACTCTGTTATTCACTCAATCATTGTCTGTAGCCCGTGCCGTGATTTTATTTCAGCATTCTGCATTCTCTGAATGACCACTTATAAACTTCCAAGCATCATTGCTCTAGTGTTGTTGGATATGTCTGTACTTTATAGTGACTTGCTGACTTATGCAATCGTTAATAATAATCTTGGCCAATATTTGAGCATAAGCCTACACATAGATGAGAACTTATTAAAAGTAGCGAATTGGCCGCTTCAGGTTTACTATAAAAATAACATCCCGCATACTGTGGCATATCTTGAAGTAAACCATTCACTTTTGTTACTTCAATGTAATCAATGCAGCTACTCTTGATGTCCTTATTTAGTGTTTTTCGTGACCTTTCAATGTTACCTGTACAAATGATAACTTTTTTTTCATCGTAATGGACATGCTGCAAAATCGCAGATCAGGGATGTAAATTTATAACTACTGAAGAACCACAATAGGTTCTTAAATTTAATTGAAGGCTGGACCAAGAGCAGATCACTTGGGTGTTTATAATATTTTATGTGAGCTAACATAAATGTAAATGTCACCAATGTAAAGAAAAAAAGGGGAGTGTACTGCGGGTCAAATCAAAACGTTTAACGGGACTTAGATTGCCCATGTCTGGTTCAGAAGCTGAACATTGTTTTCAAGATTACTATTTCGGAGACCCGTCTAGCTCGGCGCCCTGTGCATAATTATTTAAATAAACACATTTTACTGCACAGTTCGGGAATTTTATTTATTTACTTTTGTTATTTATTACTTACACTACAAATTAGGCCCATACAATACATGCTGGTTGGAGGAAGTGGAGAAAGACCTTAAAGCCATAGGAGTGAGAGAGTGGAGAAAAAAGACCATGGGTCGGGAGAAACGTAGTATGGCAGGCCAGAGTCCTAAATGGGTTGTAGAGTCAAGAAGAAAAAAATATACAATTAGACGTGCATCTTTATATATATATATAGTATGAGATATATACAGGGAAAAAATACACAATTATCTCCCTTCCCCCCCCCCCCGGTGTTGGTGTCGGCGGATTTTAGAAAACCGACACAGGTGTCGGTGTCGGAGGTTGATGGAATTCCGACACCGGTGTCGGTGTCGGCAAATATTTTGGTCGACATCCCACCCCTGGTTATACGAGGTTGTTAGGTTTAGAAGTAAACTGCTCGAAGACTGTCTACTCGATGTTCACCGTGGGCACCTTAAGAAACCACTGAAGCTGGAAGTTGAGGTTACGTTTTTGTACTGAAGCCGAAACCCAGTACCTGGGAGTCACACTAGACTGGAAGTTTACACTGCACACTTCTGTCCGAGGTGGCTCATTGCACTTCCGATAGACTAAATATTGTAAATAAAAAAACCGGTGAGCAAGTCCTACGGGGCATATGTGGATGTCCTGAGGACACTGTACATTGGCTCAGTAAGGTCACAGGTTATAGCCAGTTAGTGCAGGTCTATGGGTTACGATCGTTACTAGATACCCTTGATGAAACCAGTAGGGACGGTCGAACATACGCTTTATTCGGGATCCACATCAATTTCCCCACAAACCCGATTTGTCGAAGATCTCACAGGGTTGTTCACTCTGTGCATACGAGGCAGAGGTGGCAGCCATAGTACAGGTAGTGCACACGCCGGGGGCGTCTTCAAGACGGTACTTTGCCTCATACGAGCATTGTGATCCTGACTGATGCGCTCTCTTTTCTCCAAGCAGTAACAGGAACGGGAGATTTACCTGAGCGACTGGAAAGCCATGTTGGTTGCAATCCAAGATCTTAAGTGACGGCATTGTGTATTAATGATTCCCGGGCATATGGACGTTTCTGTGAATGACCGGCGACTTCCTTGCAAAGTCGACACAAGCCCAAAGCGCAGCCTATGGGTGCGGAAAAGAACTCACTAGAGACAGCGTGTGCGTGTCTTTGAACAAACTCGGTGGTTCTCGAGTTGGAACAATGCGGTTACGAGCAGAAATATCAGCAGTCAGATGGAGCGGCCGTCCAAACGTGACACATGTTGGGGGCTCAGGAGGATCAATCAGGCACTATATGCTGAGGTTCGTATTGGGCATTGTACTTTAGGTGCGTACTTTTGGAGGTTGAGGCCCAATGTCGATTCCTTTTGCCGACACTGCAGAAAAGTTAAGGAAACTGTGGCTATTGTGCTTTTTGAGTGCCCAATTCAGGTGGCTTGCTAACTTTTGGTCTTTATGGCTTTACCCAGATGTTGAGGGACACAGTGAGTTTGATCTCATGGGCTCCAAGAGACCAAGTCTCAGCCCGCGGTAATAACCAAGAGGGTTTAGAGAGAGAGAGAGAGAGAGAGAGAGAGAGAGAGAGAGTAGTTCAAGCTAGATCATGTCAGCCTTGCTAAGCCCACGACGCATCTCGTAGCAAAGAATAATCAAACATTCGCCTTATTGAATTTATTAAGTTACCCGTAATACAAAACAATAGGAACCACCCCCTTTAATGTATAATTGCATACATTTTAGGTGTAATGGGATCAATGTATACGGTATAACTGTACATATAAATAAATGTATAACGTATACAAAGCCTCCTAAAATGCTGCCCCAGTGTAAACAAATATTTACCGCATCACCGAAATGATGCACTGACCGACAAATGTATGATCAGACTGGAAATTGGCATCCATAAAAATAGTCTATGCACATGAATGTTTTTTACACGCACTTTGTTTCCTACCTTGCCCAGTTTGGAAATCTATTTCCCAATTGAATCAAATTCATCCAACGATCACACAGCTGAAATAACATTTTTATGTTATCACAATGTCCCTGGTTCTGGAAATAGACTAACTAACAGCTGCGTTCTAATTACTTTATTAGATACTCTAATAAAATTGATCAAGGAATGATGCACATTTGTGTTTCCTCAGCTAATTGTTTATCTTTTGGATAATGAGATGCTGCAACCCGGGTGTTTTGCGCCATAAGAGAATACTGTTGACATGGTAAGAACGGTTGCTCTGTATCCTTGATATAGGTCAGATGTTACATGAAATACTTAGTCTAACGTAGTCCTGTCATGTTCTTTACTATGTTGAATTTTACAAATACGAATTATTATTTGATCTGTAATGGAACTTTGTGTTGGGTTGATTCATCGGCTGCCAGTATTCATCATCATTGTTATTTGTGATTTTGAACGGTTAATGGTCATTTTGATTGTTCCATTCTTGTTTAAATTATTTTTGGTAACTTAATTTCATAAAACCTCGATAAGATTTTGCCGCCACTATGAAGCTTCCGCACTTGCGTTTAGCACCTTCTTGCACCATAGTGAAGTGCACTCCTGGACATCAGCCACATATAAAAACATAAAAGAGACACATAAACACACAATTAAATGTGTAACAAAGAGGAAGCACATATTTTAATTGCTTTTCGTTCTACCACAGCCATAAAAATAAAAAAAAATAAAAACTGTGATCATATTTTTATTTAACCCTGTCGGGCACTAACAGCCTTTCACTACTCAAGTCCTCCAACCTTTATTTCCCACTGCTACTCCCTTAGTAGTAATATTTTCTCGCCACCCGTTCCTACCCCCTACCCCTGTAATTACGTCATACGTGAAGGTGGTCAGCAAGCAGCGGATCAATCAACAATTGGCCAGGAATTGAAATATACAATCTCTTAAACAAAATTTCAGCATTGTAAAAAAAATATTCACATAATATAAAATTCATGCGCTCAATGGTTATAAATAAAAAATCAGATAACATCATGGTCTTGTAAGAACTGGCCTTTGCTGTCTTAGGGTTGAACAAAGCGTTTGAGTGAAGTCATGAATCTGAAATATTGTACATGCTTGTAATATTAAAAGTCACTCTTAAATTGATTCATAGGGAAAATCAAAGTTAACGTTTTATTCAAATTATATAGCATAGAATAACGTTACAAAAATGAAATGCATGAAACCAATGTAGTCTATCTGTATGTAATGTGCACTAATTGAAAACTTTTAAATGAAAAAATGCCAGTTTTGTAGGTTTTTTGCCTTTTGCAGCATTTATATAAATCTTTTACAAAGCAGAAAAAAAAACTTACCTTGCCTTAACTGCCGTGAATCAATGGACCTTGATAGAAATACAAAAGATTACTAAAAACAGATTAGTTTAAACTGCGCATGATTGCGCAACTCGATGCGCACACGTCGGGCGTACAAACAAACATTGTTCTGTAACGTTTCTAATAGAGCTTATAGGCAGTTCGAGTTGCTATTTCAAAGAAATAAGAAAAAATGTTACATGTTAAAGGCACAACAAAACATTGCTGTTATGGTACGTGTAGGTCTGATAGCCAATATGACTATCTCCCTCATATGGAAGGTGTAAAGTGGCATTCATTTCCGAAACTACATCGCGAACCGGACAAATGTAAACGGTAGGTACACCTTTGTGGCAGAAAGGGATTCACTTTAAACAGCGTTAAGAAACACACTTTCATTTGCAGTAAACATTTTCCGGACGGAAATTTTCTGAAGATCCATATCCAGCCACATCTAATATATTAAAAATGCGAGAAAGCCACCAGCCAAAAGACACTGCTTGCACCCAGATAAAGAGCCCACTGTGCCTGTGGTAAATGCTGTCTATAGAGTATAGTCATAGAGAAAAGGAACAGGACACTGAAGTAGCAGAAATTCTCCTGAATTTTAACACCGAGGTTTTAAACTTGGACAGCATCCCCTGCCTTATGTAAGAGTATTTATATTCTGCCATTGTTTTCATTAACAGAATAACTGGTACATAAATAGTTCAGTATAGTCATGTATGAGGTGTAAGGTTGCAAGTCATAACTCTTAGAGAAATATTTATTGATGTTTTTATGCTATATACAAAGCTGAAACGATAATAGACTTATATATTTGTATATATTATTAGACTAACATCATACACAATTTATATATAAATGAATGTTACATATATTTAAATTTGTAGTCATTTTGTAATGAATGAGTATGCTAAATGTATTCAATAAACACAGTACCAGTATATAGCATTTTCTAAAGATATGACTAAGACTGGCAACACTCACACCTTGTCCCTGGATATAGTAGTGCTTAAAGTACATAGTGTCTAAAGACATTTGAAAATATCATGTTATATTTTTTGCTAGGTCATCAACACCTGTGCATAAAGATCATACTGATACTTAAACACAAAATTCTTTTTCAAGTGTCGAGAATGAAGTGGCTGAGATTCTGATAGGCCTTAATGAGTATTGTAGCATTGAGACTTCAGTCATCATTGAAATTAACAAATCAACCCACCTGAGGTAAGAAGCATCATTTATATACCACTTTTAATTTATCTTATATAATCATAGGTAAAATGTTTTCCTTTAAAAATAAAGATACTTAGATGCAATTATATATTTTTCAACAGCTCATCCAAAGCTGAAGTTAACGCTTACATTCCAGACACGTCACCTACTGAAGAAAATGTAACATGTTTAATAGCTAAAGATCGGAAAACCATATCAACACAAACTTCAAGCAATACTGCTGATGAATGTATAAGAACAAATGAAAGGTTAGCCTTGATTGTGATAAGTTATTATTAGGTACACTAATCTTTTAGTATCAGTTTATTATTTCATTTTTTTAAAAATTTAATTATTGTCTTTTTGTCTCTAGGTCTTCAAAGTCTGAATACAGTAAAGAATTGATAGTGAGTAATTAATTGTGAATATAACAGATTTAATACTTTAAATTGCATTGCATGACATTGATTTAAACATCTTATTAATATTTTTCAGACTGAAAATTGAAAATAAAATTTTAAAGAGACGAATTAGTGAGCTAGAGTCTAAAGTCAAATCTATGCCCAAACCTGCACTCAAGCCAAGCCCAAAGAACAGCATATCAGATCAGATTATTCTCTTTTTTACTGGATTAACACATAATAGTCTCAAAGTATTCTTGGGAGAAGATGTAAAAAGCTTAAACTACTGGCGTTACAAGAAGAAATCACTGTCAAGTTGTTCTGGAGCCCCAAGAAAACTGCAGCCTGCTGATGAACTGCTTTGTACTTTAATGAGACTGCGCTTGGGACTGTTCACTCATGACCTGGCTTTTAGATGTAATGTGAGTAGTACTTCCATTACATCTATAGTCATTACCTGGGTTCAGTTTCTTTTTAAAACTTTTAAAAGTATAGAATGTTTTATGTTGCCATCTAGGAAAGTTATAGCTAAAAAATTACCTCCTTGTTTTAAATCACATAAAAATATTAGAATAATTATAGATGCTACTGAATTTACTTGTTAAACCTCTAAGCATTTTGGTAGACAGGGAAACCTATTTTCCCAATACAAAAATAACACTACCATGAAGGTCTTAATCGGAATTATTCCCACTGGGGCTATATCTTTTGTGTCTCCTGAATTTGAGGGTTCCATTTCAGATAGAGAATTGTTTATTAAGAGTGACCTAGTTAGCAGATTGGAACCAGGAGATTTAGTTATGGCAGACAGAGGGTTTACCATTAGAGATATCTTACAGGCAGCTAATGTATAACTTAATATCCCTCCATTTTTGAAAGGAAGGAACAAATTTTCTATAAATGAAGATGCAGAAACCAGAAAAATTGCTAGAGCTAGGATACATGTTGAAAGAGCAATTGGGAGGTTAAAGCATTTTAAAATGTTAACAAAGACCATTCCCTTATCAATGTCTCCAATAATTAATCAGATGGTATTTGTCATGGTATTTGTCATAGCTCGTCTAGTAAATTTTCAAAGAAATATTGTAACTTAAATGTTATTTAAAATATATCAATATGCTTAATTTTGATTTTTTAATATCAATTCATTAATATTTCAGCTGATATTCTTTAACTTGACTATGTTAAACCATTACCCAATTATTTTAAAATATATATGGACCTAAACTTTATTAGTTCAACAGTGTTTCTAAATTTTTTAGCTGAAACATTACTTAATTCACAAAAAGTTGATTATCATGACATTAAATATATACTGTAAGGTCTTTTTTATGTTGGTGATACATTCTGTAAAAAAAAAATAAGTTAAAAAAAGACTTTATAAGCCTTGTAAAATGGGTTAGTTATTTTCTACAATCACAATTTAATATTTATACTGTAAATATGCTCTTTTTCTTGTAACTTAAATTAGACAAATACAAAATTGTCTAAATAATACAATATTTAGTTCTAGAACAAGTTTTTAATTTTAGACTTAAAAAAAAAATCATTAAAGTTAGATATGTAGACTAGTGCAATATCCTGATTGCGAACTATTACTATTGAAATATTAAAATCAGATATGTCTACCTACATTAATTGCCTTTTTAAAAATCAATTTATGACAATTATAATATGTACTGCATTTTATTCTATTTTTTTTTTTTGTAAAAAGATGTCCTTTAAACTGGTGACTGGTCTATTATGAAAAGAAGCAATATGTACATACTTCTTGAAGTTTCTTGAAACTAAAATCACATTATTTGCCATATTGTAATTAAATTAAATTGTCTTCTTTTCATGTCAAACTGAGGACAAGAAACACTGATGCTCACTTGCAACACTTCCTAAAGAATCCGCAAGTAAAGGATATATGCACCATCAGCTGTAGCATAGGAAATGTACTGTGGGTTGACAAAAGTGTTCAAACAAAATATAAATAATTCTAACCAGTTTAAAAAGGTGTTGGCTTATCTTATGTTAGTTGAATTATTTTGGTACAAGTTTGTTTGTAAGTATTACATAATGATTCAATAGGTGTTCAAGAAGGATCCACATCATTAATAAGAAAAGATAAAATATAAAGCATTTATACTTATTTCTTTATTACTCATCATTTTAGCAAGCATGTATGCAAATATGTGTACAAAGAAATATTTTATATAAATAAACAAGTGTGCATGTAATAATATAAATGTTACACAAAATTTAAATAAAATGGACCCCTAATATTACAGTTATTATGACATTATGTTTACAAAAGCTAAGCTTACAAAATAATAATTACAAAAAAGCAACAAAGTGAAGCTTATACATTTTATACCAACAAAAAACTAAAAATTAGACAAAGTACTTAAAAAAAACTGCTATTTGAAAATTTACTTGCTCTATGGATTTAAGGATATTTTATTCACAAGACTTTGAAAATGTTTAAGCAAAGCAATGAGCACTAATTACAAAGGCAAAATATCAATAGTACAGTAAAACAAGCCATAGCAACAAAGCAAATGCTGCAAATAAGTCAAAGCATTCAAAAACACCCATATTTTGTGTTAAAAAAGCAGTGCATCTATTAAAAAAATACAATGAAATCAAACATTCATTAGAGTTGGAAATGTTAAAGCAAAGCATTTAGCACTAATTACAAAGGCAAAGTATAAATTTATTAGTCGAAGCATGCAACCCCCCTCCCATTATTTTGTGTTAAAAAAGCAATGCATCTATTCAAACAACACAATGAAAATAAGAGTAGGAAATGTTAAAGCAAAGCAATTAGCACTAATTACAAAGGCAAAATATTAATTTATTAGTAGTGTAAAATTTCAAAGCAAAGTGTTAACAATCAATCTAACAAGCTATCACAACAAAGCATGCTAATGCCATCATATTCTGTGTTTAAAAAAAGCAGTGCATCTATTTAAAAAACACAGTAATGAACTCTTTCACCTATCACCTATAAAAAATCTTATTTTATAAAACAACTTTTATGAGAATTGCGTTGCTACTAATTAAAGTATCAGTATTTATAGCTAATAAAAAAATTCAGAGTAACCAAAATAATACTTAGGAAAGTAATAATTCATAATGTCTGAGGTCCACGGGGGGGGGGGGGGCAAATTGCGTGGAATTCTCATCTCTACCATCTCTGTGAAATGCCATTAGCTTTGACTGCAGATTTTGCCAATATGTACAATCAAATCTAATACGCAGAGTGGTAGGAGCAGATTGAGGGCACCACACAACAAAGTCACACCATTTAAACCCACATATGCCCATCTGCGTCTGTACCTGAGAATAGTATTTATGATTTTCTTTTAACAAATATCCATTTTCCATTTTCTGCAGACAAAAATTAGCCAGCTGTGAAACCGACAATTTATCAAAAGCATCGCTCAGTGTCATATCTCTGAGTAAAAAGGGACATTTTATCTCTAAGATGCCAAATCCTTTTTCTGAAGGATCCATTAAAACAGCATCTGGAGTAGCCCCAAGTCCAAGATAATCAGGATTTATCCATAAGCCAGACAGTATGACCCTTACATGCCTATCAGCAAGCTTATAAGCTTTCCTGGCATTATCTTTACATTTATTCCCATAGTCAATAGCTTCACTAGTTACGTTGGGGTTATTCCATAGAATTGTTTTTAACAAAGATGTATGTTGGTGACAGTGGGCAACTGCATGTGCCACTGATGCTGTCACACGTCCTCGTCTGTAATGGTGCCAAGATGAGGACCTGTTTTGATCTACCGTTGACAAAATCATAACAGGTCCACTGTCACAATATACTTATAGATTAATTCCAACACAATAAGAGAGATTATTACAATTAATGTATTCTTTCATTTTACTACCACAACAGTCTCTAAATCGCACCTCCTCTTTCTTCCGTTCAACATAACCATTCATTTAGTGCACTGTCATAGGGAATATCCTGTGACATACCCTCCACCTTGATAGAAACAATGCTAATTGTTTTTTTTTTCGTTAACGATACCCCTACTTATAAAAAAAAAAATAACCAAATACAATCAATAACATCATCAAGAACAAAAATAAACCCAGGTACACAATCCTGATGTGGCCGTAAAACCCAACAAACCTCCATCACAACAGTAACACACAGTGAAAACAATAATCTCCCATACACAATGTTAACAACCAAAATGTATTACATTGAGTGTAAGATTAATAAAATGCCAAATAATCACAATAATAGTTCTGGGACATCTTCCCCTTCAATAAACAAATAATTTAAAATGTATCCTATCCAACCGAATGTCCTAATTAGTAATATTCATTACTAACAAAATGACCAAATAATGGCAATTATGGTAACATGACATCGAATACATATATTATAACGAAAAAAATTACAATAAATTCAAATAACATAACAATAGTTATGTCTACTCAATCACTAAGTAAGTGTCTTTAGGGCTGCCGTCGTCTGCCTTCCAAACACATGTGTCCTTGATGACTGGTTCTGTCATCTCTCGGTTGTTTAGATAACTTTTCCACCACCTGGTCCCAGGTAGCACCTCCACAATAACTGTGAAGTCTGGTGGTAGCAACACCCATCGGTTACTCTAGCGTTGAATATCCCACACGTCTCGTAATACATAAGTCCTGAATCATTTGCACTGTCAGCCCTGAGTACCTGCACGGAAGTCTGACCTGCTGCCTCAACGTTCTGCCTAGTCATAACGTCCAACGTTGTCTCAACGTTCTCCTGCGTTTTGTAGTCAACGGAATGTTTCTTGATCTTTACGGTGTCGTCAGACAACAATCTTTATCATCCTTCACCTTCTGTATTTTCTCCACCTTCTGTTGTACTGCCTTACTCTGTCGTATAATCCGTTTGACAGGTCGCCTCAACATTCTGCCTGACCTCCCCTGACAGTCCACATTCGTCATCTGTATACCCTCTGTCTGATATGACATCTCCATCTGCATGACCTCTGTCTGACATGCCGCCTCCTTCATCTCCCTGACCTCTGTCTGACATGACATCTCCTTCCCATTCCTGACTTCTGTTTGACATGACATCGCCTTCATAATGTCTCGGTTGTTTCCTACTGCATTACCCTCTTCTCGTTTCCTTTGAGCTCGGGTCACCGCTGCCCCTGCCTGGCTATCAACTGCATGATGTTGTTGCCACAACTGTAAACCAGCAAAAGTGGGTTGTTGCACACCCCATATGTTCCCTATTATCAAATCAGCGGTTGCATTCTCCAACACACAGGCCTCTAATTCTCCAGAGAAGAATGGGGTCGTAACTTGTATGACGGCAGTTGGGTACGTTTCAATGTTCCCCCCAAAAGTCATACATGATAGGGTCCTTCCCGTTAGTTGCGAACGGTACACAAAGCAACGTCTTACGCCTGCTGTGGTGCAGCCTGTGTCCCGTAGAACTCTAACCTTCTGATCGCCGACTAGTCCAGGATAAAACTCTAATTTTCCCCGACGACATTTCAGTGACCCTGCATAGTCCATGCGGTGGTACTGTGGAACGTTCTGACTCGGATGATATGCTTCTACGACATCCTGTCTCCCTCCGGCACTCACCTCCATACCCACTGCGGCTCGATTAGCAGTCCTACACTGCCGTGCACTATGACCCCATCTACGGCAGTAACTGCATTTAGAATCCTTCTGTTCCAGGTTGCAGCTGGCTCTCATGTGACCAGCCTTCCCACAATTAAAACAGATCACGGTCTCTCGACCACTGGTTGCCACTCTATTCCTGGACACACCCGCCACCGTTCTTGCAGCGAAAGATAATTCGGCAACACTTTCAACTCCCATGCTCCTCTCTGGGTGAGCAGTTGCATATTGCTGACAAAGTTCTACTGCCACTGCCAAACTGGTCGGCTTACGTTCTTTGAGAAACGCCACCAGCACAGAATCACATGACTGGTAAATCTTGTCTCGTAACACAAGATCTCGAAGTGCTGTATAAGTTAGCTCGGCCCCAGATAGATGCACCCACCTGTCAAAATACAGCTGTACTTGGTCCATATACTGGTGGAACGTGTCCCCTGGCTGAGGTGTAGCTTCATGGAACTTCCTGCGGTAGCCTTCTCCCGTCAGTCCGAACCTGGTAAGCAAGACTTCGCACATCCTATCATAGTCCTCCAAGTCAGACATGGTGATAGACATGCATGCTTGAAGGGCCTTTCCTGAGAGTAAATTATATAGAAATTTTCCCCATTCTTTCTTTGGCCAACCAGCGCTTTCTGCATGAATTCTGAATCGTTGCAGGTATGCATCCATCAGGTCTACCTGTTCATTAAAATTCTGAAGTTTCGGCCTCCACGTGTCTGCATATGTTGCCTTCTGTTCGCTCTTGATATCTTCTCTACCTACTCGCAGTTTTTCCTTTTCTAGTTCAATTTCCAACATTCTTAATTGCCTCTCTCGCTCCTTCGCTCTTTCATCTCGCGCCATTGCATTTTCAATAAATCCACTTAACTTCTCACCTTGTAGTTCTAATGAGACCCCTTTTTGACGGTACAATTCAAACAAATCATCTTGAGATTTGGGATCCATGTTAATAACAAAAGTACACGTGTGACGTACCTGTGCGACCTTCATACACAGCCCAGTTTGGACGAGCCCCCAGATGTCACAATATACTTATAGATTAATTCCAACACAATAAGAGAGATTATTACAATTAATGTATTCTTTCATTTTACTACCACAACAGTCTCTAAATCGCACCTCCTCTTTCTTCCGTTCAACATAACCATTCATTTAGTGCACTGTCATAGGGAATACCCTGTGACATCCACTCAGTTGTGTCTCTGGTAAAAGCTCACTAAAGGCATCACAACGCATCTTAAGCATTACTAGGCCTTCTCTATCATAGCTGTAATCATCATATATTACATCTAAAATAGAGGTCCACATGCAGTGAATGTTTTCATTATTCATGAGTGTGCGCAGTTTGCTAGCCATCATTTTGGCTGTACAGTTCTGCTCAGGGGCTGGATCAAAAGCCTGAATTCTATTATTAAAATCCAGAAAATGAAGTAATGCAGGTATAAGTACTGACTGTATATTGGTAGATGGGACGTCAGATGGAAAAAATCAGGAACATGTAGACTATTGTAGATCTTGTAAATTATTTCTAGTCTGCTAACAAATGCAGCACCACAGCTTAGTCACCAATTATATATAATATGTTCTTTCAGGAACTTCACCGCTCCATACTATTCATGTCATGGCTATATTTTTTGTTGAACTGTTGTATGTATATAATTTATATTTGCTTCTGCTTCTGGTAGGTGTATATATAATTCAGTCTCTTCGGAGTATATGATTTAACTAACTTGACTTGAGCGTGTATAAAATTATATTATTAAATGTCCACATGTATATGACGAATCACATGTAGAAATCACTGAGTAGACTTGGTGTATACATATATACATGTTTATTTATTTATTCTTATTCATGAAAATACATACATGGTACAAAATGATGTGAGATGAAGAATCAAGTCTGTCTGCTTGTCTCTACCAAAATCTATCGTCTGCATAAAACTAATATTTTTACTTCCGCCCAGCTAAGTGGCCAGATAATTAAAACCATCTCTGTGCCAACTGTAAATTCTCTAACCTAATCTGATTATTACAATACCCTTTCGTCCCCTTTAAAAGCTCATAGTGACACTCATTAACAGGCTGTGGATTTTTTCTTTTTGGACGAGCTTGATTCCACTCTGACAGCTTTGATGTACTAGACACCGGTTAATAACCAAAGTTAATGGTGTAGTCCTGTATAGCAAAAAGTAGCCCCCCCCCCCTATATGGCTGCATCTTGCCAGTGCAGACCCAGGGCATTCACAAGATGCATCAACAATGGAACCATCAATGTTTAACGTGGTAAAAAAACTTTAACTTTTTTTAATAGTGAAAGAGGACATTACTTGTGCTTTGAAAAAATAAAAGTTGTTGTTAGTGTTAGTCTTGATATTAGTGACATGCCCAATCAGAAAATACTGTTGCCCTCTTACCATGGGCTTTGATGTCTGTGCATCACCAACTCTGGCCTCATCAATCTCATCAGAAGAATCTGGAAATGTGTGTACAGTTAGTTTAATTACTTTATAAATTTAAGTTATGTATATAGCTAAATTGAGACTTTAAAAAAAAGGCCAATACCTTCATCTTGTGTAGTCTGGCCAGATATCATCTCTATCAAATATTTGAAGATTGACTCAACATTAAATCCTCGAGGAATTTCATGGAATGGGAACCTCAGAAAATGTATGCATCACCAAATCTATTCTATTTTATTTTCTCAATCGATGAACATTAAATATCAGTAATTTAAATGCAAGCAATTTAATAAAAATTGAACCTACGTCTTCCATCCAGTTATTGGCACAAGTGGAATGGCTGGAGAAATGTCTACATTTGCTGAATTAAGTCTTTTTTCTTCTAGTCTATGCCCACCATCCACAGATGGGTCTATTTTGTGGCTTTGGCCACTAGCTGTGCAGTTTTTGACTCTACAGAAACAAAAATTAATTAGACATTAGTTTTAATTTTAAATACAAATGTAATGATATGATATTTTGTGGGACAGATGCCTGAGTTTAGAACTGTAGATACTCAACTGCAACACGAGAGACCTGGGTTCGAGGTCTGTAAGAACCATGGGAATTTTGCCAGGTGAAATTTTTTTCGAAGTCGTTTTACAAGTGCACCTAGCATTAAATGGGTACCTGACTTAAGTTTTGAAGTAAAGGCGGCTGGGCGTTTTGCTAACCACACAATCCTTCATATGCAGAGGTTATGGAAACAGATGAATTCTACACTTCATCTTCAATGATGACTTGCTAAGGCTAAGGGAACTTTAATTTAATATTTACTGTAATCCTATAACAAACCTGTCTATCTAGTCCTTTTTAACGCCAGTACATTTAATACCACGGCACTGAAGCCATCTCTTCAGCTGTAGAACTGAATTTTGTGCTAGATTATCATGTACCAGCCTAGCACCTGGGACATCTTCCTCCGTTAAATTGTTTACAGTGCTTTGGTTTCCTTCAAAATATTAACACAAAAAAGCTAGATGTTTTCTAAAATTAAATGATCAAAGGAATGTCGATTCCCTTTTAATAATAACTAATACACTTTTTTAAAAATAAATATTATTTATTTCACTTAGTCTTAGCTAATTAGAGCATTCATTATAATTGATTATATGATTATAAGGTTAAATATTTTACCTAACATTAATCCTTTAATGCCAAGAAATCAGCAGCATTAAACTTTGATTAAACTCTTATGGTTAAAGTTCCATTATTAAAATGAGAAGTTTCATTTAATCTCTTCCTCTAAATAACCGTGGTGTGTTAAAACCATAGGTTAAAACTTACTAAAACAGCTGGCCAAGGCCAAGAATTATTTCGATATTTAGGAGTTTATCAAGCGAAATTTAACAAACAATGCATTAATTTAGTTAATGTGTGTCTAGCTATAGAAGTTAAAACGTATTCTTACCTATTTAAGAGGCCATTTTACGAAATAAACTGTTTTTAAATGTTTACTCCTTTATATGAGTACTGTATTAAAAAAAAAGCCTTGTACGCCGGAAGTGACTCCCATGTAATTTTCGTCAAAATCACATGCCGGAAATGAGATGTTAGTAATATACAGCGCCATCTATTCTACCAAAGTCCATATTCTCATAGTAGCGTTTATAAATGTTTAAAATGTGGGTCGTCTTTCTTAACGGCTAGATAGTAATGCAAACGTTCATCTCCACCATGAAGTTTTAAAAAAGCATTTCTTTTAAATTATTTTTTTTTTTAGATTATTGATACGAAGTGACGAAGTGGCTACGGTAACATCAAATGCCATTATATTAGGGTTAGCGGGAGTACTCATTTTTTTTCGGGTACCGGCAATTATATTAGGGTTAGGAATAGGGATAGGGTTAGGGATAGGGTTAGGGTGTGGAGCAATATCTATTGATGTAACCCGGAAAAAAAATACGAACTCCGTCTTGATGTTATCGTAGCCACTGCGTTATTGATAAGTACATGAAATATGTAACAAAATTTAAGGCGTCTTTTACAAAACTTGCTGCCTGCTTTGTTTTTTCAATCCTTTTTATTTATTTTAGTTTTTTTATTATATATTTATGATACAAATACTAAATTTAAAACTAAAGTGTCTAAAGCGACATCATTTATAAACTGAAACAAGCAATTAAGCCTGTTTCATTCTGGACACAGGACGTGTTAGCGCATTTTCGTGTTATGTATCAGTACGTTTGTTAGCTTTCAGTAAATATTTGTAAATTTTGGAAATGTTTATAAATTCAATTGTGTAATGCATATATTTGTAAAAAAAAATTATAAAGACGTTTCTTTATATTTGAAAAAAAATTATTGTCTCTTAAATCTAACTACAAGTGGTTTGTGGTTAGTGAATTAGGACTCATAATTGAAAACATTCTAAATTATAGTCATTTAATCGTCCGAAAACTCCGTCAATTGTTGCATAGCTCTGATACTTTCAATTAAACTCAGAACACAAGCTTACTATTTCATTTGATGAGTTTCTTAATAAATCTTGATGAAACTACGTGCTGCAGTATTTCGCACCAAATGAATGGGTTATTGAACGTACAAGGTGTATATATAATATATAAGCCCCCTAGGAGCCCTGAAGCCCGGCCCTCAGAGGTCCTATCGCAAAATGAACTTTTGATGTACACATGGCAGGCCAAGACCTACAAAATGATATATACATCATGGGTCTAGGACTTATAGTTGCTGAGATATAGCGCTCCTTTATTAATATAGCTTGTATAGTAAAAAACGGTACCAAGGCCCCTTTTACGGCCATGAGAGGTTAGATCGCTAAATGGAAAAAAGTCATTTCTTGGCAGGCCAAGACCTACAAAATGATATATACATCATTGGTCTAGGACTTATGGTTGTTGAGATCTAAGGTGATGACGGACGGACAGACAGACAGACAAAACGGGGACAAAAAAAATCATAACTAATTCATAAAGTGTAATATCATTGAAAAGCTTGCAATTAGCTGGATGCAAGTAAACATGTAAGACTTTTTAAAATCGGGTACCAGCCATAGATATTGCTCCACACCCTAACCCTATCCCTATACCCTAACCCTAACCCTAATCCTGAAAAAAAAATTATATGCCATGTTCCTTATACCCCAATATAATGGTTTTGGCTGGTGCAGGAGCCACTGCGTTTTTAAGTTGAAATACGTGGTTTCGATGTATTCGTTAAAACTAAGACTAGTTTGGGCTATGCAATGCTTGGTTTGATTTAATAATATCAAAATATGCGTGTAAAATTAAATAATAAAAATATTATTTTTTAAAGGGTTATTTATCCCGTTCTATAATTGTTTTTTTTTCTTTTGTTGAAGTGGAAATGCTGCCAAAAGCGGTTAATTTTTCTTTCAACCCATACATATATTATCAATAAAGTACACATTTGCACAGTAATATTTTAGTAGGCCAGCCTCTATTTCGTTTCAATATTGCGGATTCTTGAATAATGCTAGTTTATTGTATAGTGCATCTAGGCGTGTATTATAATCACATACACACATTCCCGTAGGCACTCACACAAACACACACACACACAAAGTTACTCTGTAAAAACTGCCAAATTTATTCTCTAAGAATTTTTTTTTTTAATTTTGTTAGATAACACTGGGCAACAGCCAAAAAATCGTCTGGGGTTTTTCAACTGATTTAGACTTATTTTGATGTTCTGAGTCCAAATATCCCATTGATTTTGCTCGGTCAGGTCAACTTTTTAAGATACAGCCATAGACCTACCTGACGAGCTATAAATATTCTAATATCAGGGGTTTTGAGTTCGATCATTTCTCTAAATTAGCTGCATAAAAATTAGCAGCAAAATAATCACAATTATAAAAACAGAAATAATTATATTTTATTTATAAATCATCAAGATGGATTTTCACTTAATTATTTAATGCATCAGCACTTGATTGGGCACAGCTTCCAGTACCCCGACCTTCCATCTGTCCGTCGTCCAGCTGCTCACTGCGAAGAAATTTCTGTACCAGCGTTCAGAGATCTTCCTGTCAGCGACGATGAGGCCACCACTTTAGACGAGAGAGGAGATACAGAAGAGGATTATGAATCACAAGATGGTCCGCAGCCGTTCTCACAATGTGAGCTTAATGATCTGGTTCGGGATCTCAGCTTGTTGAATAATTCCTCCGAGCTGTTGGCCTCCAGTCTCAAAAAAAAAAAATCTACTTGGCAAGGACGCGCGTATCACGTTTTTCCGTAGAAGGCGTGAGGACTACATGGGCTACTTCTGCCAGGAGGAAGACGTTGTGTACTGACGAGATGTCGCCGATCTTCTTGATAAACTTGGCGGTCTTCAATACGATCAGAGAGATTGGCAACTCTTCATTGACAGCTGCAAGCGCTCTTTGAAGTGTGTACTTCTGAACTACTTCTCCACAATGGGAGCGAGTTCGCCTCAATCCCTCTTGAGCACTCCACAACTCTTGAAGAGAAATATGAAGCAGTGAAGTATGTGCTCGACAAAATCCTATATGAGCAGCACCAATGGATCATCTGCGTCGACTTGAAGATGGTGAACTTTCTACTTGGTCAGCAGTCCGGGTTCACTAAGTACCCCTGCTTTATATGTATGTGGGACAGTCGCGACAGAGCCCAGCACTATGTAAAGAAAGAGTGACCGGCGCGAGAGAAGTTAGTACCTGGGGCGAGAAACATCATAAACGAACCTCTTGTTTACCGGGGGAAGATATTGATCCCACCGTTGCAAATGAAGCTTGGGTTAATGAAACAGTTTACGCGCACTATAGACATGGATGGGAGGTGCTTCAACTACATGTGCCGAGCATTTCCTCAACTGATCATTGAGAAGCGGAAGGCCGGCATTTTCGACGGCCCACAGATACGGCAGCTCATAAAGGACACAGAGTTCCGAAACTCCATGAACACGCTTGGGTGCGCCGCCTGGAAATCATTTGTGCAGGTGGTGAACAACTTTCTGGGGAACTCGAAGACAGCAAACCACGCCAGACTCATCATCAGCATGATAGAGGACTTCCAAAAACTCGGTTGTTTGATGAGTATAAAGATGCACTTCCTGTTCTCACAAATGGAGAAGTCTCATGAAAACCTTGGGGCGATGAGCAGGAATAAAGATTCCATCAGGACATCCGACAAATGGAGGAAAGATACCAGGGGAGGTGGGACGCAGTCATGCTGGCGGACTACTGCTGGTCGCTGAAGAGAGACAACATAACAGCTGCACACACACGGGAATCAAAGAAACGCCGATTTATGCCTTGAACTCTGAACTTTTGTTTCACGTAACGCTCATTGTTATACTAATACTATGATAATTATGTTTATCAAATTTGGTGAATAAATAAAAACTGAATGAATTTGAATACGTTGACTTTTATTTCTTGAGTAAAACGGAAAAAAATCGTCAGGGGTCTATCAGCTGATGATCCGCAAAAATGTATTTTTTTTTTACAAAATTTCTGTACGAAAAATTCCTGACTTAATTGAACAAAACCAAGGTCATTTTCGGACTCAGAGCATCAAAATTAGTCTAATTCAACTGGAAAACCCAGGACGATTTTCAAAAAATATTTTTTTGTTGCCCAGTGTAATCATAAATTAATTACTGGATTAGAAAATTTAGTTTGATGTCCTACTCAGTGAGCCTAATATCGCTTTGTTGAAATGTGCTAGTAAAGGGCAGTAAAAGAAAGGGCTGACTGTCTTGCTAAGTCGATACACGCACAAGAGCAGTCGATACATGCACAAGAGCAGTCGATACATGCACAAGAGCAGTCGATACATTGCCAAGCGAAGCCCGTGGGTGCAAAGAATTCACTTGAGGCAGCATGTGCCAAGATCTGGCTCTTTGGACAATCGAAGTGGTTCTCAATTTGGGACAATGGGGTGACGGGCAGAAATGTCCGCAGTCAGATGGAGCGGCCGTCCAAAACTGACCCGTGGTGGAAGCTTATGAGATTCGAGTAGGCGCTTATTGCCCAGTTCCGTACTGGGCACTGTCCTATTGGCGCGTACTGTCGGAGGTTGAGGCCCAATGTTGATATCTTTTGCAGACACTGCAGGGAGGTGGAGGAAACCGTGGATCATGTGCTTTTCGAGTGCCCCGGGCTGGCGGACCACAGGGTGGACCAGTCCGGAAGCTTGCTGGCCATTGGGCTTTATGGCAGTTTCCAGATGTTGAGAGACACAGCAATTCTGATCTCACGGGCTCTAAGAGACTAAGTCTCAGCCCGCAGAATTCACCGAGAGAGTTCAGAGAGAGAGACAGAAAGAGAGTAAAGGGCGGTTCTCTTTGTTAACTTGTGCAAATTAAAGCTTAACAGTAGCCAAAGGAATAAAGCTACCAAAAATACACTACCAAGTATAATGGGAGTACAGAGGAAACATGCAATGCCAGCGTCACTACCTACGTTGTGTTGCGTTCGGCTGATGCTGTATTTACCTCTGTTAATGAAGTCCACAAATCGCTTTCTGGTTTCGTCAAAATCTCTAATTTACATAGAGAACGCTCCATAATCTTGACGACCTTCAGAGGCACTTTCTCTTTTAACGATGAGCATTACAAAAGACTCATTGCCGCACCAAGCTCCAGTCTTTGAACTGTTTACATTGAAGGTAAAAACATGGTGTTTAGGGTCAAACGAATATTTCTTAGTTGAAACATACAAGTTCCAAGAAATAGATTTGTCAGTCTGGGGTTTCAATGTATAAAATAAACACATATTTTTATTTCCGTTCACAGATTTAATAATGTTTAGGCCGCATATCAACTGTGGTGTGAAATTAATATGACTCAGAATTTCAAGGGAACTATTGCGAATTTTGTAAGTACCATCACAAAAGTAACCATCTATATAAATTATCCTGGACGGGCTTTCAATATGAACGACTCGAAAATTGATATAAAGTAATTCAGGCCTGTACAATATTTTATAATTTGATTTCTTAAGCTGAAAATTCAGTGCATTTTTCTTTGAACATAATTCTCCGTAGAGCCAAACGCTAGGAAAATGCTGAATATTCAAAATCTCATTTTGCCCATCATAACCCAATAAAACCACATTAGAGTCGTTAATGCGACTAGTTTCGTTAATCTGTTGAAGACAAACATGGCTGTTGGTGTCACTAGATACAAACGTGACCTGAGTGCAGTCAGAGCTGTATAAATTGTACGGATGGATCTCCTTCCAGAGGCTGTAAGGTGGGTCTGAACTGGAGACATTCACGATAAAGCTGTTCTTTAAACAATTCTGTGTGGCCAATGATGTCTTTTGTTGTTCAACTACCTGCAGGATGAGAATCATTGTGGTCAAAGTGGAATAGCTTTTAAACATTTTGAGACTTTAGAAGTTTTATTTCATAAAAAAAATCGTTTGACCTTTCTAATCTCCTCTCTCTCTTATATATATATATATGGTCATAGTGTAGTTGCGTATACACACACACACACACATATATATATATATATATATATATAGAGATATAAACTAATGCTTGTGAATTTGACCTGAAATCATAAAAGTAGAAAAAATATGAAAAGCATATTGATAATAAATACATTTCTCTATAATATAATAGTCACTATTTAATGTCATAGTCAGGACTGTTTTTCAATAAAAACATTAATAAATATATTTATCCTTCTGTATTTTTCAACATCTATAAGAAATATTTCTCTGCAGAAAGCAGGTCTACGTTTTGCAGGAGCCTGTGGCGTAACTAGTGGAGAGTGAAAATGCAGTTCGATCTGAATGACACTTACTTAGCCACCAACAAGGGGTGACAATTCAGTACTGTGGTATATTTTGGTACGGGAATGGGGCGATAGTCTGCCCCTGGCACATTTAACGCTAGTTACGATACTGGACAGAGCTTCTTATATTTACCTGTTCTATTGACCTGAATGAGGCCGCTTGGTACGACGTGACTCCACCTCGGCCTCGTGGAAAGGCCGCTCGTTGCAAAAAAGATTGCAACACAATAGAATGGACACTGTATACAGCACAGCTGCTATTCTATAACCAAGACAATCTTGAAATAAAATTTTATAATGCACACAGTTTAATCTCTAGCAATGTCTTTTAATTCTATACTACATTAATCAGCACGATTTACCACATGAATTTATCAAATGAGAACTTATGTATGAAAGACTTTGCATGTACATTGTACAGTGAGTGTAGCAGTTGTTACCGGATACGGTTGATCATTGTCTACGGCGTTACGGAAAAGGAAGCTAAACAGAGGAAGATTACTAACGGATAACAGGATGGAAAATCCATTGTACGAAAAGCTAATGCAACCATTTAATGAGATCTGGTGTAAGTATGAAAAGCGCGGTCCGTGTAGTAAATTGTATGTGCTACCCATCACAATGAATTGTTTTCCCGTACGACACAGTAGATCTAATAGGATAAACAACACAGATACACTGCTTATTTGTTATATAACTAAATAAATAAGAAACTAATGACACTCAAAAACAATGTGATCTTTGAATAAGACACAAAAGTAAAGGCAAATAAACACAATCATATACAGTTATTTAAATATCTGTTGTTTGGGTCCCTAAGGCAGAGACTTCTAAAAATATTAGGTGTGTGTGTGAAGCCCCTGTAAGGTTGAGATTAAATATCTTAGTCTCTATTATCACTAATGGGACTGTTTTAATGGTGTCCTTCTTTCATCCCCTCCCAGCTGATAGTTACTTGTTGGCGCAACGGGAGAATTAAATAGCCCGAGACAAAACAAATATTAGTTCAAACTCAGCATCAGATTTAATAGGAATTAACGCACTCGGGGCCTGGCTATCATAAACCTCTGCCTGATACTAACTCAAATTTGTTATATTTGATATTCTTCGTAGCTACCACTCTTATTAGCGTCTATTCAATCATTGCTACCAAGTGCCGATAATTTAAACTCAACGAGCACAATCATATTCAATATTTCATTTAATATTTGACATAATAACTTCATGCCTTATATGAAATGAAGACAGTTAATAATTGTTTGTTTTTTTTTTTTTCATGAAAATATAATTCTTTATGCCAGTGGTTCTCACAGCGGACACATTTTAGGTGGGTTACAGCAAAACATAAATTTATTGTTTGTGTGATCTAGAAATTAATGGTACATTGTTACAACTGTATTCCTCTATATGTTACGTCTAAATGTCTGTTGATGTACAAAGTCATAGGGATTCTAGAAAACTAATTAATTTCTATTGTGGAAAGTAAAAGGTTGAGAACTACTGCTTCACGTCATTGGATGCACTTTTGTAAGTAAATATGATGATGCGCAATATCATTTAAAATCTTACTCTCGTTCACGGAAGTACATTTTTCACAACTGACCTAAATTCGTCGCTGGATTGATAGACGCTTCTGAATGGTATCATGTTGAATCTAGTCAAATTCTTTAGTCGAAATTCGTAATGCCCGAATTTCTTTAAACAATGATCATATCGAAATAAAATTACTATGTAAAATATTTCAGTCGCAAATTGCAATAATTTTTTGAAAATATTTTTTAGCAAATTGATCACTTTACATCCTTTTATTTGCATAAAGATAAATAAAGTGTGTAGTGCAGTGTCTTGCTAGTGAAGTGTCTTGGTAGTGAAGAGTCTTGCTTGAGTGGGAATTATACTCCTCGAAACTGAACTAAAATAATACACTATAAACAATTTTAGAACTTGAAAATAAACATTGATAGTACGTTGATTCCGTCAATGTTAATTGATCTTCATATCTGCAAAACGTGTTCTTTTTTTTATCCGACTGAAAATCTGAAGAGTATTTAGTTAAAGTAAACATTTTTTTAAAATTATTATACATCTAAAAAGTGCATCATATTATCATTAAAAAAAAAACAATCTATATACATAATAGCGGTCAGGGTTCTGCGTTAGATCGAAAGCAGAAAACAACAATTCAAAATGGCGATAAATGTTTTTTTTTTACTCCACAGTTTTGAAAAGTTTCTGCAGTTTTCGAACGTGATTGCCAAATACCAAAATATGAAATCATTACATTTAAATATTTGTTTGTTTGTTTGTTTGTATTTCTACAACATATTGGATCTTTAAAATGTAATAAAATCATGAAAAAAATCTGATCTGCCCTAAACCAAAAAGAACCTAACTGATCAAACCTAAATATAACTCTATGGAAATGTTTTGCAGAGTACAGTTAGTTAAATTTTAATTTCATCGTGGCATTCAACTTCCACTTTATAATTCGAGCGCCCATCTCATGGCTTGTGAGTGCCCTTTTTTTAAAGCATCTTTCACCAGAGGTCAGGTCACTTCTACATTACTGACAAGCAGGACCGTAGCTAGCTATTGTTGAGCGTTGTGTGGGTAAAAACTTTTGCTGCCCGTACCTCCCCCCTCCAGTTATGAAAGTTCGATCCTGTCAAACCGTAAACAGGCACTATGTTGCTGGCAATACAATTTAAAAAGTTGTAATGAAAGCGTCTCCTAAGATTTTAGCAGGGTTAGTTGTTATACTGACTAAAGCCTTTTGTCATTGTCTGTTAAATCGAAAATTGAATGACAAAATTAGTGTAATAACAAGTTAAATACTGTACGATTTGACCGAAAATTGAATGTACTTACAGTGAACATCATGGGGACGGATGGTCGTGCGGTAAAGAGCAAGACTGTCGACCTGTAGGTACCTAGTTCGATCTCCGGTGAGGACCAAGGAAATTTTTCAGGTCTTGGCTCAAGTTCCCGATATATTTCCCGTGGTGCCTCCATGGCCATTGCACTATCGGCTATGTTGGGGAAGAAAGAAGGGCACCACAAAAAAAAAAACAACAACCTCCCATTAGTGGTTTATAGGATCTAAAAGATTTCATCTAATCCTTACAGGGACTTCACACACACGGTGAATATCAGTTTGAATATCGAGTAGGAAGTGTGAAGCATCGATCAAAACAATCTGATCAGTTAACTGTGCTCATTGAGATTCAAAAATTCATTTGAAACTGTTTTTGAACTAGAATTATTTATTATTCAAATGACGTTCAAGTTAAAAAAGACTTCGTTAAATTATTAAATATTAAATTGATGTCTTCAAAATGTAAGTGTGTTGGATTTTTTTTCCATTCAAGGGACGTAGCCCATGTAATTAATACGTGATAAGATAAACTTGATTTTCTGAGTTGCGTTTCTTTTTATATTTGATGTTAATGTATTTGGAGTAAAATTATTTTATTGAAGCAAATAAGACACCTGTAAAACTAATATTTTATACCTTGGGTGAAAAAAAACCTTTACCAGCTAACATTTTAATTATAACTTTTTTTGTTAAGTTATTATCTACAAACTATTAGCTTAAAAGTTCAGATAAACAATTTGTATTTGCGTTCATAAAATGATCGAATTTCATGAAATTACTTTTATATTGAAATAACATATTTAAAGTAATAATATCTTACTGTGACCATAAACGCGAAAAGAATTGCCTAGCATAAACTGAATAAAACTGAATTTTTTTTTAATCACCAAAATACTGCACACATTCTAAGTACTGTTTATTTTGTGAACGTGGCTAGCATTTTAAGAGTCTTCTTCTATGTCAGCCATTTATATGGTCACGGTGAGCAGATAATTTTGAGCGTTAGTTACCAAAATAATTTTCTTTTTCAGGTATGCATGCCGAAACGCATAAGGTGTGGCGAGGATCTTTATAGGTCAACTGAAGGCTTGGGAACTTCACATGGTTGGAAACTTATAGAGCTTTTGAAATCATTGCACATGTATTTGCATCATATAAATGTAAAAAAAATTATGGAATATTTCTATTGGAGTATACATTCAACGTCTGTATTATTCACATAAGTGAGGTCCATCATAAAAAAAACATCTTCCAATTATTGGATCGTTAAAAAATGTAATATCTTTGATGAATTGAAGCCCTGTATGAGATCATATTTACAACATAGGACACCATATGTCTTCTTGTTATCAAGCCACTTATCTCACTGCCCCAAAATTCCAACTTTCCATGTCTAGCCAGTAGATAACAATGATTATAAGTCATGGCTCACTAACTTTAACCATGTAAGATATGACACATCAAACATGTCCTTACAAACCATGGCTCACTAAATTTAACCATCGGCTCAGTAAACATGTCCTTAACAATCATTGCTCACTTACTTTTGCGATGAAAGGAATGGCTCAGCAAACATGTCCTTGTAAGTTATGGCTCGGTAACTTTAACCATGTAACATATTTCGCAGCTAACATGTCTTATAAAGTTGTGGCTCAGTAACTTTAACCATGTAAGATTTTGTCGAACAAGTCATGTCTCACTTATTTCAACCTTGTAAGATATGGCTCACTTACTTTATTGACAGGTTTCATGGGTTGGAAACGTCGGTCAACTTATTTTGAGAAAGATGTGGTATGGTGGTTGGGTTAGACGTTCGTGACATGATATATATGGGGAGGTAACCTGTACAGTTTTTTTTTCAAAAATGAGACAGGATTGGGAAAGGGGGTAAAAATTAAGAAAGTAAATATAAGTGAGCAACCACTTTCTGCTATACAATTATTTTAAGAAACAGAAATGCCGTGTTTTTGGTTTTGGGGTGGACAGTGGAGTTAGGGTAAGATAAGGCTTACGTGGGAGTGAAGTGTAGCAAAATTTGACATGAGTTTGAAACCCACATTCTGTGAAAAACACGCGTTTGGCATTATTGTTGTTAAAACAAAACAACTCGCATCACTTGACTTGCTTGATACATGTCAATAAACTGGTCTGAATAACTAATTCCATAAACATATATGTAAATGCTTAATGGGGATGATAGCAATTGATTATAAATCTTTCGTAAATGAAACTATCTTGTTTATTAAGTATTGTGATACATTTTTGAGATTCGAAAATTCGTTTAAAGTTGAATCTGTTTTTGAACAAGAATGATTTATTATTCAAAAGACTTTCAAGAATGGGTTAAAAAAAAGACTTCGTTAAATTATTTAATATTAAATAGGTGTCTTTAAACTGTCAGTGTGTTGATTTTTTTTATTCAAGGGACGTAGCCCATGTAATTAAATACGTGATATGATAAACTTGATTTTCTGAGTTGCTTTTCTTTTTATGTTTGATGTGAATGTATTTAGCGTAAAATTATTTTATTGCAGCCAGCCCCATAGCCAAGGGTGGGGGGGGGGAGGAGGGGAGGGCACTGAGGGGCCGTGCCCCACTGCTAGGTGTGGAGTGCCCCCCCCCCGCTTAAAAAAAGAAGAAAAAGAGGAAAAAATAAAGAAAAAGTAAAGGTGCCCCCTTGCTGGGTATTGGTGTCTCCCTGCTTACTTTGACCTGGCTCTTTTTTTAATCAGATAAGTCACCTGTAAAACTAATATTTTATACCATGGGTGAAAAAACCTTTAAAACAAAAAAACAATGTTAACTAGCTAGCTTTTTAATTATTTTTTTTTGTTAAGTTATTACCAGCGAACTAATAGCCTAAAAGTTCAGAAAAAAAATTGTTTTTGCGTTCATAAAATAATCGAATTTGATGAAATTACTTGTAAATTAAAAAATAACATATTGAAAGTAATAATATCTTACTGTGACCATATACGTGGAAGGGATAGACTAGCATAAGCTGAATAAAACTGCTATAAAGTTCGGTAGAGAAAATCACATGAATGTTTTTTGTTTATTACTACATTATATTTTCCTGCAATTTTTGTTCATCTCCCAATGAAGTAACTTACAGACGGATGGATGTTGAGATCACAAAGAAATAAAAAAATGTAAATATATATATATATAAAACAACAACAAAGTAGATAATTTTTCATTCTAAATACATCACTGCTTAAATATCCTATAAATTTTGTTTTATCACACGCCAGTAATCAGATATCAGCTTTTGCGTGTGGCCACAAAATATTTTTTAGAGTTCACATTTTATACATTGATGATTGAATGCTAATATTTTATCGGAGCGACACATCAAAGTTTAGTTTCCATTACAAGTTGTAGTAGCACCCAGACTATAGCCGCCATTGTGTTTTTCACCCCTCTGGACCATAAGACTGTGCGGCTCTGAAGGTAAATATCTCATGTTAGACTGTCTAATAAAAAAAAAACACAAGGATAAGATCGAATAGCGGAATCAAGTAAAGTAAAAAAGTGTTCGCGGATTGTGCGGCCGCACAGGGAGCCAAACGAGCACCGTAAGGATGTGATGTTCATCTCTTAGATACAGTAAACCACTCTGGGACTGCGGCGCTCTTCTTTCATCCCCACCATAAACGATAGTTCAGTTGTCATGGAAACACTACAAGAGACATGGAGATTGAGCGTTTTATCCAAGGTCGTATTCAGACTTGACAAGGCCCTAAGCCAATTGAGATATTGGGCCCTTTTAAAGCCCAGATATTATATGCCATTGTCAAATTTTAAGTATAAATGACAATTGCTCACTTAGACAATTTAGGGGGCCCTTAAGAAGTGGAGACCCTAAGCTATAACTTGTGTAGCTTATACGTAAATCCTGCACTGGCTTTACCGCAAAATTATCCGTCCCAAACCCTAACTCCCATAGCGTCGACATTTTTCAGCCTCCAGGTAGTTACTTAGAATGGTATCTCGACGCTCCTGTGGCGCAATACATAGATACATGCATACATACATACACACACACACACACACACACATATATATATATATATATATATATATATATATATATACTTATAAGATGCATTTATTGTCTGTTTGTCTGTTCCCTTATAACTCAAGATCCAGACAACTAAATAACGTGTAATTTGGTACAAGTACACAAAATTACATGGAAAGGTTCCTAACTAGGTTTCGTTCCATCTTAATGGGTACTTAAATTTAATTAACTATTTTGGTAATCTATAGCTGGAGCCCGGAAAAAAATAATACTGAGTCCTGTTCAGAGGCGCAGCTAGACCAAACTTTCAGGGGGGGGGGGGCAAAAAAAATCACTTGTAATAAAAAATCACATTATTTATATATTTGTATTTTATTTTAAACAAATTTTGGTCTAATCTTTTAATTTTTTTTATTTCGAAGGGGCGAATGCCCCCATTGCCCCCCCCCCCAAGTTGCGCCACTGGTCCAGTTAGCTGGAATCGTAGCCACTGCGTTTTATATGTATTCATTCAATTATTTGATAAAGTAATCACGGTATGGGAACGCCGTCGCTATAAAAAAAAAATCCTCTATGACGTCATTTCCCGATGGTATTTTTTTTCTTTATGGTTTCATATAAAAATATACAAGCATTAGTATGTATGTGTATAAAAGAGAGGAGAGAATCGAAAAGGTCAACAGCATTTTTTTCGTTATTATGAGATAAAACTTCTAAAGTGTCAAAATGTTTAAAAACTATTCCATTTTGTCCACAATGATTCTCATCCTGCTGGTAGTTGAACAACAAAAGACATCATTGGCCACACAGATCTGTTTAAATAACAGCTTTATCGTGAATGTCTCCAGTTCAGACCAACCTTACAGCCTCTGGAAGGAGATCCAGCCCTACAATTTATCCAGCTCTGACTGCACTCAGGTCACATTTGTATCTAGTGACCCAAACAGTCATGTTTGTCTTCAACAGATTAACGGAACTAGCCACATTAACAACTCTAATAAGGTATTACTAGGCTATGACGGGCAAAATGAAATATTGAATCTTCACTATTTTCCTAGCGTTTGGCTCTACGGAGAATAATGTTCAAAGAAAAATGCACTGAATTTTCAGCTTAAGAAATCAAATAATAAATTATTGTATAGACCTCAATTACTTTACATCAATTTTCGAGTCGTTCATACCGAAAGCCTGTCCAGGATACTTTATATGGATGATTACTTTTGTGATGGTACAATAGTTCATATTAATTTCACACCGAAGTCGACATGCGGCCTAAACATTATTAAATCTGTGAATGATAATAAAAATATGTTTTTATTTTATACATTGAAACCACAGACTGACTAATCTATCTATTCGTTTGACCCTAAGGACCATGTTTTTCCTTTAACGTAAACAGTTCAATGACTGGAGCTTGGTGTGGCAAAGAGTCTTTTGTAATGCTCATCATTAAAAGAGAAAGTGCCTCTGAAGGTCGTCAAGATAATGTTAATTAAAGACTACGACGATACTAGAGAGCGTTTTGTGGATTTCATCAACAGCAGTAATTACGGCGTCAGCCTGACGCCCCGAAGCGCAAAGAGTGACGCCGAAATTGCTTGTGTCTTCTGCGCTCCAATAATAGTCCCCACTTTCATCATATTTGTAGCTGTAATATCGGTCTCTTTTTTCGTCTGGCTATTGTCACAAGGTAACAAAGAGAACCGCCTTTTCCAGCACATTTCAACAAAGTAAATCTATGCTCACCAAGTCGGAAATTCAAATTTTACCCAACAAAGCTAAATTTTCTAATCCAATATATAATTTATGATTATTTACCAAAATATAAAAAAAAATACAATTTTTTGAAAAAAAGTTGGCAGTTATTTTTTTACCAAAAAAAAATAAATCATTTAGAAATATCATGCACTCATTTTAATGATACTTTTCTTTTGCAAATATATTTGTATCTGTGTGTGAAGTCCCTTTAAGGATGATATGAACTCTCTGAGATCCTATAAACCACCAATAGGATAGTTTTTATGATGCTCTTCTTTCATCCCCACCATAGATGATAGTGCAATGACCATGGAGGCACCACGGGAGATATAACGAGGACATAAGCAATGTTCTAATTTTTGGCGGCGTTGTGCGGTAAAAAAAAAATTCTTGTGCAACTTTTTAGAACTTCGAAAAAATTTGGGCGCCAATTGGGAATAAATTATAAAAAATTGGGTGTTGTTTGTAGTCCGAATCTGCGAGAATTATTTGAACAATGTTAATAAAAAAGCAACTATTTCTATGTGACTTAGTCTAAAACTAATAAAACTGCTAGTCACCTAAAATAATCAGACAAAATTGAAAATAGGGTTTTCTGAAGTAATTGCTAATCGCTATTGAAATTATTAGCTATTGGTAGTTTCAGGAACAAAGGAAGTGAATCTATCAACCAGTCACTTAAATTTATATAGCGCTTATTATGTAGCGAGCAAAAGCTCTCGGAACATGAACTTTGAAAAATTGCCTGTCGGCATGCCATTAGACGTAGTTAGAGAAGCGGTTAGAGAATTCCATAAAAAAAATTACCGGAATAATAAAAAACAGTTTAGCATAAGAATGTTCAACTGAAAAACTGAAATCGCGCTTAAAGGAAGAGGATCACAAACCAGATTTAGGATATGACTTTGTACAAGGAATTCTAAGTTAAGTACTTCACATTTTTCAAGTTATATTTGTGTAGTCGAAGGTTGTTAGTGTCCAACATGTTTAAAATTTAAAAAAAAACGATTACATTTTTTTTTTACTTTTATGGGTGTGATAGAACGGAGAGCAATTATAATGTGCGCTTGCTCTTTATTACACATTTAATTGTGTTTGTGTATGTGTGTATATTTTTCTGTTTCTATATGAGGCTGGTGTGCATGACTGCACTGCACTATGGTGCTAAAAGCATGTACGGAAGCTTCTTAGTGGCGGAAATATCATTCATAAATAAAAGTTAAAAAAAAAAAAATACTGTCTAAACCATATCAATGGAACAAAATTAAATTATCATTGTTTGAAAAAATGCGAAAATATTTCATCTAAAATTCAGCGCATCATTACTCATTACTCGATAGCAAGTTTAATCCTTTTCACATACATATGGATAATTTGTTGATGTTCTGTTGACGGTTCTATTAAACTTAAGCACGACAGACGATGAATCAACACAACACGAAGTTTCATAACATATTAAATAGGTTTACTAATACATACATGTCCATAGTAAATTACATGACATTACATGACATTACATGACATTACATGACCTTAGACTCAATTGGAGGAGTGTAGCGTTTAGAATTTACCCCCCCCCGCACCCCTCCACCCCTCTCTACACCGACAGGTGAAACTTACCTCCCCCCACTCCCAAACGAGTGACCAGTCTTAGTTGACCATATTACGTAACCCACGGCCATGGTCAAGCCAAGCTCCCAACTTACTTTGTTGTCCGTAATGAGTAATGACACATGCATTGAGAGCGTGATCAACCCCTACCCCCCCCCCCGACCTTTATAAAGTTAAGTTGGAATATGTTAAAAGTCAGTACGGTAGAGAATATGTAGTAGGGCAGTAGGCAATAGACGTTAGATGAGAGAATAGTGCTGACAGGCTTAGAGTAGACATAGGTAGGAGGTAGATATAAGTAGTTAGAAGAGAAGTGAAGTGTATTAAGTTTTATTAAAGTGATATTAAAAGTATTTTGTATATAGTGTACTGCACCGAGTTCTGTTATATATATATATATATATGTATTAGTTAGTAAAGTAAAACATAACATATATAAGTTCTATAAAAAATCTGCCGTAACATTTGGCGAGAATTTGGCTTTGGTGGCTTTTATTGACAAACACTTACTTGCATTGAATAAAAAACAATTTTCAAAAGCTTTCAATACAACTGCTATACCATTCTATACCATTCTTAAACACATTGCATAGAAAACAACACAGTGGACGAAAAATATCTTACCAAAGACTGCAGATATTCTAAGTATTGTTTGTTTTGTGAATATGGGTAGCATTTTAAGTCTTTTGTATATGTGACAGTCATTTTTATAATCACTGTGAGTTGATAATTCTGGGTTTTAGTTGCCAAAATAATTTTCTTTCTGAGGAAACATATTTTTGTAATTAATGGCTCAATACTTTTTAACAAGTTAGATATTGCTCACTAAACATGTCTTCGAAGTCATGGCTTAATGGCTTTAATCCTGTCAGATATGGTTCAGCAAGTCATGGCTCAATAGCTTTAACCGTATCAGATATGGTTAAGCAAGTCATGGCTCAATAACTTTAACCCTGCCAGACATGGTTCAGCAAGTCATGGCTCAATAGCTTTAACCCTGTCAGATATGGTTAAGCAAGTCATGGCTCAATAACTTTACCCCTGTCAGATATGGTTCACTAAACATTTAGGTACGTTTCCCATTAACTTTCTGTGAAGTATTAATTTTCTAATTAAAGTCTGTTTTTTAAATAATGTTTTTAAATTGGGTTTCTCTCTCTCTCTCTCTCCCTCTCTCTCTCTCTCTCTCTCTCTCGATATATATATATATATGAATAAATATATAAATATATATATATATATATATATATATATATATATAGTTAGCATATCTATATCCGAGTTAGCACCATATCCACTGGACCCATGCAACCACACCTCCCTTTCTTTCATTGTGCTTCAAGAAATAGTATGTCTCCAGGTACTTGCATCATATTTAAAGCTTCAGCATGTGCAACATAAAAGAAATCAGTCAAACTTTCAGTAAATTGGTGCTCCTTTTCCTTCTGAGTATCTGTTATGCGGAATACATTTTTAGAGCATTTTCGAAAAAAAATGCTCTATTGTCCCCGTTTTGTCTGTCTGTCTGTCCGTCATCACCCTTGATCTCAACAACCATAAGTCCTAGACCCATGATGTATATATCATTTTGTAGGTCTTGGTCTGCCATGTGTGCATCAAAAGTCTATTTCGCGATCTGACCTCTGAGGGCCGTAAAAGAGGGCTTATTAAGTACCGTTTTTTTACTATATAAGCTATATTAACATCGGAGCGCCCTAGATCTCAGCAACCATAAGTCCTAGACCCATGATGTATATATCATTTTGTAGGTCTTGGCCTGCCATGTGTACATCAAAGGTTCATTTCGCGATCTGACCTCTCAGGGCCGGGCTTCATGGTTTCTTAGGGGCTTATATATGGCTTATATTTTATATATAGATTATAAACTAATCAAAGGGGTGTAATCATTATTTATTTTTGTAACAGTTATTGAACATGACTTACTTCCCTCTCTATACACGAAAATGCTTTAAACACCCTGTTTTTACAGGCTTAATTTTTGCTTGTTTCTTATTCCAATCCATGCTGAATGGAGATCCTTTATCTTGGCAATTATGTGGCATTCTTTGCGAACTGGAATGCGTACCTTATGCCAGAATTGAAAAACTTCTTTCATTGGCACTGTGGCACTAGCAGTAATAGTCTGAGATTTAGTCTTATGTAAATGAAAGTATCGCTGCAGAACCTGTTGATTTGAAGGCAATTTGCTTCCTGCGATTTTTTCAACAGTTCCTCCTATCATCCATATACTTGCCATCTGTAATAGTAATATTTTTGAAAATAAAGATTAGCTATAGCCAAATTAATAATGTGGAGCACATAGTTTTAGTTATAGTCCTGATACTACTAAAGTGACTCTTACTGAATCATGTTGGACTAATGTCATAAATTTTATGCTATCCAGCCCAGACAATGGCTTGCTGGTACCTATGCTATCAAACCGTGTTGGTACATGAGAACCAATGTTAAAATCACTTAAGTTATTAAGCTATGATGATTATTGTCGAATGGTAGCTGTACTGCACAACATTAGTTTTCTTCATACAAAAGAATTAACTATAAATAACAAAATTATTGATAAAGCAGAAAACAGAGAAGCACATAATATATATATATATATATATATATATATATATATATATATATATATATATATATATATATATATTTATATTCACATAAATTTATTAGACATATATATATACATATATATATATATAAAAATATAATATACTCATTTTACTTTTTAAACATAAAAATATTACAGAGAAATTATATAAATAAGTAACAGAAATTGCCTTCTGATTGCATTGTATGTCAAATACAGGCATTTTCGCATATAATATAAAATATCGAGTCCATTGAACTACTATAAATATCACCGTATCTTCGTGAAACTTAGTAAAATTACTTAACATAACAAAAGGAAAAAAACATTAGGGGATGGGACAATGAAACTTAAAAAAAAAACTCCCATTGCATAGAGTGGCACCCTATTATATATATATATATATATATATATATATATATATATATATATATACTTTTAGAGAGAGAGAGAGCACATACATGTATTAGGGATGGCTTTTGCGCCGCATTACCAAACTTAGTAAGCCAGGAAAGTGTCGAGGCACAATAAAAGATTTTTTTCTAAATAGATCAGTAATGTTATAAATACCATTGTAAAAGCATATGGTATTGGCAAGAGAAAAATATCAATAAATTTTGTCCATTTTCTGGTGCGCTCAAAAATGTACGTTCGGTTTTGTTTTTTTTTTGGACACTGTGATAAAGTTTTATTAACCAACTATATTTTTATTATTATGCTTTTTGTAGAGTAAAATATCCACTTGTTATTTTAGTATTCTTTCAGTCAGCAAAAAGGTGATGCAGTCCATCTCTCTTCACGACCTGCTGGTTTATGTCATAGTAGTACATTTACTTTCCTTTTCGACTCAAGAGTGCCCAGTGGTGATCCACATGTCTAGAACTGATCCACCAGTAGACGTATGGAGATATAAACCGTCCAGGGAAGAGATATATGATCTAGTGTGCCTTGTTATCATTTTTATTTCTGAAGACTTGGAAAGCAACTTGTGTATTGAGCACGAAATTCTAAAAACAAGTACTAGAGATGAATGTTTTCAATTAACTGTCTTTGATGGTGACCAACAAATTGTTGGCCCACCAGGAGTTATAAATTGGAGTTCCAGACAATGGTGCTCAGAAACAAACTCCATAAAATTTAAATTTTACCTCCGAAATACTGCTTGTATTATTTCCCCAGAGGAACTGTCAAATCAAGTGTGTGTTCTTCACATCGAAAGTCCGTACAGAAAAGTCGTCTTGGATGAACATTTATGTGACGATTTTGTTAAATTTAGAAATAGCAGAGTTGAGTTTTCTAATAAAATAGAATACTCACGAGAGAATGAACCTAAGAGTAAATGTGATATACAAATAGGTAAAAAAAACAGTGATTATAAATTTTGCTTCTACTACAAGTCGCAGACTACTAAAGGTATTAATTTCTATTGGAGAATGTTTATTAGTACTATTGGATATGCTCTTAAACCTGAGAGCGTGATCTTTAGTTTTGATGTCAATAGTAACACTACAGGTGTCTGGTGTGATGAAAGTAAAAGAAACATATTGTATATTATCTCCCTAACTAACCAAACCAAGTACTCACCTTCAGATGTCACGGTGTTCACAATGCACGTAGCTGACTTCAGCGGTTCACAAAAAAGTTTCACAGACTTCATTGGTAACATGAGTCTCTACACAAAGAATCAGAAAACTGATGACGTTATAACCCTTGTACTCATTGGTAACACGAGTCTCTACACAAAGAATCAGAAAACTGATCACACTGTAACCATTGTATCCCCAATGAAAACCTCTGTACTCACAAGGTCCACTACCAAAGAATCTACTGCGCAATTTCTTGGTCTCAGCTACATGTGGATAGTTTTCCTCACTCTTTTGTCATTTTCGATGTTAATAGCTCTGGCTTCAATGATTTACCTCTATACAAAGTATATTCTCAAACGCCCCAACCGTCAGAAAATAAATAGCGGTAATGAACAATCCGAACCTTCTGTTAATCAACATATTGTCACTTATTAAGCTCTGATATTTGTAGAATATTAAGAATAAATTCATGGACAAGATCTACAACCATAAATATCGTCAAAACTATCGTTTACAAAAATGTGTTGAATTTTTAAACATTTTGTAAAAAAAAAAATAATTCCCACATTTTCAGATCTATACTAACTAATTTGATATTCATTAGTACATTTGCACTAAAAGATATCTATTGGCCCTCTAAAGTACTAAAAAAAAAGTGAACCCCCCCCCATGCTAATTTCTCAATAACATCGTTAATAACTGGTCTCATGACCACCATCACATACTTTGTTTTTTTAATTATGATATTTATTTTTGTGTAAACACATGTATCATCCATTAAATAGCTGTATCATATTATTAAGCATTTTTATTAACACTTCTTTGAACATTACGAAAAATGTTCAACTTTTTGTAATTGTGAGTTATGTTCCTGTATTTATTTCAAGGTATAACTAAAGATACATTTACAAATGCCAAATTTAAGACCAGTTTTTTTTTTTTTACATTTTGATATGGACCTAATTATATGTGGCAAGATTAAAAGCATTCAATTATTTACCCAATAAAGAGAGCCATACCTAATCGTTTAATCTTCCTATCCTCAACCTCGTCAATCTAAATCTTAATTCGGATTTTCAAATGTCTTCCTCGCTGTCTGACCTGCTGCTGTTTCCAGAAGATGGCTGATCTCTCTTCAGGTATGTTGAGACAAGCTACACACGGAGCAGTGGAGTTCACAAGTGTCAATAGAAGTAGAAATGGTTGGATAAACTAGCTGATGTACTTCTGCTGTTCAGTGTAACATTTGATGCTAGAGTCCACCATACAGACCGTTACTTGAGTGGTCAGATATGTGGCAGGATATCCAAACTTCATGACACTTTTACATTGCAACAACAATAAAAATATTTTTCTCTTCTAACTATGAGTTCATAATTTTCCCTTACCCAGCAACTAACATAAGCGGAGACATTTATCCCATAGATAGTTCTAGTGGATTTCGAAGAATAATTCAAGAAGGTCTTCACCAATCAATCCAGTTGCTGAATGGAAAAATTATCATACAAAAACAAAAATTTCATATCATGTGCAGTATTTACATATCAAAATTTTGAGGAACAATAACGCCCTAGCATATCCTCCCATGTATAAAGGGTTGGGAAAAAAACTCCTTGGTAGGAAAAATGTGTTGCATAGTTAATTATCAACACATGTAAACACATATATTAAGTTAACATGGTTGTAATTATCAACATATGTAAGCATATATAGTTAGCTATAGTCATAAATTAACAACAATTTAACTCATATTTGATTAGTTAACTATAGTGTAATTATCAACGTACATGTAAGCACATATGTGAGTTAACTATAGTGTAATTATCCAGCTAATGTAAGCACATATTATATGATGTAATTATTAGCTAATACTACATATTTGTAATTATCAGCTAATGTAAGCACATATGTGGTTGCTATAGTGTAATTATCAGCTAATGTAAGCACATATTTAGTTAACTATAGTGTAATTATTAGCTAATGTAAGCACATATTTAGTAATTAACAACTAATGTAAGCACACATATAGTTAACTATAGTGTAATTATCAACACATGTAAGCACATATTTAATTAGCTATAGTGTAATTATCAACTAATGTAAGCACTTATTTAATTAACTATAGTGTAATTATCAACTAATGTAAGCACATATTTAGTTAACTATAGTGTAATTATCAACTAACGTAAGCACATATTTAGTTAACTATAGTGTAATTATCAACTAATGTAAGCACACATGTAGTTAACTATATTGTAATTATCAGCTAATGTAAGCAACATATTTTGTTAACTACTAGTTGTAATTATCAACACATGTAAACTTATATTTAAGTTAACTATAGTGTAATTATCAACTAATGTAAGCACATATTTAGTTAACTATATTTTAATCCCCAAGCTTTCAGTGTAGATTATATATTACACTATACGATTATAATATGTTTGACTTTATGAAGGAACACTTTGTACAATTATGAAACGAATGACGATTTAGAAATGTTTATAAGGAGAAAACATTCGCCTTCGTATAATCACGTAAAAACAAATACGAGGTCGATCATCGGATATGTCTGTGCTCAGATGTGAAGCTTTTTTGTGTTTATATAAACATTCTAGTCCTATATAAGTCTGTAAAATTAATTACATTACCAGCTGTACCTTACCAAATCATTCGCTAAGTGTTCAACTTTCTATATTTTATGTTATATTAGTGTTCAACTTTCTATATTTTGTGGGACGGATTGCCGAGTGGTGTAGATACTCGACTGTCAACCTTAGAGTCCTGCGTTCGATCCTCGGTGAGTTCCATGGAATTTTTCCAGGTGAAATTTGGTGCAAAGTCGTCCCACAAGTCCACCCAGCTTTAAATGGGTACCGAGGTTATAAAAACAGATGAATTCTACACTACGCCTTTCACCAAAAAGGCCGTTAGAGGCTCAGAAGGAAGGTTTATTTTTTTCTATATTTTTGTTATATTAGTGTTCAACTTTCTATATTTTATATTTATATTAGTGTTCAAATGTCTATATTTTATGTGCATATTAGTGATTTCAAATGTCTATATATTATGTTATATTGAGTGTTCAACTTTCTATATTTTATGTTATATTAGTGTTCAAATGTCTATATTTTATGTCATATTAGTGTCCAACTTTCTATATTTTATGTTATAAACGAATTAGCAAAACGCATTATTTTTTTTTTTTTTACGATTTTATGTATGTATTATTATTACTTTAAATATTTTAGAAACTATTTAAAACAATGGATCTTTTTAAAAATGTACTGAATTTGGACGCACGTAAGACGCCATGAATAATATTAAAAAAAAAAAAAGAAACAGTATTCTTTACCATTACTTTCAATCTAAATCTGACAGACGGACGGACAAGGACAGACATTCAGTCCCGCAATTCATATGTAACTTATTAGTTTGTACAAACCAACGAATGGCTATTTTTAAAAAAATTACGTTCAAACTTTATTATTATTTAGTTATACAAATTATATAATCACTTAGCTCAAGTCAAGATTAGGGCTGCCTCCAGCTAACCTTGGGCCCCCCCCTCCCCTTGACAGTCAATAGCAGCTGGGGCCTCTCATCACACTCACCCCAAGAAATCATTGTACAGCAGATAATGTGCCCAAAGGAGTGGGATCTTCTGAAATGTGTTGCCCTACCTATTGTGGCGACGGCCATGCCAACAGTATCATTAACTTGAACCTGAAGGCTTTCAGAATCTTACCGCAATGAGAATAGGATGTAATGAAAAATAAAACAGAATCAAGTTACTGCCTTGTTCAACTTATATTTATGTTGCTGCAATATTTGTCTGGCCTACTTGTTTATTTATTTATTGCAAATTGACCACTTGTGTTTAATGCCATGAAAGAAAATTAAAAACTACTTTAAAAAAAATATTGTAAGTTGATTTATTGTTGGATTTTTGGTTTCTTTGTTAATTTCAAACTAAATGTTTTACTACTGCATTCGGTGCATGAGAGTAATTACATTTGTTGAAGAACTTTTGATGCAGTGGTATGACTACGTTTGTTGAACAACTTTTTGAAACATCGGGCTAACTACATTTGTTTTACTAATGTAGTGGTGTCTTGGTCTAACTACAATTGTTTTACTAATGTAGAGGTACATTAGTCTAACTACATTTATTTTACCTTTGTAGTGGTACATTGGTCTAACTACATTTTTTTTAATTTGTAGTGGTAAAGTGGTCTAACTACATTTCTTTTACAACTTTAGTGGTACATTAGTTAACGACTGTTGACATATGTTTTCGACACAGAATGTAAACTACACAGAAAGCGCATTCGCTGTTTAAAAAAGTCATCTACCAATGACTAAAAAACATGTCATTTCTGAATAGTATGGCCCTTAAATATTGACACAAATATGGCGGGAACAAAACATTATTTGCATGAACAAAAGTACAAAACCTTTCTCATTGTAAACATGTATTAAAAAGTAAAGTTCCCTAAGTCTGTAACCTAATATTTGATTGTGAGGTTTACAAAACGCCCAGCTTGAGTAATTTCACCTCGAAAAAATTCTATGGTACTCATCGAGGATCCAACCAAGGACTTTCAGGTCGGCAGTCGTGTATCTTCATCACACATCCATCTGTCCCACTTGATATGTAAATAAACTCTGTAAATTATTTTCCATAAAAAACGAAAAGTATAAACACACAATCCAAATGAATACACTGATTAAAAATGAACGAAGTTAAATTCAAATATTAGGCTTCTCGTGAAGCTTCATTTTATACATGGGTATCGATACTTGTTCTTAAAGTTTGGTAAATTATTCTTTGAGTAGTTCAATTATTTTTGGGTTATAAACGACGCATCTCGTAGCAAAGATTAATCAAACATTCGCCTTATTGAATTTATTAAGTTACCCGTAATACAAAACATTAGGAACCGCCTCCTTTAATGCATACATTTTAGGTGTAATGGGATCAATGTATACGGTATAACTATACATATAAATAAATGTATAACGTATACAAAGCCTCCTAAAATGCTGCCCCAGTGTAAAAAAAATATTTACCGCATCACCGAAATGATGCACTGACCGAAAAATGTATGATCAGATTTGAAATTGGCATCCATAAAAATAGTCTATACACATGAATGTTTTTTTACTCACAGTTTGTTTCCTACCTTGCCCAGTTTGGAAATCTATTTCCTAATTGAATCAAATTCATCCAACGATCACACAGCTGAAATATCATTTTAATGTTATCACAATGTCCCTGGACTCTGAAAATGCACAGCATGTCTTCGATATCGATAATCTGTTTTTTTGGTATGGAATTAAGACTAGTTAACAGCTGCGTTCTAATTACTTTAGTTTGATACTCATTAAATTGATCAAGGAATGATTCAAATTTGTGTTTACTCAGCTAATTGTTGACTTCTTTTGGATAATGGGATGCTGCCGCCCGGGTGTTTTGCACCCACCACCACTGCGCCGTAAGACAATAGATCAAGAGAATACAGTCGACATGTCGTTGAGAAGCAACAAAGTAACATGTCAACTATTTAAAAAAAAATATATAAATTATATTCTGGTTTCCCAAGGTTTTTTGGAACGTAAGAAAAAAACAAGCAATTAGTCCTGTTCCATTCTGGACACAGGACGTGTTAGCGCATTTTCGTGTTATGTATCAGTACGTTTGTTAGCTTTCAGTAAATATTTGTAAATTTTGGAAATGTTTATAAATTCAATTGTGTAATGCATATATCTGTAAAAAAAATATTATAAAGACGTTTCTTTATATTTGAAAAAAAAATATTTTCTCTTAAATCTAACTACAAGTGGTTTGTGGTTACTGAAATAGGACTCATAATTGAAAACATTCGAAATTGTAGTCATTTAATCGTCCGAAAACTCCGTCAATTGTTGCATAGCTCTGATACTTTCAATTAAACTCAGAACACAAGCTTACTATTACATTTGATGAGTTTCTTAATAAATCTTGGTGAAACTACGTGCTGCAGTATTTCGCACTAAATGAATGGGTTATTGAACGTACAAGGTGTAGAATGGGGCCATATATATAATATATAAGCCCCTTAGTAGCCCTGAAGCCCGGCCCTCAGAGGTCCTATCGCGAAATGAACTTTTGATGTACACATGGCAGGCCAAGACCTACAAAATGATAAATACATCATGGGTCTAGGACTTATGGTTGCTGAGATCTAGGGCGCTCCTTTATTAATATAGCTTATATAGTAAAAAACGGTACATTTTAAGCCCCCTTTTACGGCCCTCAGAGGTCAGATCGCGAAATGAACTTTTGATGTACACTTGGCAGGCCAAGACCTACAAAATGATATTATACATCATGGGTCTAGGACTTATGGTTGTTGAGATCTAGAGTGATGACGGACAGACAGACAGACAGACAGACAGACAAAACGGGGACAATAGAGCATTTTTTTTTTCGAAAATGCTCTAAAAATGTTCTTGATAATATGTAATGTACGATAGTGGGAGAAATGATTATTCATAAATAGTATTGTCTCTATCCGGTTTTGCTGTATTCGGCAAGCTATTACGTTCGATGGTTGAGTCTACTCTATTCAAAATTGTACAACGTGTGTGTGTGTATATGTGTGTGCTTTTAGCAGATATCGTGTACTAGGTACATGTTTTACCTAGTACTTGTTCACGAGTACATTTTAGGAGTACTGTACTCATGCTTGCATTTTGGGTATTTTTATTCAGTCTTATTTGCAATGTTAAAACCGTGTGTATTTGTACTTGTACCTTAAATACGTATACTTGTACTTGCAATTTTAAATACATGAACCTGTACTTGCACCTTAAATACGTGTACTTGTATTTGCAATTTTAAAAACATGTGTACTTGTACTTGCAATTTTAAAAGCATGTGTACTTGTACTTGCAATTTTTAAAACATGTGTACCTGTAATTGCAATTATAGATACTGTACTTGTATTTGCAATTTAAATAACGTGTGTACTTGTACTTGCAATTTTAAATACTGTACTTGTATTTGCAATTTTAAAAAAATGTGTACTTGTATTTGCAATTTTAAATACGTGTGTACTTGTATTTGCAATTTTTAAAACATGTGTGCTTGTACCTTAAATACTGTACTTGTACTTGCAATGTTAAAAACGTATGTACTTGTACGTGCACCTTAAATACGTGTACTTGTACGTGCACCTTAAATACGTGTACTTGTAGTTGCACCTTAGGTATGAGTAGGCGTAGTTGAAAGTGCAAGGTCAGTGTTTGAACATCTCTGGTTTTCAGCTACAGATACCTATACCAACATTATCTCTTATTGTTGTTTGTAATATTACAATGGCAGAGCGTTGCACCAAAAATATACTCATTACCATTGCACGGAATCTGATCCATATATGGTTATCACAAAGTAATTTTACCTTCCGTAGCTTTTAATGTAGTTAACAGATGTCACCAAAGGACAAAACTTATAACAAAATCAACAAAATCCTTTTGAAGATACAAATCACTCTTTAATTAGTACCAGCACAATATCATCTACAAAAAAAAGCTAACTGACCACGTCTACACTGATAACTGGGCCCAAGAACGACCTCGCATACCCGGTGTATACACTACTCTCGCTCCAAGAACTGGACATCATCTAACTGTACAGTGTACACACACAGTCCAGCTACACACAGACAGCCACAGTTACACACTCATGCTCTCCCCTGCTCATACATACTATATCGTCATTCAAACCCACAGCGCACACAGTCACACTGTGACATACCCTCCACCTTTACAGAAACAATGGTAATTGTTTTTTTTCAACGATACACCCTATTTACAATTAGGATAAACAAATGCAATCAATAACATCATCAAAAACAAATAACCCCGAGTACCTAATACCGATGTGGTTGCAATAACCAACAAACCACCATCACAAATGTAACACAGTGAAAACAATAACCTCCCATACACAATATTAACAACAAAAATGTGTTATATTGAATGTAAGTATTAACAAAATGACAAAGTAATCAAAATAATAGTTCTGGAACATCTTTACCTTCAAATAAACAAATAACTTATGATGTATCATATCCAACCCAATGTCCTAATTAGTAATATTCATTACTAAAAAATGTCCAATTATGATAAAATGACATCGAATGTATATATATATATATACATATATATATATATATATATATATATATATATATATATATATATATATATATATATATATATTATGACGGAAAAGATTACAATAAATTCAAATAACATAAAGATAGTTCAGTCTACTCAATCACTAAGTAAGTGTCTTTAAGGCTGTCGTCTGCCTTCCAAACACAGGTGTCCGCGATGCCGGTTCTGTCATCTCTCGGTTGTTTAGATAACGTTCCCACCACCTGGTCCCATGTAGCATCTTCACAATAACTGTGAAGTCTGGCTACTCTAGCGTTGATGGATTTGCGTTTGTTTAAAAAGTTGATGGGAGCATGACCTCTCTGAAGTATGAAGTAGCCGAACGATTCATAGGTGACCTTGGTGATGACCCCCAAGTGCCTGGAGGCCTGAGTAAAGGCCTGATAGAGTATTTTGCTAAATGAAACCCCAGCCAAAGTGCAGCCCATGTAGGTGATGTGGTTTGGTATGTTGTACACGTTGCTGAGATGGAAGTAGTCTCTCCACCCTTCGCTGGCCGAGAAATAATTTTTCCCGAGCTGGATGGCCTGTTTGATTGTAAAATATGTTTACAATGAAACCAATGAAGATGGCCAGGTATATTTTACGCTTCATGAACTTCAGCCAGCAGAAAGGGTCGCCTAGGTACATTACACGCCCAGTACTTCTCACCCGTGATGTGAATATCCCACACGTATTGTAAAACATAAGTCCTGAATCATTTGCACTGTCAGCCCTGAGTACCTGCACGGAAGTCTGGCCTGCTGCCTCAACGTTCTGCTTAGTCTCAACGTTCTGCTTAGTCTCAATGTTCTGCTTAGTCTCAACGTTCTGCTTAGTCTCAACGTTCTGCCTAGTCTTAACATTCTCCTGCATTTTGTGGACAACGGAATGCTTCTTATTCTTTACAGTATCGTCATGAAAACAATCTTTATCATCCTTCACCTTGTGTATCTTCTTTACCTCCTGTATCTTTACTACCTTCTGCTGTACTGCCTTACTCTGTCGTATGATCCATTTGACAGGTCGCCTCAACATGTTGCCTGACCTCCCTGACATTCCGCATTCGTCATATGTATAACCTCTGTCTGACATGGCATCTCCTTCCTCTGCATGACCTTTGTCTGACATGACATCTCCTTCAACTGCACTACCTCAGTCTGACTATTCAGACCTATCTTCTGCCTAACCTTTGTCTTTTATTGTTAGAGCTTAATTTATTCCTTTGTTTATGGACTTTCACGGCTCACTGGTGCGAATCAATAATTGCCTAATGATCGTTGTTCATACCTCACACGGCCACTCTGTTCAGTATTGTCAAATATCGTTCTCTGTATTTGTTCGTGCTTCGCCATGACTTGCTGTCTTTGCATCATCTGCTGGTCTTCTGATTCTAATGGTTTAATTTAGGATTCTTTCTTTCCGAAATTCTTCCACGCCCACTCAATTTCCTCCTCCTCCTCCTCTTCATTCTGTTCCTTCCTTGCTTGGACGTCTCTCAATCTCTGCCAGCATGTTTTCCACCTTTTGACACCATTTTTGAATTATTGTCATACCAAGCTGTTAGCTGCGGTTGCATCACCTTTAGCTGTGCTTTCAGTGCTCTTAATCTTGAATAGTACTTTTAAGCTCTCTGTCCTCTTCCTTATCGTACTCTGTATACCACATCTTAAAAGAAATAAACATGTGCCAAAGCCTAATTACTCTCTAATTTATAAGTGCATTTTAAATTTGATCGAATAGTACAAAGGCCGGATAATCTGGAACCTGAGGGTCAAGAGCCTATGAAACATTCTAAAAGAATTTTGTATCTCATTCAGTGATGCACATTAAAGTATTTGCTATAAATTATTTCAGAATCCTTGTTTAACATACTCGTTACAATGATCGTGTATCCTCTAAGTTTGAAGACTTATGTTCAATTTCTCCATTTTACTAGATTCCTACTTACGAGCATATGTTCACGTTTATTTATTTCAGACAAGAAACTACGGTAATTTTTCCTGTGTGAACAAAAAGTTCGACGCTATGTACCACCGACACTAGAGAAGTTTAGAGTATGTACGTCAAGAGTTCACTAATTACTAAACTAGGGAGATCAGTTGCACTTGAATCTAAAAGATATCTCAGTCTGGTCAAGTACAGGTCAAGTTTACACATGACCACTTAACAGGTTATCTTGCTTTATCAATAAATGTGAATGGGCAGTTCCATTTCTATAGATAATATCTGACAAATCTAGATTTTTAAAAAAAATTGGACGAGTAAACATTTAGTAAAGGGAAGAAATATTTTTATTTTAGTTTTTGTGACTTGATAAATTAGTAACAGCCTTTTACAGTACTATCATTCTCTGACTTGAACAAGATCTCAGGTATTAATTGCTAATATCCGCCACGTGTGCAAAGCCCCACAATTTTCCTGGCACGACAAAAATAAAAAAAAATAATTAACGAAAATAAATCTTAAAAATACACTTTAAAAACATAAGAACGTAAGGTTCTGACGCGCCAAAAAAAAAAATCATTCCAATTTGTTTTTAATTTTGGCACTTAATTCACATTTTTTGCCATCTCTCATCTACAATTAAATGGCTGCTCTATATGGGTTAACGATAGAAAAAAAGTCATATTGAGCGGTGCTATTAATGCAAAACGAATACAATAATAGATTTGTACTTTCATTACATATGTTACGATGATTCAACTATTTCAACATTGCGTCACAAGCCACGGCCTGCTCACATCAACAACTCGTTGACGATGTCTTAACCACAGAAAATAAATTATAAAGAATGCACAAGGTAATTTTAATAGATTTTTTTCTAAAGCCGCCATATTTTTGTATGATCTATTGTGTGTCAATATTTAAGGGCCATACTATTCAGAAATGACGACATGTTTTTTAGTCATTGGTAGATGACTTTTTTTTAAACAGCGAATGCGCTTTCTGTGTGGTTTACATTCTGTATCGAAAACATATGTCAACAGTCGTTTACTAATATACCATTAAAAGTGTAAAACAAAAAAATTAGACCAATGTACCTCTAAAGTTGTAAAACAAATGTAGTTAGACCAATGCACCACTACAAATGTATTACAAATGTAGTCAGACCAATGCACCACTACATTAGTAAAATAAATATAGTCAGACCACTGCATCAAAAGTTCTTCAAAAAATATAATTACTCTCATGCACCGAATGCAGTAGTAAAACATATTTAGTTTGAAATTAACAAAGAAACAAAAAATCCAACAATATATCAACATAGAATATTTTTTTAAATGGTTTTTAATTTTCTTTCATGGCATTAAACACAAGTGGTCAGTTTGCAATAAATAAATAAACAAGTAGGCCAGACACATATTGCAGCAACATAAATATAAGTTGAACAAGGCAGTAACTTGATTCTGTTTTATTTTTCATTACATCCTATTCTCATTGCGGTAAGATTCTGAAAGCCTTCAGGTTCAAGTTAATGATACTGTTGGCATGGCCGTCGCCACAATAGGTAGGGCAACACATTTCAGAAGATCCCACTCCTTTGGGCACATTATCTGCTGTACAATGATTTCTTGGGGTGAGTGTGATGAGAGGCCCCAGCTGCTATTGACTGTCAAGGGGAGGGGGGGCCCAAGGTTAGCTGGAGGCAGCCCTAATCTTGACTTGAGCTAAGTGATTATATAATTTGTATAACTAAATAATAATAAAGTTTGAACGTAATTTTTTAAAAAATAGCCATTCGTTGGTTTGTACAAACTAATAGCTAGATTTGAATTATGTGGCTGAATGTCTGTCCTTGATTGTCTTTGTTTACATTAAAATATAATACTTGAAATTAAATTACAATATAATATATATATATATATATATATATATATATATATATATATATATATATATATAGCCGACATCAATATAAAAAATAGCTTCCAAAAAATTAATTTATACAAAAAAAAAATAAATGTTCTTGACAAATAAAATTAAACTATTGGCAATATATATAAAAATTAATGGCAAATGGTTAAAATGGGTGTAAAAACATAAATATTTTATGGCAATAAATAATATTCTATGAAGGTATGTAGAAATAAGTGGTATCATTTTAAAATATGTTGTGCGGAATGCAATGAACTCTATATAAATCTGGAGAGCTTAAAGCCTCATTTATCCTAGTAGAATTGTGGGTGACATTGTCCACCATATTTGTACAGACCTCTCGTTAACTTCAATGTATGGTCTTATGATGTGTCAACAAGAGTACATTAGTATTTATTAAATGATTTTTTTTTATAATATACGACTTTTAGAAATATTCATCAGGGTGGTGGTTTCATTCAATGACGTCATTAACTCTCCAGTTAAATTTAAAGCTCAGTGCCGGAATGGGGTTGGTCGGGGTAAATAAACATCATTTGCATATCAGCGCTTCGTGAGGGGTGGTTTTTATATCTTGTGGAGCCAATTTTAAATAGTGAGGTGACGCAATATCCAATCTTCAGCAATGATGTCATAATACATTTTTTCTCATTCCGTTTTGACCGTGCATTGCACGCCTCTAAAGATATCGATCAGATCGCTGCCCTCCATGACGCCCTATAATATTTTCTATAATCTTAATACAATAATCGCCCCATTGTGGTGCTCCGACAATCAACGTATTTGGGATCCAACGGCGTCACGGAATGGCAAACGGCGATCTGATGTGACCATAAGGAAAGTTTAAATTTGCATCCTGGCATTTGGCCGGTTTACCCGACCTTAACAAAACAAAATCCTCTTTTGTCACCCTGACAGGGACATAACATAACGATTTATTGGCGCCTAAGGTTATTATTTTGACGTCGCCCGGCGCTATAAATTAGCTGGCGCCTCTGCATCTTCAATCAGCCTGTGACCTTCAATGGCACTCAGAAATCTGTAAGTCAAAAAGATTAAAGTTGAAGAGTACATAAATCGTAGAGACTTTAAAGGTAAATTACTTTTTTGCTGGAATGTGATTTGGACTAATCAATCCATTAATAAGCGCCACTCCGAAAAAAAAAGATATTCTGAGCATTGATAATAAACTAGCGGTGACGTTCCAAAACATCATATTTCAGAAGCCAAACATAAACCTTTTTAAAGGATTTGCTTTAAAAAAAGACATTTCCAGCACAGCTTTACTTGTATTCATTATTTTAGAGAAAAATCCTCATTGCAGTAGATGATTATAGATTATAAAGTAAATTAGAATTTTCAGCTTTGTTGGGTAAAATTTGAATGTCCGACTTGGTAAACTTAGATTTGCTTTGTTGAAATGTGCTGGAAAAGGCGGTTCTCTTTGTTACCTTGTGACACAGATGGCGCAACATTAGCCACGTTATTGAAGCGATCAATAATACAGCTACAAATATTATTGCAATGGGGACTATTATTGGAACACAGAGGACGCAAGCAATATCCGCGTCACTCTTTGCGCTGCCGGGCGTTGGGCTGACGCCATAAGTGCTGCTGTTGATGAAGTCCACAAATTGCTCTCTGGTTCCGTTAAAATCTCTAATAAACATAGAGAACGCTCCATAATCTTCAAGACCATCAGAGGCACTTTCTCTTTTAATGATAAGCATTACAAATGACTCATTGCCGCACCAAGCTCCAGTCTTCGAACTGTTTATATTGAAGGTAAAAACATGGTGTTTAGGGTTAAACGAATATTTCTCAGTTGAAACGTACAAGTTCCAAGAAATAGATCTGTCATTCTGGGCTTTCAATGTATAAAATAAACACATATTTTTATTGCCATTCACAGATTTAATAATGTTTAGGCCGCATGTCGACTTTGGTGTGAAATTAATATGACTCAGAATTTCAAGGGAACTATGGCGAATTTTGTAAGTACCATCACAAAAGTAATCATCCATATAAAGTACCCTGGACGGGCTTTCGATATGAACGACTCGAAAATTGATGTAAAGTAATTGAGGTCTATACGATAATTTATTATTTGATTTCTTAAGCTGAAAATTCAGTGCATTGTTCTTTGAACATAATTCTCCGTTGAGCCAAACGCTTGGAAAATACTGAAGATTCAATATTTCATTTTGCCCGTCATAACCCAGTAATACCACATTAGAGTCGTTAATGTGGCTAGTTCCGTTAATCTGTTGAAGACAAACATGGCTGTTTGGGTCACTAGATACAAACGTGACCTGAGTGCAGTCAGAGCTGTATAAATTGTCGGGCTTGATCTCCTTCCAGAGGCTGTAAGGTTGGTCTGAACTGGAGACATTCACGATAAAGCTGTACTTTAAACAGCTCTGTGTTGCCCATGCCATCTTCTGTTGGCTTAGCACGAGCAAGATGACAATAGCACTTGTTCGGGTTGGATGGTTTATACACATTTCGCCGAATGTTAAATCTAGAATTTAAAACATGATTGTATCTATTTCTAGAATTTCTGTTTTTTCCTCTCTTGATGCGATCTCATTTCGACCTGAAATTATAAATATATAATGTACCCTTTTTTATTGAAGACTAATTAAGTTTTAAATATGACCATAAAATAAAAAAAAATTGCAATCACCGAATTAAGAAGTTCACTCACTACTTACTTTAACATTCTGTCTTATAAATAAATATCATCTAAGAATTAATGGTCTTCTAATTGAATATTTAGGTCTATAAAATGTTGTGATTTGTAATAATGAAGATTTGAAATAAATAGTCTTAAACTCAATAGGCCTTACGATCTGCACAGTTTTATTATCAAAAATCTTTTTTTATAATTAAAATAGATATAATCTAAAAAAATCAATAATCGTTTTATTAATCACGTCGTAATTTGAAATGAAATATAAAAGTTTTATAATGCCGAAGTGTCAATATCAGAAGTGGCGTATCTAAGACAGGTGATGAAATACAGATTTTTTTCTATTAGGGAGCAACCGATATGCCTTTTTACCGATAGTCCGATACCGATATTTTCCCCCCAGCATTTTTACCGATACCGATATTTTCTTTTTAGGGGCTGTCCATTATTTATGTCAACACATTTTTGGCGATTTTTACCTCCCTCCCCTCCCCCTTGTCAACAACTTGTCAAACTTCCAGAGACCCCCCCCCCCTATGAAATAACGTCAACATTTGATTACCCCCCCCCCCAAAAAAAAAAAGGTGGCTTCCAAAATGTTTATGTGGCAAAATTAGTAGGAATATAGTTAGTTTAATTAAAATATACTGAATGTTAAGCGAGTGCGTAACACAGAACTACAAACGCTGCTTAATTTTCCTATTTATTAAGTAATTATATTAAATTAAAAATGTAACATTGTTGACGTCAACTTTTCTTGACCTCCCCCCCACCCCCTTGTCAAAAATGTTCTGATCCCCCCTCCCCCCTATTTTGTTGACGTAATTAATGGACAGCCCCTTAAGCAACAACAATGCCAAACACGTGTTTTTCTCGTGCTGTATGACGTATGTCAACCAATGTTCACATATTTTGTAACACTTCGCCCACGCGTGTCTTGTTTACCCCCCCCCAACTTCCCATCCCAAAAAAAATACACACAGATGCTCTCTAATTGTATCATTCAAGGTCATACATTAGAATTAAGAAATGCCAATCCTATTGTTTCAAGGTCATATCTCTGATGCAATTTTTGTAGACGTGACTATTTTTGTGTACGGGTTTTTTTTTTCCTTTTTTTAAAATCTTGTCTGATCTGGTTATAGAATTGGGTTATTTACTGATTTTTTTTCTGCAACTCTGTTGTGAAAAAAAAAAACAATGTTTCGGCAGCCAAAAAACGGCCGGTCCGACAGTTAACCCATATTGCCAATATCGGTTCGACTATCGGTCACTCCCTATAACAATCGGCCATTTCGATATTAACCGATAGTGCCAATATCGGTCCGATACCGATACCGATCCGATTATCGGTCGCTCCCTAGTTTCTATACATTTTAAAAGGTGGTGTATATTAGTATCAAAGGACAGTTGATTCCCTGACAGGGGATCCAGGAGATCTGTTTTTGGTGGCCCATTCCCTGACAGGGGATCCTGGAGATCTGTTGTTTTTTAGCACATAACCTGACAGGGGATCCTGGAGATCTGTTGTTGGTGGCTCATAACCTGACACGGGATTCTGGAGATCTGTTGTTGGTGGCCCTTATCCTGCCAGAGGACTATGGAGATCTTTTGTTGGTGGCCCATACCCTACCATGGGTGAAGGGCAATAATGATGATATCGGTACATCATTAGAAATGATTCAAATGTCCCTAGGCAGTTAGACTTCCCGAGCAACGCCGGGTATTAAGAAGCTGATGTAAAAATTAGTAGAAGTTCTGTACAATATTGGTACATAAGTAAAAATAAAATGACGAGTTAACCGCAAATGTACATGACGATTAGTGAGATCTTGGCCATTTAAAAAAAAGAATAAAATTAATAAAGTATATTCTCTATTAAAATATTATTATAAACGTTCCGGAAGTTAATCAAACGTTTTTTTTTAATAACATTCATTAATTCCCGACAAAACAGAGACTGTCATTGCAACAGAGGCGTAGCGATGGGGTGTAAAGGGGGGCATCATACATACTCAAAAAGGGGCGCCCATTGGTCCTCAAAACATATCATATTACATGGTTTTCGATTGGGAGAGGGGCGCTAAAATGGTATTGTGCTCCGGGCGCGAGTTAAGCTCGCTACGCCACTGCATTGCCATGTAAATTATGTAAAGCTTTCGATATAATTTTAAAAGGCAATATTTATTTTTTTTATATAAAAAAACAAATGCACTTTTTTCCCCTACATACAAATTATACAAAAATTGTTCTACAATCCGTAGTCTTAAAACTAACCTGTATAAAAAATAGAAGTCCTTAAAATTCCACACCACTTCATACCCAAAATTCTGTTTGCTTTCATTTTCTAGAGAACATAATAAATATCAACAAATGTATTACACATTGTGACTAAAATGACTGGTACAGTATGTTACATAACTGTAACTTAGTTTAAGTAGGTTTCATCTAGTTTACTACACACTAATGACGACTGTGGCCAGGTCTTCAAGTGAAAATAAACACTTTGGACCAGGACACACACATAACATTCAATCTGGCCTTTTGTTCTTATAACTATAGCCTGACGGCCAACAAACAGTGGAGTCATTATATAGACAGCGGATAGATTTATTTTTTTTTAAAATATAAGTGATAAACAAACAGTTGAGAATCATATATAGGCTACATATTAGGAAAGACATATGTATGCTAAAGAAAATATGTACACAGCAATAAGGATGGACAGACAGATAGATAGACAGACAGACAAAACAGCTGCATTAGTCATCAAAAGCACTATTTAACACTAAGAAGTAAACTGAATGCTGTCATACTGGTAAGTATCATGCATACGTAACTATGTTAAGCATACAAGAAAAACTAAATTCACTAGAACCATTTCAGAAGTCATTAATAAGTTTCTTTTTTATACTTGGTAATTTTTATTAATTTAGCTGTAAGTAAATATAATTAATACTAACTTTGACACCATGATTCTATCATAATATTTTTTTCCTCTAAGCTTAGGAGTTCATTGACCAACAGCAACAAATGTGTGTGTTGTTACTGAATGTGTTCATTATATACTTCTAAATAATTTACAATAGAGAAAAGCATTGTAGTTAAATATTCAACTTTTTTAGCCATTTAACAAATTTTCACAGCCATTTTTCTTTAAAGGTGATTTAAAAAATAGAATTGTTTTGCCATAAAGTGATAGACAATAATTCTGGCCTAGCACGTCCATTCGGTGTGTTTCTTTTTTATGAAAATGTTAAAGATATTTACATATTCTGTAATTAAATAATTTAATTAAAAAACTGAATAAATTGAAATTAAAAATCAAAAGTTGCGAAAAACAACAAGTTCCACGCATTTAGTGTGAAAACAATGGACGCAAATAAAATTAATTCTATTACGCCTGTTATTTATTGTCATTTTTTACACACAAAAATCTTTTTTTTTCTGTGTTAAAAACTATAAAATCTCCAATAACAAACAAAAAATTAAACATTTCTCATTATTTTCTCAAATAATAAATATGTTTAATGGCCTGGGAGTGCAAAAAGTAGCATTTAGGAAAGCCAAAAATTAGGAACCCCAACTGAATTATATTCATATTCTGTGCAACCTATTTGAAATTAGTGGTAAATTTCTTAATAGTTTGAAAGTAGATACACAAATTTATAACATACTCAAATTTCATCTGAATAAGCTTTTAGTGATTAAATGGCAAATTTGGGTCACTAATTCTGACCCTTTTTTGCCCTGTTTTCAGACACAAAAAATGTCATAATTTCGCTTCTAATTGAGCTAGAGATATAATCTTTGCGGTTTTGGAAATTGTTTAATGAGCTCTTTGATGTGGTACCATTCATTTTGATGAATTTTGATTTTCACTTTTTTCACTGAAGTACTTAAAAATATACAGTACTTAAAGAACACATTTTCAAATAGGACTTATTAAACACGTTCAAAAATAGGACATGCTGAAGGTACAGGGTGCCATCGCTGGTAAAGCCTAAAATATTCGCCGCTGACTTGGTGAGGAGACGCTCACCACCAAGTCTATAAGCCCACAGACGCTCGCCGCCAAGTCTATAATCCCACAGACGTTCGCCACCAAGTCTATAAGTACAATAAGTCTACTCCAGATATACTCTACTTAATCTACTCATGGCCGATCTATCTAAAATCTTCTGTCCTCCAAAATCCTAACGTGCATTGCATCCCATATCTAACTGTCCCATAAGGCTAATGGTCCAGCATGTTTGATTGGTTAATATATCTTCCTTATTTACATAACTAGAACCTTATTCCAACTTAGTGATCGGTGCAGCTAAATATTATTTATAAGGTTGGCGCCTTTTGCCGCCTTCAGTTACGTTCAGCGAATTATGTATCCAACAATCCATACATCCAACAATCCATACATCCAACAATCCACACATCCATCAACCCACACATCCATCAACCCACACATCCATCAACCTACACATCCATCAACCCACACATCCATCAACCCATACATCACTGTATTCAGCATATTTCAAATATAATTCTTACTAAAAGCAAACTGAATAATATCTTACCTTGTTTCTCCATTCTACAATGTTCAATATTTATTTCATTCATTTACTGAGGAAATAATAAACAAAAACTTCCTTATTTTATTTTGTTACAATTTTTCAATTAAAATATATTTTTAACATGGCATAGCATCATTTGCACTAATGAAAGTTTTCATTAAAATAATATAGCCGCTTCTCTCTCTGTCTGTCTGTCTCTCTCTCTCTCTCTCTCTCTCTCTCTCTCTCTCTCTCTCTCTCACTCACTCACTCTCTCTCTTTCTCTCTCTCACTTTAAGCTCTCATAGTTTACCATCAAGCTAAGACCCCAGTCTCTTAGAGCTCGTGAGATCAAACTAGGTGTGTTCTTTAGTATGAGGGAATTTCATACAACAATTTGGCGAGTTAATTAATTGACTTAACCAGCTTGGTGCACCCAAAAGCAAATGATACATGGTTTTCTCCACTTAGTCACTGAGACTGAAAAGTGAATGGTCAATCATGGTGAAACTGAGCAATACTCGCCTCCATGACCCCGTGAAACTGAGCAATAATCGCCTCCATGACCCCGTGAAACTGAGCAATACTCGCCTCATTGACTCCGTGAAAATGAACAATACTCGCCTCATTGACTCCGTGAAAATAAACAATACTCGCCTCATTGACTCCGTGAAACTGAGCAATACTCGCCTCATTGACTCCGTGAAACTGAGCAATACTCGCATCATTGACTCCGTGAAACAGAGCAATACTCGCCTCTCTGACTTTGTGAAACTGAGCAATACTCACCTCATCGACTCCGTCAAACTGAGCAATACTCGCCTCAATGACTCCGTGAAACTGAGCAATACTCGCCTCATTGACTCCGTGAAACTGAGCAATACTCACCTCATCGACTCCGTGAAACTGAACAATACTCGCCTCCTTGACTCCGTGAAACTAAGCAATACTCGCCTCCCTGACTCCGTGAAACTGAGCAATACTCGCCTCATTGACTCCGTGAAACTGAGCAATACTCCCCTCATTGACTCCGTGAAAATGAACGATACTCGCCTCATTGACTCCGTGAAAATGAACAATACACGCCTCCATGACCCCGTGAAACTGAGCAATACTCGCCTCATTGACTCCGTGAAAATGAACAATACTCGCCTCATTGACTCCGTAAAACTGAGCAATACTCGCCTCATTTACTCCGTGAAACTGAGCAATACTCGCCTCCCTGACTCCGTGAAACTGAGCAATACTCGCCTCATTGACTCCGTGAAACTGAGCAATACTCGCCTCATTGACTCCGTGAAACTGAGCAATACTCGCATCATTGACTCCGTGAAACTGAGCAATACTCGCCTCTCTGACTTTGTGAAACTGAGCAATACTTGCTTCATCGACTCCGTCAAACTGAGCAATACTCGCCTCAATGACTCCGTGAAACTGAGCAATACTCGCCTCATTGACTCCGTGAAACTGAGCAATACTCACCTCATCGACTCCGTGAAACTGAACAATACTCGCCTCCTTGACTCCGTGAAACTAAGCAATACTCGCCTCCCTGACTCCGTGAAACTGAGCAATACTCGCCTTCTTGAGTCCGAGTCTAGTGTGGCCACCATTGGTAATTTATGACGTCAGATAATTGAAAATTCAAAATAATGATAACGAAGTGTGCCTCTAAGCTTAATCATTTAACAATTAACCAAATAATATTCCTTCAAATTTCATTGATTTATAAATTGCCAAATAAAAAATTTCAGCTGGTATTCGAGATAGGTGCCCACGCTTTCATTTTCAAGTCATCCCAATTGCTGTAAATATTTCTTTTATCTTTAGATTAACTAGATTTTAATGATAGGGTGTATTTGATAATTAAACTAATATATAACTGGAAAATAAACATAAGATATAAACTGTTTATGAGCTGCTAGTAAAAAATATAAATATTTTAAATATTAAAAAAAAATGACGAGTTTGAAAAGTGTGACCTCTGGGTGACATTCAAGTTTTTAACACAAGGACAACACTGAAAATTGTTTTTTTTTATTATTGTGGACAAATATGAGATTTGAATTTTAGCGTAATACTCCGACCTACCTCAGCACTCCTCTATATGCTAGTACTCCACCTTGTCAACATAAATAATGTTCAGTTGTAAATAGAGGTTTGTGTTGAACACAAGTATTAAACTTAGTTGTAAACACACTTATCATACTTACTAGTACACATATGTAATGTCTTTAAACACATGTCTAATACTTACAGCGAAAACTTTAAAGAATAAATAATTTTGAAATACCTTTGACTTGCCTGACTATAGAATAAAAATTTAAAATGTTATAATGAACCTGACTAAATGTAAAGAACCTGAATGAATAAATAGCAGGACACACCAAACGTTTAGTCATACAGGATTGGCCGCTGGCTAGGTTTTATACCTGTACAGCAGGATGTACCCAGTGGACGGCGTTTCCCTGAGTTGGGTTATTTTACCAAAGTATGGATCAGTTTGACTCAACTCGTGTTGTCAAAAATTACGTTCATGTGTACAGCTTAAAATAAAACGGGAATTCCCTTTAAGTAAGTTAAATCCTGGTGTCTATAAATGTTGACCTATGTCATGTGACCATTCCATTGTTGTTTACAGTTGAGAAATGTCACGTAAAATAATTGGCTTAACAGAAGCTAGAAACAGCCTTAGATAGATTTAAGCTTGTGCAGATATAAGCAGACTATTATGATTATAGATAGATAGATAGATAGATAGATAGATAGATAGATAGATAGATAGATAGATAGATAGATAGATAGATAGATAGATAGATAGATAGATAGATAGATAGATAGATAGATAGATAGATAGATAGATAGATAGATAGATAGATAGATAGATAGATAGATAGATAGATGGATGGATGGATGGATGGATGGATGGATGGATGGATGGATGGATGGATGGATGGATGGATGGGTGGATGGATGGAAGGCAGTTGTTATTCAAGAGTAGTGTGTAAAGTAGGGTGGGTGCATATTTTAACCAGGGCAAACACCAACACCCACTGTGTCGTAGATCCAATATAACTCAATCCATCTCTCTGTAATCTTCCCACTGTGTCGTAGATCCAATATAACTCCATCCATCTCTCTGTAATATATGCCACCCACTGTGTCGTAGATCCAATATAACTCAGTCCATCTCTCTGTAATCTTCCCACTGTGTCGTAGATCCAATATAACTCCATCCATCTCTCTGTAATATATGCCACCCACTGTGTCGTAGATCCAATATAACTCAGTCCATCTCTCTGTAATCTTCACACTGTGTCGTAGATCCAATATAACTCCATCCATCACTCTGTAATCTTCCCACTGTGTCGTAGATCCAATATAACTCCATCCATCTCTCTGTAATATATGCCACCCACTGTGTCGTAGATCCAACATAACTCCATCCATCTCTCTGTAATATATGCCACCCACTGTGTCGTAGATCCAGTATAACTCCATCCATCTCTCTGTAATATATGCCACCCACTGTGTCGTAGATCCAATATAACTCCATCCATCTCTCTGTAATATATGCCACCCACTGTGTCGTAGATCCAATATAACTCCATCCATCTCTCTGTAATCTATGCCACCCACTGTGTCGTCGTGTCGCCTGAACCTGTGACTGCAGTTCTGACGTCAACTGAGCCCGCATGAAATGAATCGCTTGGTAAGTAGTGGCTACATCTATGTCAACCGAGACCAGCTTGGTATGTAGTGGCTACATCTATGTCAGCCGAGTCTGGATACGCCCCCGTTGAGGATTGAATGTTTATCATCTTAGATGTCACATTGATTCCAGTGAATGTTTATCATTTTAGATGTCACATTGATTCCAGTGAATGTTTATCATTTTAGATGTCACATTCATTCCAGTGAATGTTTATCATTTTAGATGTCACATTGATTCCAGTGAATGTTTATCATTTTAGATGTCACATTGATTCCAGTGAATGTTTATCATTTTAGATGTCACATTGATTCCAGTGAATGTTTATCATTTTAGATGTCACATTCATTCCAGTGAATGTTTATCATTTTAGATGTCACATTAATTCCAGTGAATGTTTATCATTTTAGATGTCACATTGATTCCAGTGAATGTTTATCATTACATAAATACCTTGAGATGGTATGATTGAATAATATGCTAAATATGTCAATTACATAAATACTTTCAGATGGTATGACTGAATTATATGCTAAATATGTCAATTACATAAATACTTTCAGATGGTATGACTGAAATTTGTGCTAAAATATTCAATTACATAAATACTTTGAGATGGTATGACTGAATTATATGCTAAATATGTCAATTACATAAATACTTTGAGAATGTAGTATTTTATAAGTTATTCATATTGCTTTTTTTTATCCTTATTATTTTTCTTCTTTTTCGAAAACAAAGTTTTATGTTATATATAAATGTAGATCTATCTCGGTACGTTCATAGTTCTATTTGGATATCACAGCATACTTGACTTGAACATAGTAACTTGGCGACATTTAAGTCATCCACTTTTGAAGTAAAATGTTTTATAAGTTCAAAATTCAGACATTGGACTACAAACATGTTCCCTTTATTCATAAATTTCTTGCTTGAAATTATATTAGTCTATTTGAAGGGAAGACGGTGGCTGGATAGCGAAGTCGATAGTGAACTCAACTCACATGCAAAGGGTGCAGGGCTTAATCCACGGTAAAGCCAAACAGTTGCGCTGATTTTAAGAGGAGATCAAGTCCATAAGCCGACAGAACGGAAGAGCAACATATAAGTCTGTTTGTGTATCCATTGGCTCCATCAATGAACACATCGGTTAAGAGTATAAACAAAAAAATTCAAGGGAAAAAACCTTCCCTCCCCCGGGCTTGTTGTTATTCCTAATTGGCGCGGTGTTTAAGCATATTAAAGCAAACATGATGAAAGTCATGTCTGATTTTCCGGATGCTATAGAAACGATAAAAAATCTCGGGAGATGATGATTTTTAAACTACCAATGCTTTCCTTGTAACTGAGATTATTCCAATTCGTTATTAAAAGCGTTAGCCTTTTTACATTTTTTAGGAGTTACGATAGTGAGTTAATCTGCCACAGATTTGTTCCGATGTCGCATTCCGAAATGTCACAAATATTTTACACCTTCGGACAACTGCCAGTGTCACTTAGTTTCACAGATGGACACTTGGATGTTTAAACTGTCAGAAGTTTGATGCGATGTGTTGTCCATAAGACCTGTTGTAAGCTTTGAAAGTCGTGGTACATTGTCTTGAAAGTCGTGGTACATTGTCTAATGCTGGTAGACAGAAACAGCTTCGTGACACTGCCGCTAAATACTCGTGGACAAATCCAAATGTCAATAGAGACACTTCCCCTAATACTCGTGGACAAATCCAAATGTCAATAGAGACACTTTCCCTAACACTCGTGGACAAATCCAAATGTCAATAGAGACACTTTCCCGAAAACTCGCGTACAAATCCAAATGTCAATACAGACACTTTCCCTAACACTCGTGGACAAATCCAAATGTCAATAGAGACACTTTCTCTAACACTCGTGGACAAATCTAAATTTCAACGTAAACACTTTCCCTAATACTCGTGGACAAATCCAAATGTCAATAGAGACACTTTCCCTAATACTCGTGGACAAATCCAAATGTCAACGTAGACACTTTCCCTAATACTCGTGGACAAATCCAAATGTCAATAGAGACACTTTCCCTAATACTCGTGGACAAATCCAAATGTCAACGGAGACACTTTCCCTAATACTCGTGGACAAATCCAAATGTCAATAGAGACACTTTCCCTAATACTCGTGGACAAATCCAAATGTCAATAGAGACACTTTCCCTAATACTCGTTGACAAATCCAAATGTCAATAGAGACACTTCCCCTAATACTCGTGGACAAATCCAAATGTCAACGTAGACACTTGCCCTAATACTCGTGGACAAATCCAAATGTCAATAGAGACACTTCCCCTAATACTCGTGGACAAATCCAAATGTCAATAGAGACACTTCCCCTAATACTCGTGGACAAATCCAAATGTCAACGGAGACACTTTCCCTAATACTCGTGGACAAATCCAAATGTCAATAGAGACACTTTCCCTAATACTCGTGGACAAATCCAAATGTCAATAGAGACACTTTCCCTAATACTCGTTGACAAATCCAAATGTCAATAGAGACACTTCCCCTAATACTAGTGGACAAATCCAAATGTCAACGTAGACACTTGCCCTAATACTCGTGGACAAATCCAAATGTCAATAGAGACACTTGCCCTAATACTCGTTGACAAATCCAAATGTCAACGGAGACACTTTCCCTAATACTCGTGGACAATCCAAATGTCAACGTAGATACTTTCCCTAATACTCGTTGACAAATCCAAATGTCAATAGAGACACTTTCCCTAATACTCGTGGACAAATCCAAATGTCAACGTAAACACTTTCCCTAATACTCGTGGACAAATCCTAATGTCAATAGAGACACTTGCCCTAATACTCGTTGACAAATCCAAATGTCAACGGAGACACTTTCCCTAATACTCGTGGACAATCCAAATGTCAACGTAGATACTTTCCCTAATACTCGTGGACAAATCCAAATGTCAACGTAGACACTTTCCCTAATACTCGTGGACAAATCCAAATGTCAATAGAGACACTTGCCCTAATACTCGTGGACAAATCCAAATGTCAACGGAGACACTTTCCCTAATACTCGTGGACAAATCCAAATGTCAATAGAGACACTTTCCCTAATACTTGTGGACAAATCCAAATGTCAATAGAGACACTTTCCCTAATACTCGTGGACAAATCCAAATGTCAATAGAGACACTTCCCCTAATACTCGTGGACAAATCCAAATGTCAACGTAGACACTTTCCCTAATACTCGTGGACAAATCCAAATGTCAATAGAGACACTTTCCATAATACTCGTGGACAAATCCAAATGTCAATAGAGACACTTCCCCTAATACTCGTGGACAAATCCAAATGTCAACGTAGACACTTTCCCTAATACTCGTGGACAAATCCAAATGTCAATAGAGACACTTTCCATAATACTCGTGGACAAATCCAAATGTCAATAGAGACACTTCCCCTAATACTCGTGGACAAATCCAAATGTCAACGGAGACACTTTCCCTAATACTCGTGGACAAATATAAATGTCAATAGAGACACTTTCCCTAATACTCGTGGACAAATCCAAATGTCAATAGAGACACTTTCCCTAATACTCGTGGACAAATAATCCAAATGTCAACGTAGACACTTTTCCTAATACTCGTGGACAAATCCCCAAGTTCATAGAGTATTAATCGCATTCTTTTTTTATGTAAAGAAAAGAGACTCAAACAAAAGCAACAGGTTTGGCTCGAAAATTCGATAATGGATCTGGAACCACAACATATATTATGAGTCTGACAAATAGTACGCAATGGATACATTGTTTGTTTGTTTTTGTCTAGGTATTCAAACACAAATGTAGAAATGACAAATTCTTTGTTTGGACGGTGGTACCCGTGTGTGGTTAACTATATGATAGAGTATGAGGTCTGTGATACTGTCTGTAGGAAGGTCTGTGATACAGTCTGTAGGAAGGTCTGTGATACTGTCTGCAGGAAGGTCTGTGATACTGTCTGTAGGAAGGTCTGTGATACTGTCTGTAGGAAGGTCTGTGATACTGTCTGTAGGAAGGTCTGTGATACTGTCTGTAGGAAGGTCTGTGATACAGTCTGTAGTTAAGTCTGTGGTTAAGTCTGTGGTTAAGTCCATTTCACTTCTTTACATAATCTTCCTGACGTACTTCATGGTCAGTTAATTATGACAAACATCTTCAAAGTCAAAGTGAACATTTTCCGGACAATATAACATATTAAAAGACAAGACATCATTTTGATCTAACCAAATAATTTTACGCCTTCATTAAAGTCCAGGGACAAGCGTATCACTTTATTGTAGGGCCAGATTAAAACACCTCGGTCCCCTTAGCACAAACCCCCACTGGTGCCCCATTCGGCAACGAGCCCCCGACCCTCCTTTTGTCTGTATTACTTTCACTCATATAAAAGCAACAATAAGGTATTTCTGTATTAAAATCAAAAGTTAATTAATTTTGTAATAATGATAGACACAAATACTGAAACTTTTTAATAGATAAGAAAATCAAAGACAGCACACACTTACATTTTAAAGTTCTTTTTTCTAGATTTTTTGAGTACATCATCAAAGTTAATTTTGTGCAACAAGTTTGTCTCAATCATCAGCAGAGATACGGAACCAAGCCTTTCTTGTTTTATTGTCGATCTACTTGAATTTTGTGTACGTTTTCACTGAGAAAAAAAGCGCTCAGTTGAACAGTTCGTCACCACTAATGGTAAAAATATGCGCAATGCGATTTATACATTTGAAAAATCACACTCGATGTTGTCTCTAACTATTACTTTGTATAATTCTGCATGACTGCACGTGTTGTTGTCAGATTTTGATGCATGAAACTTGTGGGAACTATATGTGTGGAGCTGTTGTAGTTGAGTCTCTAGTTACTATGTGCCTCTTTAAATCAACATGAAAACAACTCATTAGCTTCGGGTTCCATGAGAGTAACTTTTTTTAAACAATTTGTTTTCATTGTGAAAACACAAATGTTCAAATTTACAATCGATTGGAATGAGAGTAGTTGGTGATAATTGATTACAAATTTCCTCTAACACAGAAACCACTCCAGACAAAGCAAGTGTAATAAAAGCCTATTAGAATGCTTATAAATAACACTGTTTTTTTTTGTTTTGTTTCATAATAGTCCAGATATTTCACTAAATGAAATCATTTAGATATTTGTAATATATCACCAAACCAGTGTAATATATCACCAAACCATTTTAATATATCACCAAACCATTCTAATATATCACCAAACCAGTGAAATATATCACCAAACCAGAGAAATATATCACCAAACCAGTGTAATATATCATCAAACCCGTGTAATATATCACCAAACCATTCTAATATATCACCAAACCAGTGTAATATATCACCAAACCCGTGTGATATATCACCAAAGCATTGTAATATATCACCAAACAAGTCTAATATTTGACTGAACCTATTGAATGTATGACTGATCCCGGTTAGTATAGGGCTTAACTAAGCATCAGGTTCGATGGATAAACCAAATGACCAAACTAACGATCCGATAATCAATAACAGATTAAAAGCTACAATCAATAAAGTTTACAACATTTGGTGGAGTACAATCCATTAGCTGCCTCCATCAATGAAAAGAAAAGTTCAACTAAAATTGCTTCTTGAAATAATGTCAATAGTCATTTTTCTCTACTTTAGGAATTTGACATGAAACTGTGACGAATTGAATATCACTTTTCCATTCAATTTATTCAGTGACACCAACCAGTATTAAGTGATACCAGCCAGTATTTCAGTTTACGGAAGATGTAAATGTCCTGTTACATGGGCAATGTGCAAGAACAGTTCAGCCCACATTCTGATTTATTAATATATTTCCTGGAATGCAATGAAGATAACTTGTGTGAACGCGTTCTTGATGTCCATATTTTACTGTCCATTGGTCACTGTTTCTAAAAGTGCGATTCAGACATGTGCCATCATACATAACTCTAATCTAGACAATAAAACCTCTACGTCGTGGATCTTCAAAGAAAATGTTGTGGTCAGTAATCTGGACTGTGCTACTCAGTGTTTGACCAATCCTAGTTGTGTGACTTACATGGTCAACAGAAACACTAAAATATGTCGACTGTACAGCACAAGAATATCTCAGTACAATGCGTTGATGGCGTCATCTGGATATACGTCATACGACACGTGCAGAGGTCAGTATGTTTATTATCAGAATAAAGGTCTGCAACATATAGGCCAACATCTTTGTCAGCAACATATAGACCAACATCTTTGTCTGCAACATATAGACCAACATCTTTGTCAGCAACATATAGACCAACATCTTTGTCAGCAACATATAGACCAACATCTTTGTCAGCAACATATAGACCAACATTAGGGTGATTCAAAACAATATGGTAAAAAAATAAATTTTGAATTTAACTTTGGGCACCCCCCAAAAATGTTCCAATATATGAAAAAAAAACTAAGTACAAATTTTAAATTTTTTGGACAATATTAAGAGGGTGCTACCGCCATGTTTAGTTTTAACAAATAATAAATATGAAAAAATCAGCTTATTCATTACCAGTTAAACAAATCTAAAGTTATTTTACTTGTTCAATAAAAAGTATACAAACAATTAAATTAATAGTTAAAATCTTGGTTCAACTGCACCAATGTTGACTTGTTCCTGTCTGGGCAGTTCTTTCTATACCGTTTCACAACCATCAGAGGTACTGTTTCTGTTCTTCATTGTTTGTGTGAAGTTTATTGTACTCTTCCATAAGAGCTACTCCACGTTCTGCTATGTCATTCACAACTCTGAGAGAGGATAGTTCAGCTTTTGCTATTTTGAAGGTTTCATTGGTCTCCCAACTATCTGGATCACTGCTCAAAAATTCAGATGACAGTCCGAAAATGGTAAAAAAACGATAGGTGTTATTTGAAACAAAATCATCAAGTTCTTTGAACACTATTAGAGATTGATCAATTGTTGCTTTTTTCAACTAGCCAGGTAAACCATTTGTTTTCAAACATCTCACCATTTTCTGTTTTATGTCAAGTAGTACTTCATCATCAAAAAATGCTAATGCAACAAGTTCTTCTGATAAATACCAGAGGTGTCTTAGAATTATTTTCAAAGCCACCGCTGAAATCTGTGAATCAGGATAGCTGCAAGCAAATACATAAATGATACAATAAGTTTTATAATATTAACAATTCACTTGGCACATAAAATTAATTAGTCCAACTAATGTTAAACCTAACCCTAACCTTTGTAGGGTTTTGATAAGCCAGAGATCATTTCGAGGAGCTGAAATGGCGGATGGTGCTGTAAACCAGGCTCTTGTGTAAATTCTTGTGGTAAAAATGCATATGTTTCTGAGACCCCGTTCTTCTTTTGCCGTGAGTCGAAATTGGGCCCGAAATAACCATATTTTGATGTCATATATGGCTTTGGCCATCCACCTAGCACGATGAAGTCCAGCTGGTTGTTTAAATGAGATACCTTTTGCTGAAATTACTCCAAGAAAAATAATGACTAAGTCAAGTAGCTCTCGGTAATCGTCACGAGGTTGAAAAGTTGTGAGCTGTTTTTGTGCAAATTCGATTAATTTCTTCAGCAATGTCAACAACGACTGATGTACTAGACTCATCTGTTAAAACAATCTGAAATGTTGATTTATCAATGAGTGGCCAGTGTTCTTTAAACCGCTTAAAGATTTCTATGTCTTAGCCAAATGAATGCTTCACAACTGCTTCCAACATAATTTCAAGCATATGATGATGACAGGCCAGCCACAACATTTCCTTCTGCATCTTTCGCTCCAGTAGGACACATGCTCCATTGATTTTTCCAGTGTTCACTGCCGTGGTGTCAAATGACATTGCTTTGATACTTTGGCAAAGTCTCCATGAAACAGCACATTCAAAAACTGCAGAAGCTGCAGCTTCACCTGTTCCTCCTGGCAATTTAGGAACCGCAAGCAGCTGATCAATTCCTTCCCAAGACACAAGTATTGGATGTCTATCCACAGATTGTTCTCCTACAATATCTTCTAATAGTTTGCTATCCCAATGGATAGTTAAGGAAACACTAGGTTTGAAAGCACTTTTAGGCATAGAACTGTTGACTGTCTGTGTTTCATTCGTTGGCGGCGGATGGAAGAATAACTGATATTATAGTTCTGTGGATCATGTCCTAGATGCTGTAACATTGGTGTCAGAACTACTGCAGCTCCAGGGTTTCTGATTTTAGCTACATCATGACTCAGTGATATTTTTCTATCAAATAAATAAATCTTCCAAACCGGCTTTCCAGTCTTTTTCTTTTTGTTGTAATCCCTCTGACCTTTTTGCTTTATTTTCTTTGTTTTTTCGCAGTTTCTCACATTCACGAAACATGCCTTCAACCTTGTCGACGATATGTTTTTTCAACGTTGTAGGAATGTGAGCTTTTGCTCAAACTTCCAAAATATCAACTGTAGTTGCATGATATGCATCTCTCACAGTTTTGTTCTCATTTTGTTTGTAGTAAAAAAAACAGTGAAAGAACTTCTTTTTTTGATGGCAGCTTAGCAGCAGACAGCTTGGATGACAGCTGACCAACAAGCCAAACTTCAGTCTGTTTCCTGGTTACAGGCTTTACTCCACTTGTTGTACTACTGGACATCTTCATTAAACTAGTTGAAACGATTTTAAGAGATAAAATACAAAAATTTAACTGAGTGATATTATAATATTGATTTTGTTTAAACGCGTCCAATGAAATTAGACAAAAGAATTTAACAAAGAAAAATGAACAGCAAAGATTAAAATTAACTGAAATAAATAAGAGTGACATTGTATCTTCATCATTTCACACAATTAATAATATGTTTTGGGCATAGTCAGTCAGGCAGTCACGTTATTACCAACAATGGTTAAAATAATTGAAATTTGTAAAATTCACAATGTGGTAGCAACCATTCAACATGTGTCAAAATCAATAAAAATTTTACTGGTTTATTTTTTCATATATTGGAACATTTTTAGATGGTGCCCCATGAAAAATTCAAAACTTCATTTTTTTTTAATCACCCTAATTCCAACATCTTTGTCTGCAACATATAGGCCAACATCTTTGTCTGCACCAAATAGACTAACATCTTTGTCTGCGACATATAGGCCAACATCTTTGTTTATGTAAAGAATATTAATTCAAAATCCGAATCAGTCGCCTAAATTTCTACATCTATTACTAAGACAAGTTAACTATCATGTCTGTCATCTATTCCTATGAGAAGTTAACTATCATGTCTGTCATCTATTACTATGACAAGTTAACTATCATGTCTGTCATCTATTACTATGACCAGTTAACTATCATGTCTGTCATCTATTACTATGACAAGTTAACTATCATGTCTGTCATCTATTACTTTTATTATATTGTATAGTGTGTTAGGTTATATTTTGAGTTAGGTAATATGGTGTGTCCACTTATGTAGTGTGTTAGGTTATATTTTGAGTTAGGTAATATGGTGTGTCAGGTTGTATAGTGTGTTAGGTTATAAATATCAAATTGAAGGGGGGAAATTAACACGCATCAAATTTTTTTTAATTTACCTTTTTCGCGACCTTTTTCGCGGATTCTTTAAAATGGCTGTACATAGAACTATGCTGTACATAGAACTATGCTGATGTTTTTGCAAGCAAATATTACACAAAAAACTCATTTAAAAATATTCACTTAGAAACATATCAGAATATATTTGTCAAGTAAAAAAATGAAATTCACAATAAGAAAACCCAGTCTATCAAAGATGTCAGGGTTGTTAACAATACTCTAAACACTGAGCTCTCATCTCTGTGACTACTATTATGTTTCAATCTGTTTCAACAATTGGTCATGAACAATGATGTTATTTGTTATTGGTGCTTACAAGACAAAAACTAAAAGTGAAACTAAAATGAATAAGACGAAAACTAAAACGAAACTAAAATTGGGCCCAAAACTAAAACTAGACTAAAACTAAAATTATTACAGAAAAAAACGAAATAAAAACTGAAACTAAAATAGGACCTGGGACTAAAACAACACTAGTGCTTTGCATCTGGCTAATTGAATCTCTTAGTGAAATCTTTAAATTTTGTGCATGGTTAAGGACAAATGCCCCTCTGATTTGTTTGAATTACTTTTTGCGGAAGCAGCACGCAATAATTGCAAAAGGCACATTTTAAAATACAAGCCACGGTGAATAGTCTGATAACCATGCATATCTAAAAACTCTGTTTCCATCATTGTCAGCTCTAAAATCATACTTTTATCAGGGGTCTGAATTAATTTAGCATTAATTAAAAAATTCACTTAATGGCGGAAGATTATAAACCAACAACAGTTGCCAGATTTTTAAAAAAAAGTTGAAAGCCATGAGCATTTTTGAAGGTCTAATTAAGTTTTAAAAGGCCAAATTAACACACACAAAAATAAATAAAAAATTAAATTCGAAACCTTCTTGTGTTTGTTGTCAAAATATATATCAACACGCCAAGTAAATTTCTGCAATTTTGTGTGTACATTTTAAGGCAATAGGTGAAGAACTTTCGAAGTTATGATTAATAGCATGCATCATAGTTACATGTTTATTGATATAGATATTTACATCCAGGTATTATATATTACATTTTATAATAAAAGTAGGGATCTGTCCATTGAGGGTTTTGTCCTCTGGGGGTTTTATACGGATACCACTCTACAAACCGATGGATGTCAAAATAATTTTGATCTAACAGTTTTAGTTTAGCAGGGAGGAAAACTATTTCAAATATGGCTATACCTTATACTCAATCAGTTTAGTCAAAATTCCTTTAAGTATATAGGCTTACACATTTGCTCCATGTATTAATATTTGTTACACATCAGTTTTATACAATATATATATATATATATATATATATATATATATATATATATTAGGGTGGGTCAAAAAAATTATTATTAAAACATTATTAAAAAGTTGTTACATCATGGTAGTACATGGAATATGTACAAATATTTGAAAACTACATAGTTTTACTACTCCCAACATTTGTTCGAAATTTTAACCATATTTATTGTGATCAGGGGCGAAGCGTGACTTTTGCAAGGGTGTCACCGGTCATTATTGATATAAAACTTTATTTTACATACAATACTTCTACTAATAACCTAATAATTGAATGTTAAATTACCTCTACTATGATGACTACTTTTAGTTTAGCTCTATTCGTCGATTCTTTTGTATGAATAACCCTATCACTTTGTCATTGAAAAGTATTTTCCCCCTTATCTTTTTGAAAAGTGAATATTTCAATGACATCAATGACATCCAGTTGCTCTGTTCTGATAATGGTTATTTTCTATTACGTATATCTCTTATGTCAGAAAACGACCTGTTTACTGAAGAATGTTCGCAAGAATTGCTAAAAATTTAATTACAAAGTTTGGCAACTTATGTTTTAAATCGGTTATGCTGGATTTATAATATCCTTTTGTATTAGATTTTTTTATTATCAGTTCTAAATTATTTTGATCAATCTAAAATGCTATTTAGACAATAGATCAATAACTTTATTTTTTATTTGAGTCAGAAATATAATAAAATTATTTTCTAACTTGTTATATAATTATGGATATTTAAAAAAAATATGTTTGTAAATAATTCTTTGGTGAGAAAGTTGGCAGTTACAAATATTTGTCGGCATCAGTATACACATTTTCATGTGTAGGTTTTTCCCCTTAGTTCAGCCAATGAAGGTCAAATGTATATATACAAGTGTAACCCGAATTCAGATCGGCAAATTTTTTTTTGCTTATAGGTCTAATTATCATTTGACTCTATGAGAGGAGGCAAAACAATGTTCTTATTAGTATATATATTCAATATAGATATTGTCGTGTAACTTAAATTGCTATGAAAGCCACTTTTTTAAATTTGTTTTTTTTTTTTTATATTTTCTTCTCTGTATTTTAAAGGTGTTTATAAGACTGTTACCGCAGGCAACACAGGCAACATGGACGCCGCGTCCCTGATTGTGACTGAACATGTTAAATTTGTGACCTAGGTTATTCAAAAAAGAAATGATATGCATATAAAATTTGTGTTTTATCTTTATAACCTTTTTTATGAATAACTAATTAGTTCAAACAACTGGGATAAGCATTGCATCCATTTTTCTCTCAATATAACTGGTGTACCATGTATTCATCATCTGATCACGCATAGTTGTTTTATTTCATTTTTGATTAATTTTTCAATTATTTTATTTAGTTCTTCTATGAATATGAGTTCTTCTACAAGAAGTGCAACTGTACATTCTGTGTTTGGGTCAGCAGCAGAATGTCAAGGCCCCCTTGCGGAGTCCCTGCGGTCGTTGTCTATGGGTATGATCACCTACTGAGTTCTGGCCAGCATTTATATTTGTCACAGCCACGTGGGTTTACAGGACGCACAACACAACAAGAGATGAATCCACAATTCAATTGTAAATACGACACAACACCTTTATTTACATCAAACAACAAGAACATCCGCGTGTCCTAAAAAGGACAGTAGTGTTACCGGCTACTAAAACCAATATTATAATACATCAAGATTAGAATAGTTACCTGGGGTGGGGTAGTTCTAAAGGAACTTAGGCTAACAGCCTATTTCCCCCACCCCGGTGCGAGAGTCTGAGTTCGACCTCCTTGCTGGATTGTCCGACGCTCACTCTACCACTCACCAGCGCTGACTACCTAATTCTCATTCAATCCCCGCCAACTCGACCGGAAGGTCAGCCTCGCTATCCATTCTCCCGCGGTGCGTTTGACCAATGGCCGACGAGCTTGTAGATCACGCTTATCACGCGTGATCCGCTGCCCCTCACTCGTGGACAGTTCCAACCTTCAAGATAAAGGGGGGGGGGGGTAAAGAGACAAAGAACCCATCCCTCTCGCTCGTCTGAAGGTCGAGGGCACAGGTTATCTCCCTTAGAGACATTTTCTCCCCAGGTGACAAAAAGTGATAGTGGGTGCTAGACAGACTGATCACAGTGTGAAAGAACCTGGGAAGACAATGTCTTTGTCTAACCTATTTATATCTTATCTCACCCTCGGGTGATGAAAGCAGGGTAGGGCTTGGACTTGATTTCATCCATTAAATCACAGAATGTGACATCAGCCCCCCCTAAAGATGAAATCAAGGGGAAAGTAACCCAGGGGTAAAAGGATAGGGGTGGGTATAATAAAGCCCACCTACCAACTAAAATTATGCCGTGTTACATCAACCCCGACACAAACATCTAATTACAAGACAGAAAAATTTGCCCCTCTTAGTTTACTAAGGAGGTCAAAAGAAAAATCAACTTTGCAAAAGGCAATAGTAAACATGTATCAACATTATAAAATGTAACATCAAATAGTTAATTACATAACCTTTCACACCACATTTACTGCTAGGTGGCCATCTAACTAGCCTCCTCTCCTCTGACAATTGCCTAAAAGACAACTTCCAACCAGTGAAGATGTTTTCAAGGCTATATGTGGATGCTTAAAATGGAACAATACAATCATAGCCTTCATTCACGAACGCACGCATTAGCGCATGAAGTTAAACAATTATATGACCAGGCTAGTATCCCTACAAATTACATTACCAGTATAAATGTTCGAGTAAAAAGACTTATAGCCAAAGGTCATGAACTTGAGAAATATAAAGCGATCATCGGTTACTTTTCAAGAGAGGGGTACAATTCCTTCAAAAAGTTATTAGACATTTGTCCGTGTAAATGTTTTGATGCAGGTGTTAGGGATAGAGGAGACTGTAAATGTCCACAATCAGTAAAAATTCCTGTGCTTGAGTGGGCATTTTGGGTGGATCAAAAGACGGCAAGAAATATGTTCATAGACAATGTTGACAAGCAAACAACAAAAATATTACAAAATCGACAGAAAAGAAAACATTAATTGATGTAGGGTGGCGATCAGATAGGAACCACAAATGATAACGTCAATGATGAGAAAGATAATGATATTCCAGATCAGGATATTGAAGATGATGAACTACTTCATGCAGACTTCTCCAGCGATGAGGAATGTTCCAAAGAACAAAACAGATATTAATATGAAGAATTATGCAAAGCAGTGGATCGATGTAAACTAAGCAATAGGGATACATGTCTTATCGTTAATGCTGTGTTGAAGGACTTAAACATGTTAACACCATCTACAGCTCTGGATCCAGCAAAGATGCGTCGACATAGAAAAATTTGGAGAGATGGGGCAGCCAAGGAACATACTGATGAGAGCAAAGATGGTTAACAAAAGTGAACAAGATTTTTGCGATCCATCTTGTCAAAGTGGGGCTAGAAACTTTTTCTATATGATACAACTGCTTCAGAACCTTGATACTGCTGATCAATCTATTATATTGCCTGTACTGGAAAATAACTGCTACTTTGCACATCCAGAAAACATTCTATTGGCTGCAGTTAGAACAATGATGAAGAAATGGGAAAGTATGCAGTAAATAAAATCATAACAGCACGACATAAACCAGCTCCATGCAGAGTTAGAATTTTCAACAAAAATTACATAATCCTGACTATTGCAGCTAAATCATATGATCAGATGATTAACTGGGACCTTTGGGCAGTGACATCCCCTCCTCTGCTGGAACATATTTGTGATGATGAACTTAAACGCAACAACCCAATCATACTGGATCAAATTCCCTGTCACTCTCAAGCTGTTGAAAGAGCAATTAAAGAAGTTACTGCTGTTAGTTTGAAAGTGTACGGACATAGCTCTCGACATGGGATGGTTTTGCAAACAAAGAAATCAAGGGATGTTCTTCCAAAAGTTGAAAGCAAAGCATGTTTCCTGTGACAATCCGTAAACAGTATTATTCATATGTACATTGTATATTTTGCATGAACGATTTATAGATTTTACAATTTTATATTACTTATACCAAACATTCTAAATGTTGTAAAATGTCTTACATTGGGGGGTACCGGGTTCAAAGCGAAATCTTTTTTTATTATTAAAGTTTGTCATTTTAATATCTTAGTAATGATATAGTAGATTTAAAAATAATTTTGTGCAAAAAAAAAAATTAAAATATTGATATTTGTGGGTGTGGCATGCCGCCATCTTGAAATTTATTACCTTTTGTAGCAAATATTTCTGAAATATTTATAGACTGATTCATATAAAATGTACATTTTTATAATTAGAAAAGCTTACTTTAGGGAATGTCAGAGTAGTTTTTGATAATGTAATAAATACATTTTTTTTAATTTTAAAAATTTTGTATGGTGAAAATTAGTAAGAAAATTGCCAAAAAAAAAGGACTTAAAATTTATTGAAAAGTCTCTGACATTCTATAAATGCACCTCTCCTAAATATAAATTAGAAGTTTTATCAAAATCTGACATGTGGTTTTTGAGATTTTCTTGCCTCAGTAAAGCAAAATGTCAACAATATTTTTTCAGAGAAAAATGACTTTAAAGTTTTTAAATTATTGAAGTTTCTGAATGAGTAGCATTCTGAAAATACATTTTAATTGATCTAAATATTTTTTTCTGCAATATAGTTAATTTATAGTTATTATTGACATGTTTAAGTATCTAAAAATGTAAAAAAAAAAAAAATTATTTTTTTAGACATAGTGCATTCCTCCCCCCCTCCCTCCGTACCCCCTTGAACTAAAAGTTGGGAGAGGAAGACATTATCTGATTTTTACAAATTTTACATTTTTACAATCAGTAGGATCATAGGCAACTTTTTAAATGTGTTTCAAATTCCCAACTCCAAAAAAAACTTTTTTACCCACCCTTATATGTATATATATATATATATCTTTCATCTAAAGCTACAAACGCTTTCGGCACACCCTGTAATACTGACAGTAACTGTCTACTGGCTAACACACTCTGTATAGACCATATGTGTCAATGTGATGCTGGATGGAGTTATTCCCCCAACGACCTCAAGTGTGTCAGAAGTAAGTCGTTTTAATTCATTGTTTCTTTAGAGTCAATTCAGTTCATTGTTTCTTTAGAGCCATTTTCAATCATTGTTACTTTAGAGCCATTTTAAATCATTGTTTCTCTACTCTCATATGTCCTACTCTCATATGCCCTACACTCATATGCCATACTCTCATATGCCATACTCTCATAGGGCTTCTCTCATAGTCCCTACTCTCATAGGACCTACTCTCATAATTGGAAGTTAGTGTTTTTTGGGGGAAATGTGGGGGGTATCAAAATTTGTTTCCGCCCGGGCGGCACTACAAGTTTTAGGATATGACAACTTTGACTGGCACACATAACTATGTCTTGTTGTTTGTTGTTTTATGGTTGACTAGCGACACATAAGTAGTGACAGGGTAGTTAATGACTATAGAGTTCAGAGATAAATGACATGGGTCGACACGACAAGTGGGAATAGAGGTATCCTCGACCATTCTCAAACAGAGACTGTTAACGTATTTAAACAGTGAACAGTTAGTGACCGGGAGGGCGGTCAGTTCGTTAGGCTTTGATAGACGGACATGACTTTAAGTAGTGAAGTATAAAGTGACGTGTGAATAGTTGATAACAGTGTGTCTTTGTGGACTTAGGTCTATGAGGATTCATGGGATATTCCGTGGTTCATTATGCTCTATGTAAATAAACGTCAAGTGGTGTTATTTCATACATCGGATATGAGTTATAATTTTGTGGACAATTGTATGTGGAGTGCCCCATAAGAAACGTGTACACAGCAGTCGTCTTTCATGTTTTATTACATTTTCTGTTGCACTGCACATACTGTTGAGAAGTTACAGTTGAAATTAAAACTGAGAATACAGTGGCACTCAAACTTTTCCACTTGGCGACAAGTGACATCTGCTCAATGCCTGAAATGTTATTTGTCTCGTGAGCAAGTGTAGAAAATGCGTCTGAATTATTTGCTTTACGAACAATGTCTTCACGCAAGAGAGACCCACCAATTTCGATTATAGTGTTTTGTGTAGTTGCGTATACTTCCAGTAGTTAAGTGCATGCAGGTGGATGGCATGAATTGCAATATCGATATAGGTCAATAAGAAGAATCAAATAAGACTTTCTTTTCAGCTTAATATGAATGTGACCAGATCAGTGGCGTACCTAGGGGAAGGGGGTGAGGGGCGGACCGCCCCGGGTGACAGCATATGGAGGGTGACACTATGTTATCTCCAACAATATTTTTCAGCCGGGCTAAGTTGCGAAAATAGTCTGAAAAAGGAATTGTGATAAAAACCCAACCAACGCAGGAAATGTGACCGTTAAGACGTCATATATTTCGAATCTGTCAAAACTATTGTCTGGGCGAGTACAGCTCTTTTGGTGAGCAATGTCTTAAATTTTTTTTTATTTATTTTGAACAATGTTCGAAATAAATGACGACCATGGCTTTGTCAAATTATATGAAAGAACGTCGACGACAGCATAATATCAATGTCGAAAGACGACAGCTTCCATTGATATTATGCTGGCCATGTACATCTTGTCAGATTCCAGCAAAGAACAGACAGTCAGGTAGTATGTTCATACATATTACCTGAAACACAAAACGAGTTCATTTCTCTTTTGGCAAAACACGTAACTGGAAAACTCGTTTCTGACATCAACAATGCAAAGTACTTTGGCATACTTTTTGATAGCACACCGGACGTTTTGCATACAGATCAAATGTCAACCGTAATTAGATATGTGTTACAGTTGAAGTGCGGGAGTCATTCCTTGGATTGTTTCATTTAAAATGTAAAACAGCTACTGCATTGACTAGAGATATCCTCAAGAAACTATAGAACGAAGGACCGGATATTCAGAATCCACGGTGGTGTGCAACAAAAGATCAAAGACATTAATCTGAAGGCAATTTTTGTACCTTGTTCCAATCATTCTTTGAACCTTTGTGGCAAACATTCGTTTGCTAGCAATCCGTCTTGTGTAACGTTTTTTGGAAGTCTTGAGGCGCTGCACACTTTTTTTGCTCTGTCGACCGATCGCTGGGGCATGGAAATCTAGATATCCATGGCTGGGGTGTACTAGAGAAATGCACAGGTCTAACAGTACATGTAAACACCGGGTATTACTGTGGACATGGTTGCAACCAAACTGAAAGCTCTCAAGGTCTTTTTGGAAGATCAGCGTACGACGGTTGTTGACAATGCCGTCCAGCAGGCACTTTTGAAATATTTATCAAGATGTTGATATCCCTATAGAGAAGAGAATCCTAAGAAAGAGAAGATTACCAAGAAAGAGAAGATTACCAGGAGAGGAGGCAAGAGATTGTCATTGCAGCAGGAGACCAAGAGAGCAATGTTAGAGTGTCGACCATTTTCACATGGAGTTAGATAAGAGAGGAAAGGCAGTGAATGACATTTCCTGACTTTTTCTGCCGTTCAGCCAGACCATATTATTTGTGCCAACGACGAAGAAATACAGTTGTCTGTTACCAAGCTCACAGCCGTGTATGATGAGCTGTCTGAAGAAGACCTTTGTCTAGAACAGTGGTTCCCAAAGTGGTCCGTACGGACCCCCAGGTGTTGTCCCTGGTATCATTCAGAAGGTCCGTGAAGAATTTAAATTTATTTGGGGGTCCATGAACAACTTCAGGGGGTCCGCGAAAGGTTTAATGTAAAATAGTAAAATTATGATTCATTTTTACTATTATGGAAATTAAAATAAAATAAACAATAAATAAACTAGTAGTGCCAGCTAATTAAATTAATAACAAACATAGCACGGTGAGAGACAAACTGTCGATTACACGTTTATTCAGGAATGAAATTACGCCGCTGCATATAAACAAAAACTATAAAATAATGTACATCGTACATCGAATTAAGTTCTATGTTATTCTGAAACAAAGTGCATAAACACATTTTCCCAGTCTTAGACACAAAGACACATTTTTTCAAACAGTCAAATAAAAAATTTGGAAAATACCGTCACTGCAACAACTCATTGAGACAACATCTAAGCGAGCTTGCTGCTTCTTATAACATTTCTTTATTGATTGCAAAGTCCGGAAAGCTGCATACTATTGTGAAGGACTTATTTTACCACTTTTGTAAATGACGTATTACGCACAGATTTGCACAAACCAGCTTTCGACATTATATAAAGAATTCCACTGAGTAATAATACAGTACAAAGAAGGATTGACGAAATGGCTCAGTCCATATAAAATCCTTTATGTAATTACTTAAAAACGTCTGAATTTTCTATATAGCTTGACGAGTTCACTTTACCAGGAACCGAAACTTTACTTATAGCTTATGTAAGATTTGTAAAAGAAGAAAAATTTGGTCATGAATTGTTATTGGCTAAATGTTTGGAGACAAAAGGTGAAACGTTATTTTACTGAATTTATAAAAAATTGTTCGATGTAAAAGCTTAACCCTTGAGTAATATAATGTCTGTTGCTACTAACGGTTCTCCTGGCAAGGATAGGAAGATACTGAAGTTGTCTGACATACTTAAAAAATCTGCACCAAATGTATTTTCAGTACTTTGTGTCATTCATCGACAACATTTTGGTCGCAAAAAAACTTAGTGAACGTTTGCATAAATCACTAGATTGTCATTTGAATAGTTAATAAAATCAGAAGAAATGCTTTAAATGAGATATTATTTTCTCAACTTTGTTTGAAAAATGACGAAGACTATAACTGTTTACTACTTCACACAGATGAACGTTGGTTATCTAAAGATGCATGTTTAATCAATTGCATGCGCTCTTTTATACAGTGTTGGAATTCCTGGAAAGCAAAGTCCAGCAAAGATAATGATTTGCGACACAATTTAATTAAGTCAAAAAGTGACATAGCCCATATGACAGATTTTTTTGACAAATTTAATGAAACTAATTTGAATCTACAAGGTGACCAATTGAATTTAATCAAACCTAAAAGCGTAATGTCTGCGTTTGTGGCAAAACTTTCTCTATGCAAACAAAACTTGGAAAGAGGAGAATGTTCTCAGTTTCCAAATATTTTAAAATTGCAAAATAAAGTTGAAGATTAGCTTGCTTACTTACTGTCAACACTTAACGGTTCTTTATGCAGACCTGAACCAAAGATTTGAAGAGATTCTTCCCTTGGATATTCCCGACAGGGTGTAGAGCCAGTTCGCGCGTGCACAATTTCATATCCAAAACACAGATGAATCCTTACTAATACAGGAGCAGCTTATTGAAATATCTACCAATGAGGAACTTAAACCAATCTTTAAACAAGGATACCACAAATTCTGGTTATAATAAGAGATCCCAATTTTATATCCCGCATTATGTGTTATTGTACAGATGTTGTTGACTGCTTTTCCGTCTTACTATTTGGTAGAACATGAATTCAGTGCCGTTATGAACTTCATCACACACACACAAAACAACAGAAACCGACCAGAAATTAGTGCTCGTGGGGATTTGCAGTCACTACTCACATACATTGATCTGGACATAAATACACCCATAACATCATCTCAAGTCATTTTTGTTTATTTTTTTAAGCAAAAATTATAATTTCTATGAATACTTCTTCAACAAAATGTTTTTTTTTTTAATTTGTAATTTTTATACCATGCATTTATGCAGCTTTTTCATGTGGGGGTCTGTGGGCAAGTTTTGACTATAAAAAGGGGTCCATGGGGGAAAAAATGTGGGAACCACTGTTCTAGAAATTCCACATTTAAGGTGACACCTACAAGCAGCCGAAATAAACTTGGAGGAAGCCAAGCACTGGACTGTACTGCAATTCCTACGGCTGACTCAAAGATTATTTCTGACAATATGTGTTTCTGTGACATCGTGTGAAAGAAGTTTCTCCAAAATAAAACTTATAAAAAATTACCTCCGGTCAAACATGAGCCAGTCGAGATTGTCGGATCTGGCTGTGCTTTCGATTAAACACCAGCTTACAAGACAAATAGATTTTGACGATGTCATTGACCTGTTTGCCAAGAAGATATTCCTTTTAGGACTATAAAGTCTAAGGACATTCTTTTGGGCTGTGCATTGCCGTGTTTTGCATTTAGATGTTCTGAAAGTGAACAGTTGCATTTTAAAAATCTTTTGATTTGAACTATTTGTTTTGTGGTATTGGATTCGGATTTTATTTGAAGCAGTAACGTACCAGTCAGTAAAGTAGAGCCTAGAGGTAGAGTATGTATGAAAATTTAGCTACACCTAACCATTCAGTAAAGGGTCGTGTGCGATCACTGGGGTGACATTTAAACGGACTGCCCCGGGTGACATTTACTCTGACTACGCCACTGGGCCAGATCAAGGCTTTCACTGGGTTACATCATGTATTGCATTAATTGAGTATATTTTGTTTGATTTTAGTTACATCAAGTAGTGTATTAATTGAGTATATTTTGTTTGATTTTAGTTGCATCTAGTATTGCTTTCACTGAGTATATTTTGTTTGATTTTAGTTGCATCAAGTATTGCATTAACTGAGTATATTTTGTTTAATTTAGGTTACATCCATGGGCGTCGCTAGAAATTTTTCCAGGGGCGGGAGAGGCGGCACAAATACACGTTTTTTTTTAATTTAACTGACAATAATACAGGTTCATTTTTCAATTAAATTAAAGTTAACATTAATTGTGACATTAATAAATGCATTTGAAAATTCAAACATTTTGACAAGCACAAGCATGTTCCGATTTTTTTTTAATTTGGCCTTCTTTAACTTGATTTGGCCTTTGAAAATGTTTTTGGCATTCAGTTTTTTTATTTGATCAGACAACTCTTGTTTGTTTATAATCGTCTGCCACTGAGTGATTTTTTTTTTAACGTATCCTAAATTAATTCAGAATTCAAAATAAAATTAATATAAAAAGATAGATATCAGAAATGTTTTAATGGCTCGAGAAAACGAAAAGTAGAGCAATCGGGGGATTCCAAAATGCCGTTATTAGAAGATTTTGTGCGTCTGCAGCATCTGACATCATTGACATTGAGGACAAAAGTACAAGTTCAACAGCCAGACACAACTGAAGCAACTGTTTTTTATTTGATTGTCGCTGTCACTTCTTCATTTCCAATATTGGATACACGACCTTTCAAATGAGTTGACATTGCAGCTGATTCGTGAATGTTGGACCCCTGATAAAAATATGATTTTAGAGCTAACAGTGATGGAGTTTTTAGATATGCATGGTTATCAGACTGTTCACCGTGGCTTGTATACTCGCAAATGTTAAAAGGTGCCCTTTGCAAATATTGCGTGTTGTTTCAGCAAAAAGTAATTCGAGGAGTATAGGGGGACATTTGTCATCAAACCATGCACAAAATTTCAAGATGTTTACCCACATGCAAAACACACAGCACAAAGGCTTCTCATAAAGATGCAAGCAATTTTGTTGCATTATTGTAAGCCAAAGCTGTTTCTATAGATGATCTGTTGAACTCATCATTTAGAAGACAAATTCAAGAAAATTGCAACAAACTGGGCCCCATCATTTCTACAATCCTATTTTGCGGCATGCATGATTTAGCACTGCGTGAAAAAGAATCAAATTATGGTAATTTTTAAGACCTGCTATAGTCTCGTGTTGAATCTGGAGATGATGTTCTTGGTAATCATTTGTCAATTGGTTCTTGTAGTGCTAAGTATATCTCGAAAACTATGCAAAACACTTAAATCGAAATGTGTGGGTCTCTCTCGCGTGAATACATTGTTCGTGAAGCAAATAATTCAGTTGCATTTTCTACATTTGCCGACGAGATAACTGACATTTCAGGCTTTGAGCATATTTCATTTGGTGTTAGATTTGTCAAAGAACAAAATGAGAAAATGATGGTCACAGAACTCCTTGGATTTACTCCAATTTTCGATAGAACGGCTAAAGGTTTAGCCAACACCATCATTATAAATTCATTAGAATTTGGATTAGATATGACAAAGTCTGTTGGTCAAAGATACGACGGATGTTCTACAATGGCAGGTAGAGAAGGAGGCTCCAAGTAATAATTCGAAAAAAATATTAAAAGCAGCATTTGTACATTGCAGTTCAAATAAACTAAATCTTGTTGTGAACTATTTAAATAATGTGAATGTTGTACGAAACACAATAGGAACAATTAAGTAAACTATAGAAAGTAATCAGCGAAGAAAACTTTCCAAATGTTCCTTTGCTATGTGAAACTAGATGGACACAAAAGCTTGCGGATATTTGCTGAAAATGTGAAGAAATTGTTAAACAATTGGAATATTTAAAACAATCTGGAAAAAGCAAACAAGATGTACATCAGTTCCTATGTTCTGTATGAACTCCTACATTTGTTGTTTGTTTAGTTATTATACAAAAATATTCACCAAAGCTAGAAGCTGTGACCCAAAAATAGCAGTCAGTGCATTTAGATTTACTGGCAGTGCAAAAATACTGTGAAGAATTGTTAACTACATTGTGAATTGTGATGAGAGGTATAAGGACATTTTTGAGTTAAAAAAGATGTTGCAGAAGACATTGGTGTCGACATTCAACCTCCACGAAGTGCCGGAAGACAAATGAACAGGAAAAATTCAAAAGTTTATTTGCCTGAGAATTATTTTAGAATAAATGTTTTATACCCTACCTTGATTCTATTATATCAACTGGAAACTCATTTTTGTGTAGAATGTAAACCAGAATTTTTCCTTTTAGTTTTTCAGCCCATTTTGATGACAAAACTAGAAAGACTCGCATTTAAGGATCAAGCTGGGGCTATCAATGAATATTACGCATTTGACAATTTAATCCAGGAAGTTAAACCTGGTATGATACATGGGGTGTCGAGAGATCATTTAGCACGAGTAAAAACGTGGCTATGCTGCCCCCCCCCCTTAAATATGCCCAAGATTACATCAAGTATTGTATTAACTGAGTGTTTTTGTTTTATTTAGGTCACATCAAGTATTGTATTAACTGAGTGTATTTTGTTTTATTTAGGTCACATCAAGTATTGTATTCACTGAGTGTATTTTGTTTTATTTAGGTCACATCAAGTATTGTATTAACTGAGTGTATTTTGTTTTATTTAGGTCACATCAAGTATTGTATTCACTGAGTGTATTTTGTTTTATTTAGGTCACATCAAGTATTGTATTCACTGAGTGTATTTTGTTTTATTTAGGTCACATCAAGTATTGTATTAACTGAGTGTATTTTGTTTTATTTAGGTCACATCAAGTATTGTATTAACTGAGTATATTTTGTTTTATTTAGGTCACATCAAGTATTGTATTAACTGAGTGTATTTTGTTTTATTTAGGTCACATCAAGTATTGTATTAACTGTGTACATTTCTCTAATTTAGGTTGCGTCAAGTATGGCTCTATGTTCACTGTCATTAGAAAGTCTTACATTTCCGGAAATGACCTGATCACCTTAACAACGTCTCAGTATTTAACACCTGGGGGCTGTGGTCAAGCCTGTGTCAGTACAACCTCCTTTACCTGCCTTTCTTTTGAACTGGACCAATTCTATGGACGCTGCTACCTACAATCAGTTACACCTTTCCTGGTCAGTTTACTGGATTTTTTACAACTATTGTCATCAACAAGTGACTACTATCAAAGAAACTGCGAGTATGTCTGGTCTTGATGTTATAGTTGAAACAACACAATAAACACAGAAACTGTTGACTATAGATATCTTTTATTTTTTTGGTGACTACCTAGACCATTGTGTTTTTTTGATCATGACAATGAATGCCGTGTTACTTGTGTTTTATTTAATGCTAATGCCTGTCTAATCACTTAATGTTGTGCTAATAGCTATCGAGCTACTTGTGTTGTAGAATGCTGATTAAATGGCTGTCTAGGACCATTTTGTGTGAAAGGCTGTCTGGTTACTTGTAGTATGTAGCGTTAGGGTGATTCATCATTGCATGGTAAAAAAAAATAATTTTCTCCGATCCTAATGCATTGTGGTTCAAGAAGATCAAGAAAAACTAAACTTTTTGAGAAAATGACCACTTTTAGAGGTCGCTCAAACGATCCGAAGTTTCACTATATGAGATATGCGGCAGTTCTGATGTGTCGCTTGCTTTCTTTTGCTATATTGCAATATTAGTTCATTGTAAAATTAAAAGTACACCGTGATATTTGAATTGTAGATTATATCTCATTTTATTATTCAAGTTTGCCGAATAATAAAGTAGTTTTTGACTAACTACAAATTATTGAATTGATATGGCATCGACATCAAGTGGTAATTCACTAATTGTATTGACAAGACGTATAACTGAAGATTGGTTGATTAGACAAAGGGATTCTTGTCTGCCTAGCGATGTATTACTAACTTTGGGTCATGCTATGAAGATGGTTTTCTAAAATCACAAGGTACTGAAGAAGACAATATCCGAAAGCATTACGGTAACTGTTAACGATCTTCAAAAAGAAAAGCAGACTAAGAGAATCAAAGAGTAGTTGAAGACGAAATAAGACACTAGAAGGCTGCTGTTACTACTTGGTCTACAAGCAAAAGTGAATGTGAGGATGAAGGTAAAGATGACGCCGGTTTTGAAATTGAGATGCCTGTTTACTACAAGAAGCTTCTGTCAGAGGGTTCGATGCCTGACAAGAAATTTGAAATCAGAATTTTAATTTAGAAGTAAATGCCCATTGGTCATTCACCGGGACGGAAAGATAATGAAGGAAACTACAGATGATCCAGAGCTGCAGTCACACGTAGACAGATTAGCTGTATTTTTAACAGAGAAAGAAGAGAAGATTTTAGGTTTAGCTAAAATACCAACCATGCTGGTAAGTCTTAAGCCAATGCAACAATACAGCTGTTAAGACTTTGGAAGATATCTGATGAGATTAGTGGTATGTGTTTTGACACAACATCCGTCAACACTGGCGTTACTGAGGGGATATGTAAACTGTTGCAAGAGGAGCTGTTAAATTTTGCCTGCCGACATCATGTGCAGGAACTGATCATTGGAGTTGTTTTTTTCTCTATGGCTCCACAAACAGCCCTAACATTCCACTATTCAAACGTTTAAAACGATTTTGGCCTAAGGTTGATCAGCAGCTGTATAGTCCGCTAAGGGAATCGATACTAGATGATCCGATTATTGTGGAACACAAACACAATGTTGTGTCATTCCTGCAAGAAGTCTGTCAAGTGCCTCAAGTTTCATACCACGTGAATTTTACAGAGGGATGATCAAAACCTGATTGTTGGTAGTTGGCGTCAGTGTAAGCAACCGACTGTACCACTTTCATGCGCTAAGTAATTACCATATGGTTCGCTGGATGGCAAAAGTGACATACTGCTGCAAGATCTACTTCTTTAGAAATCAGTTCCGGCTCACACATTCAGAGGTATTTTTTTTGCAAGAACTCTGCTTGTTTGCCATTTACATTTACATCTAAGCTTGAATCTCATGTCCTGTGAGTCGTGATGCTCCGTTTAACGATCTATTGTTATTCAAGCACATCTCACAAAATTCTGTCATATACAAAACGGTGTCTGATGCTGCGAAAACGAAATTTGAAAACCATCTTTCGTATAGTTGTCCAGAGGTGCTTTTTCTTGCGTTGTTTTCTGAAAAAAAGTTTCTGAAGCGATGCTGAAGACTGGCGATGACTGGACGTATCGAGTGTTTAAAGTGAAGAATTGCACTAAGTGTATCACTTTGTATGTACCTCATCACTCTCTGCAATGCTTTCAGTCGGTATTGATACCAGCTTCGATGAAATTGATCCAGTATCCTGGGATCTATTGCCATCATTTGGTGAAGCTAAGTGCATTGTTGATTCCTTAAGGCGTCAATGATGCAGCCGAGCGGTCAGTTGCACTGATGTCATCATTTAATAAGTCAATCACTTAAACGGAATCTGAAATGCAGAGATTGCTGCAAGTTTGTAGCAGATCACAGAAAGAGAGTGCCAAATTTGAAGAAAAGTACACTGAAGTTATTTAAGAAGTGTTGAACTGACGATCATTAGTAAAGTGTATTGTTTATGTTTATAATACAATGTATACATGAATAAACAAGTAGTCGTCGTCGTCGGCTTCCGTCTGTCTCGAGAGACGATGGTGTAGCCAATTTGTGAATCTACAAGCACCGCCGGGATTGGCTGTGCAGTCCGACTCGGGAGTTGCAATCCCTGCCGCACTTGTCGCACTTGAATATAGATGGTTGTTGTAGCTGTTGTTGTAAGCTGTTGCTTTTGCTGCTTCCGCCTTGATCTTATCAGGGCAGCATTTTCCTGTCTCTCAGCCTCTGCTCGCGATGAACCCTGCCGTACAGCGAGCCTCCAGGACTGGCGGTCGGCTGCTTGGCTCTCCCAGGAGATGGGGTTAATGGAGCACTAAACAAGCAGTAACTGTTGCATATCATTATATTTTATGTTATTTAACATTTCAACATGTCTAATTCGATGTAATTAATGTTTAATGTTGATTTTTTAGATAATGTTAAATTTAATGTTTATATTACAAGAATTCATGTCATTGAAGAAGATACTAAAAACTTCAGTCTCGATGAGCGACCTCTAAATGTTATTCAATTTCAATATAATTTGGCATGAATTGAAAGTCTAGGAATGTAAAAGGAAACAAGCAATTAAGCCTGTTCCATTCTGGACACAGGACGTGTTAGCGCATTTTCGTGTTATGTATCAGTACGTTTGTTAGCTTTCAGTAAATATTTGTAAATTTTTGTAAATGTTTATAAATTCAATTGTGTAATGCATATATCTGAAAAAAAAATTATAAAGACGTTTCTTTATATTTGAAAACAAAATATTGTCTCTTAAATCTAACTACAAGTGGTTTGTGGTTACTGAAATAGGACTCATAATTGAAAACATTCGAAATTATAGTCATTTAATCGTCCGAAAACTCCGTCAATTGTTGCATAGCTCTGATACTTTCAATTAAACTCAGAACACAAGCTTACTATTTCATTTGATGAGTTTCTTAATAAATCTTGGTGAAACTACGTGCTGCAGTATTTCGCACCAAATGAATGGGTTATTGAACGTACAAGGTTTATATATAATATATAAGCCCCTTAGGAGCCCTGAAGCCCAGCCCTCAGAGGTCCTATCGCGAAATGCACTTTTGGTGTACACATGGCAGGCCAAGACCTACAAAATGATATATACATCATGGGTCTAGGACTTGTAGTTGCTGAGATATAGGCGCTCCTTTATTAATATAGCTTATATAGTAAAAAAAACGGTACTAAGCCCCCTTTTACGGCCCTCAGAGGTCAGATCGCGTAATGAACTTTTGCTGCACACATGGCAGGCCAAGACCTACAAAATGATATATACATCATGGGTCTAGGACTTATGGTTGTTGAGATCTAGGGTGATGACAGACAGACAGACAGACAAAACGGGGACAATAGAGCATTTTTTTAACAATGCATTTAACAATGCAATATCAAATTGCAAAAAAGATTTTTTTGAATCACCCTAATGTAGCGTAGATAGCATTCTATTCACTTGTAGTAGGTCTTTTTATGTTGGAATGACTATCTACTGGTCAGTCAACCGTGTTTAGTTTTGAATTATTATAAAGTGAACCTAGCATGAGTATCAAGGAAAATCGGATGTGAGTGGAGTTATATAATATTGGAGCGTTGGATGGAGATGGTTCCTGTTTAAACCCGTTATGTAGGGGAGGAGACTCGTTGATTGGTCAAATTAGATTACAGTGATTACAGCTATGGGGCGAAGTTTAACGGTTATTATCTAACGTTGTATTTGTTAAGACTTTTTTATCGTTTTTATATTTAGGGGAAGGGAGGGGGTAGAAAATCGTGTCAAGACTGGTCATACTCATAGCTGCCATAGTTGTTCAGATTCTAAGATCGTGTCAAGACAGTTCAAAGACCAAAGAAAGACACATTTGCGGAGATTACTTATAGAATCATTTTATATCATGTTGAAAGTACTATGTTTCAAAGCTTAACATCCGTTGAAGACGGTCATTCTTTCATTATTTTTACCTCTCCCTTAACAGATGAGATGTTGATCTTTTAGATCGTATTATGAGATGGGTTTTTTTCAGTGCCATTATTTCATCCCCACCATAGCCGATAGTTCAATGACCGTGGCGGCAGTAGGTTTGACATGTAGTTGACTGGCACTATCCAGGTGTGTGACATGTAGTTGACTGGCACTTTCCAGGTCGTGTGACGTGTAGTTGACTGGCACTAGCCGGGTGTGTGACATGTAGTTGACTGGCACTGTCCAGGTCGTGTGACATGTAGTTGACTGGCACTAGCCAGGTGTGTGACATGTAGTTGACTGGCACTATCCAGGTCGTGTGACATGTAGTTGACTGGCACTAGCCAGGTGTGTGACATGTAGTTGACTGGCACTAGCCAGGTGTGTGACATGTAGTTGACTGGCACTAGCCAGGTCGTGTGACATGTAGTTGACTGGCACTAGCCAGGTGTGTGACATGTAGTTGACTGGCACTAGCCAGGTGTGTGACATGTAGTTGACTGGCACTAGCCAGGTCGTGTGACATGTAGTTGACTGGCACTGTCCAGGTCGTGTGACATGTAGTTGACTGGCACTATCCAGGTCGTGTGACATGTAGTTGACTGGCACTAGCCAGGTCGTGTGACATGTAGTTGACTGGCACTAGCCAGGTGTGTGACGTGTAGTTGACTGGCACTAGCCAGGTCGTGTGTCGTGTAGTTGACTGGCACTATCCAGGTGTGTGACATGTAGTTGACTGGCACTATCCAGGTCGTGTGACGTGTAGTTTACTGGCACTAGCCAGGTCGTGTGACGTGTAGTTGACTGGCACTAGCCAGGTGTGTGACATGTAGTTGACTGGCACTATCCAGGTCGTGTGACGTGTAGTTGACTGGCACTAGCCAGGTGTGTGACGTGTAGTTGACTGGCACTAGCCAGGTCGTGTGACGTGTAGTTGACTGGCACTGTCCAGGTCGTGTGACGTGTAGTTGACTGGCACTAGCCAGGTCGTGTGACATGTAGTTGACTGGCACTAGCTAGGTGTGTGACATGTAGTTGACTGGCACTATCCAGGTCGTGTGACATGTAGTTGGCTGGCACTATCCAGGTCGTGTGACATGTAGTTTACTGGCACTATCCAGGTCGTGTGACGTGTAGTTTACTGGCACTAGCCAGGTCGTGTGACGTGTAGTTGACTGGCACTAGCCAGGTGTGTGACATGTAGTTGACTGGCACTAGCCAGGTGTGTGACGTGTAGTTGACTGGCACTAGCCAGGTGTGTGACATGTAGTTGACTGGCACTAGCCAGGTCGTGTGACATGTAGTTGACTGGCACTAGCCAGGTCGTGTGACATGTAGTTGACCGGCACTAGCCAGGTCGTGTGACATGTAGTTGACCGGCACTAGCCAGGTCGTGTGACATGTAGTTGACCGGCACTAGCCAGGTCGTGTGACATGTAGTTGACCGGCACCAGCCAGGTCGCGACATGTAGTTGACTGGCACTAGCCAGGTCGTGTGACATGTAGTTGACCGGCACTAGCCAGGTCGTGTGACATGTAGTTGACTGGCACTAGCCAGGTCGTGCTTCTACAAAAATTCCACCCACCCACACAAGCTGATCAGTCAGCATCAAGTATTGATCTGCTTTCCACCATAAATGGAAGCGGTATCAGATGAGTTTATCCTAATAATGACACTGTAAAAAAGTGTTTCTAACACTCCCATTAAAATTTGATACATGACACAAGTACAAGCAGTTTTCACAGACAAGCTATTTTTTAAATTACTATAATCAAAGTTCTCCTTTAGAATTTATATCTAAGTAAAGTTAAAAATAATTACGAGTGTAAATGAAATACTGCTTCATATGTTCAGCCCTTAAATAAACCTTCAGTATCAACTACTGGCAAGTAAACATTTAGTTGTAACAACTCCAACAGTTTCAGCTGATATCTTTCACAAATAAGAGAGTTCAAAGGTCTGACTGGCACTTTCACAATCAACAGAGATTTATACAGTCTGAAGGCACTTTCAAAATCAACAGAGTTCAATAGTCTGACTGGCACTTTCACCAATAACAAAGTTCATTAGTCTAACTGGAACTTTCACAAATAACAGAGAGTTCAAAAGTCTGACTGGCTTGTTCACAAATAACACATAGTCTGACAGTAGCCTAATCATTTTCACACAAACATATTATTGAAGAATAGACTTATGATTTCAGCTATAGTTTATTAAATAAATAAAACATAAGGAAATGTGTAGTCAATGAATATTTCAATATTTCATTCATACACAAATATAAAAAATAACAGAAAATATTTCCAGTGAATACATTGTACAGCCAAATCAAGTAAACATTCCAAAAGTAAACAGTAACTAATATAATTTACAGTGTATCACTTTGGTAAATTAAAATACAATACATAGATTTGACCTAAGTACAGAAATATTAGCACCATGTCTTTAGGCCATATAAAATTCAACACTGTATAAATAAATTTGTCACAAGGTTACTTTCTAATTGCTTGAGTTTTAATCAAGAGTTGATTTATATTTTTTTTAAATAAATGGTAACAAGTCTATTTAGAACAAATATTTTTAAAAACTCTGTTTTTAAGGCTAACGTATAAATATTAAAAATTAATATTACAAAATTTATTGTTTTAACTCTTTTATATTATTTAAAAAAAGTGCTAACATGTTTGGCTACAAAATAATTAATACATAATTTTAACAATAAGTGCTGAAAAATGAGTGAATCTAAATCAATAAAAATGACAATAAAAACTGTCTAGATATGAGTAAAAAGAGACTAAATGTTTAAGATATCTATCTATATCTCATTCTGTTATGTTCCCAAGTAGACTAGACATTGTACACAAGCACCCATCAAGACACTATCTGTGAGTTCTTGGCCACCACTTCAGACTGGTAATGGTTTTTACAATACAGGACTTTCTCTGCCTGGGCGTAGTTTTGTAGACTGTGGAAACAACAAAAATACTTTAACTTATACACATGTACTTTACATAGAGATGGGGAGGGGCAGAAGAAGTGTGCTACTTACGTTAGTTATGCTACAGCATATTGACATGAAGCTTACGTGAACAAATCTAGTTGACACATGGACATATAGTTTACATTATAGACATAACTTTATGTATAGACAAGTTGTTTACATATAGACACGTTGTTTACATACAGAGAAGTAGTTTTCATACAGACATATACACATGCTGCAGAGAGTGACCGATTTGGCACCCACGCTTAATTCTCTGAGTGATAAACATTTTTGTTTTTTGTGTGCTTTTTAGTGCATCTTATACTTAGATTGAAAAGCATTGGTTTTTTTTTTGGTTTTTTTACTGAAATTAGTTTGTCCTAAACTACTCAAAAAATTTGCCATTTAACAGTTTTGGGCAGGGGAAGGGGGAGGCTTCCACTGCCTCCCATACCCCCACCATTTTTTATTTACTTTTCCCAAAGGCATGGTGATAAATATAATGTTGATTGTGCGGCGAATAAAGCTTATAGTGGAATAGAAATAACCATCAGTTACAAACAAGTTGATCCAAGTTGCTCATTATTTTTCTTTTCAATTTTTGTGATTTAGATGTTTTAAGCATTTTAATTTTCAATAGACATTCCTTTGGTTTGATTCTCCCCCCCACGGGTTCAAAGCCATATATACTAACATTTTCTTACATAAATCTGTCTGGATGTACTAAAAATAGATCACTTCCGTATTGTAGATTACATTGTTTTGTTGGGTTTTTTTTTTTGTGTATCATCATTTGATCTTATTTTCTAACCGGTTCTATGAAAAAAAAAGTTAATATGTAATACGTGAACAACCACTCTATAGCTTAACTATTGGTTTTATTTTTTTTAAGAAGGAAAAGCCATCAACTAAACTGAACTGGTCTGAATTAATAATTTAATGTACACATATGCTAATGCTTAATACAGCTGTTACAATTTTAGAGAACTCAGCCATATTTCCAAACTAACTAACTAACTAAACAATTTAGTAGAAAGGGCTCGACCATGTCAGGGGTGTCATGGGTTTGAAGAAACTAAAGGGATAGAACTGCATGTCAATTTTTTTCTTGATTTTACCCCCTTACTCTACCTGGTCACATTTCAACACACTTCACACATCTCCTAAACCCACAAAGATTATGTTACCTTTGATTTAACACACCACAATATTAAGTAAACAAAATTTTGTAAATAGAAAAATCCTCTTTGGGAGCTGCCTGAAACTCACAGAATAGTTGTAAGCATAAGAGTGGCATTTGCTATCACTGGAATAAAATGACAGACGATCTTGCTTGATTACGAGTAACATTAACATTCATTAATGTGATTCCATCAAAAATGCGTTAATTTCGATTAATTTTTTTTAAATTATGCATTTTTCATTTTAATTACAGAATTAATAGAATAGAAGTTTTAATTCTGATGTGAAAAATATTTACATATTTTTTACAACATCAGTTGATTTTTTAAATAAACATCTAGTTATACACATATCGATATAAACATCCAATTATACACATATCCTATAGCTGAACACGATCAAGAGTCTTTTGGGGAGCATTTTTATCAATAATGTGTGACCCAACCACCGTCATACGTTCTTTTGAAACTTTATTTTGAATAACTTTTTCCTTTTAACTTGGAGAAAAATTATGACAAGCAAAATATAATGATTGAAGTCCTAAAATATCTATATGAGAATTTTAAATGATTAAATTCATAAAATGTTTAAATGTGTGTAAAGAATTTAAAAGGTTAAAACAAATCTACAAATGCCTGGGAGCGTCATCACTAGTCCACACCTATGCTTCAATCACTCATTCTGTAGTTTAATCCCATTATATTTAAGTAAACAAATAAGATATCCAACAAAAAAAGGCTTGGTAAAGAGAGCATTTATTAAAAAAAAAATGTTTTCAGTCAAAGGTATGTAATCCCTGCATATTATAATAAAAGTTATTAAATATTTTTAATAATTATGTTAAAGAGGCTAAGGCAATTGAAATTAAGTGGCAAGTTGAATTGAGGCCTTTTTGTAAGAAAAATGCAGATTTGTATGCAGGCCAACCAAATTTAATATATTTTCTTTTTGAATATATTGCTATACAATCTTAGGATTATACTGCTTTAATCTGTAAACAAATGCTAACATTAAAGGGACAGTCTATTAAACTTAGGCCTACTGTAAGTATGAAAAATGAATTTTAAAAGCTAATGGTTTTTGGTTTCTTCACATTGTTACACCTTTCTAAACAGACATTTATAGCAATGTTTTAAAAAAAAAAATTCATAAAATTTATTATCTTTTTACAATACTAACTCACACAATTGACGATTTATTTTTAATTCATTCACTTTTAAATCTCATAGAGTAGTTTGCATATATAAAATATACATATTTATCAATTAACTAAACCAAATAACCAAAAGGAATTTTTATTATCTTAAAAAAAAGTGATAATGTTGACTACACTTATTATATAAATAAATTCTGCTGTGTATTATTAATAAATGTAATTTTATAGGGAATATACCGATTATAGTAACAAAGAACTCACTTCAGCGACATCTTGCAATGAGAACACTTGAAACACTGTTTGTGGAAAGGAACTCCACCAGCTTCTATTTTTTCCTGGGCATAGACTGTCTTGGAACAAATCCCACATTTGTCACCTCCTCCCTAGTCAAAATAAAACCAAGGTATTCGTTTTAAAAAAAACAATTTGCCATTGTCATCATAATTTTACATAATTACAAACATAAAATAATTTGTTACCTGTGTGAGTTTTCAATTCAGAGCTATATATAACTGTAAAGTCTTCATCATTACTAATATTTGGTAGAAAGAGTAAGATGCAACACTATTAGGAGGACCACTTTAAGTCTATAATTGTTTTTATGTAAAAAATATTCTTTTAGTGGTTTTATCGAAGCACTGCAAGAATACAGACTATATATAGAAGCACTGCAAGAATACAGACTATATTAAGTGTAATTGCACTGCCACCAAGCCACCCTCAGCAAGAAATTTTTATTTATTCTTTATTTCATCAGTCAGGATGTTTTCCTGTCCTCTCCACTACACAAATAAAATCAAAAAATGTTTCTTTAACATTGGATGTTCTCCTTGGCCATTAAAAACAAGGGGAAATAATCACTGCATCTTGTAGCAAGTTGTTGTTTTGATATTGTTGCAGCATTTTTTAAATATGCCAGATCTGTGCTGTAAAAATTTAAAGCCACTAAAAAAACTTTTTCATGTGCAATTTTGGAGCACTCTCTAGCCTGCACAACTCTTCCTATGCTAATTTTTTTTTTAGTTTAACATAAGTTACAACTATTATTATTCAAAAAATGTTTACAACTTTAAAAAACAACATAGTTTAGTAAGTTGAGACTTAACTTTTTTTTTATTTATTTTACAACTTTGTTCACATATGTATGTTTTTATAAAAATTAACTGAACATTTATTCAATCAAATATCAGTTGAAGAAATGACTCAATGTTGAATATATATATTATGCGCCAAATTGAAATAAGAAATAAAATTTAAGAAATCAAAATTGTATTCATAAAACATAATTTACTGAGTAGGATCAAATTATTTTATAACAGGATAATACTTAAGCTAAAGCTATTTTCACTCTTTTCTTTCTATCAGAGAAAAGTAAAGGAATTGATAGTTTCATCAGTTATTCTGCATACATCTCTCAGCTGTCAATACAAGTGTAACGGAAGTAAACATTCTTGTAGAACTTGTAACTGTTTCCTTATTCTCTATAAATGTTTAGGCAAATTAAGAGAAAGAATGAGGGCCACTGTTAGCTGAAAATAATTATCATTGAAATTCAATAGATTTGAAAAAATTCGTTAGCGAACAACAGGTAACATACAAGTATGTCTACAATTCAAAGGTTTCTTCATTGGAGGAAAGGGAGTGCGGGGGGGGGGGGTTACTGCAGTGTGAGAAATTGTGAAAACAGGGGGGAGGGGGGGTACTGGTAATCAACATTTAGGTTGTGATATTTAACTAGACATTAAATATAAAACTTCCAGTACAAGTTTCTATTTGCTGGCACTGAGTTTCCCCAATGACACTGTCAGTGAATGTTTCTATTACCAGCTTGTCGCTTGTCCTATTTGTCTTTCACAAACTACGTAGCTGGCTCACCATACATCAAGACAACTTTATCTAGGCCAAAGGTTGTGAACTTTTCGTTTTTCTACCTACTGGTGCTTCCTAACCTCACACTCAAGACTTTGCCAATAACCTAGACCCAATGAGTTGTTTCACTGTTTTATCTCCTCTACACAATGACTAGCATCTGATTGTGTACAGCCCAAGCGGGGACCACAAGGTAGAACCAGTTCCATCCGGCTATTTAAAGTTTAGGGCGTGGTCGTTTTATGACTCATAAAGGTCAACAAAATGTTATTCACATACACAAATCCAAACATCTCCAGTTTTACCCTATGGTGTATGCTATGTTTATCTCAATATTAGTGTTTGGGTCATAAAAATATATAATGATAAAATGGAAAAAAAATACAGAACAGTAACAAGAATAACCAATGTAGCACTCAATTCATTTAATAGTAGCAATCTACTACATTGTGCATGCAGGTCGATAGTTACAATGTTATAAAATTCCGACTGTGTACTAAAAGCTTACAATTTGTTTACGTTGTTGAGCTTCTCCTTTGGCCCCACCCATGACTATTTACTGACTCAGCCAAAGAAATGAAACAATTATTTGATAAAACTTTAGTACTTTTCAATTTCTTAGCTGTGAAAAAGAATAATTAGAAAATTAAAAAGTTGTATTTTTCTTTCTTCATTAACGTAAAAATGTACAGCTATTTACTGTAAAGCTGCGAATATAATTCACAAGTTGATTCCTCATATTTCTGACATACGTCTGTTGTGTCAAATATTGGTTTTTTATTTGTTTTTTGTTTTTGCTTTTATTTTTGTTTAAATATTGCTTGTAGTTTACCTACTAATAACGATGAGAATGTATCATGTTCAATTTCAGACTGAAATTATTAGTTTATATACATTACTCACAAAACACATCTTACGCAATAACCCACACCCGTACTTCACAGTATAAACTGTATACATTTTTGAAAGCATTATCTTGAAGACGTTGTCCAGTCAATACATCCTCCCTTTTTTTTACACATCAACACGGAATGTTCCCCACGTTCCCCCTTCCCAGTCCGGTGTTGATTTAGTAGTATACGACGAAGGTGAAGAAAATAAAAACAAGCAATTAAGCCTGTTCCGTTCTGGACACAGGGCGTGTTAGAGCATTTTCGTATTATGTATCAGTACGTATGCTATCTTTCAGGAAATATTTGTAAATGTTTATAAATTCAATTGTGTAATGCATATATCTGAAAAAGATATTAAAAAGACGTTTTCTTATATTTGAAAACAAAATTATTTTCTCTTAAATCTAACTACAAGTGGTTTGTGGTTACTGAAATAGGACTCATAATTGAAAACATTCGAAATTATAGTCATTTAATCGTCCGAAAACTCCGTCAATTGTTGCATAGCTCTGATACTTTCAATTAAACTCAGAACACAAGCTTACTATTTCATTTGATGAGTTTCTTAATAAATCTTGGTGAAACTACGTGCTGCAGTATTTCGCACCAAATGAATGGGTTATTAAACGTACAAGGTGTATATATAATATATAAGCCCCTTAGGAGCCCTGAAGCCCGGCCCTCAGAGGTTCTGTCGCGAAATGAACTTTTGATGTACACATGGCAGGCCAAGACCTACAAAATGATATATACATCATGGGTCTAGGACTTATAGTTGCTGAGAATGGGCGCTCCTTTATTAATATAGCTTATATAGTAAAAAAAAACGGTACTAAGCCCCCTTTTACGGCCCTCAGAGGTCAGATCGCGAAATGGAAAAAAGTCATTTCTTGGCAGGCCAAGACCTACAAAATGATATATACATCATGGGTCTAGGACTTATGGTTGTTGAGATCTAGGGTAATGACAGACAGACAGACAGACAAAACGGGGACAATAGAGCATATTTTTCGAAAATGCTCTAAAAAGTTAAATTAATTTCTTAAATGCAGAATAAATAACTTCTTAATTCTTAAAATTGACTTTACAAATCGTTAACATTACAAATTAATATAAACAAAAAGTTACTTGAAAGTATTAACTTTTCAGATATAAAACATAATTATGTGCAAAAAAATTCAAATGACATAATGAGAAAAATAAATTGTCGAGTTTCTTTATTGACAAGTATAACATTATTGACATGACTTGAATGTTACCCACTTCTAACACACTACACATCAGCTATTTTTAGTGCACGCCAAATGAGAATTGATCACAATGAGTATGACGTGCACTGCTCCGCTGACTTGTATGTGTGTTACGTGCATACTTTTATTTACTAATATTTATATATCTATTTATATAGAAGCTATCATATATATATATTATATATATATATACACTAGTTGCAAGTACCCGGCTTTGCCCGGGTTTAAAATAAGTTTTTTGTTTACCTTTTGTTTTCTCCCTACCCCCCTCTCTCCCTTCCTCTCTCTCTCCCTCCCTCCCCTCTCTCTCCCTTCCTACCCCCTCTCTCCCTTTCTCTTTCCCTCCCTCCCTTTATCCCTCCCTCCCTCTACTTCCCTCCCAAACTCTCCCATCTCCCTCTCTCTCCCTATCTCCCTCCCTCCTTCTCTCACCCCCGTCCCCCTCTCTCCACCTTCCTCCATTCCTCCTCCCCCTCTCTCCCTCCCTGCCCCCTCTATCTCTTTATCTCTCACTCCCTCCCATTTCTTCCATCCTCTCTCCCTCTCTCCTTCCCTCCCCTTTCCCTCCCTACCCCCTCTCTCCCTCCCTCCTTTCTCTCTCCCTCTCCCGTCTCCCTCTCTTCCTCTCTCTCCCTCCCCCTCCCTCATTTCCTCTCTCCCTCCCTTCCCCCTCTCTCTTTATCTCTCCCTCCCTCTTTCTTTATCTCTCTCCCTCCCTCCCCTCTAACTCCCTCCCTTCTCCCCCCTTCCTTTCTCTTTCGTTCCCTCCCTTTCTCCCTCCCTCTCTCTCCAACCCTCCCTCTCCCTCCCTCCCCCTTTATCTCCCTCCCTACCACCTCTCTCCCTCCCTTTCCCTCCCTCCCTTTCCCTCCCTCCTTCTCTCCCCTCCTTCCCTCTCCCTCCCTGCCCCCTACGCTTCTTAAATAAACAGAAAACCTTATTTTAATCCCGGCCAAAGCCGGGTACTTGCAGCATGAAAAAAAAACAACATTTTTTTTTTCCGTCCCTAACCCTTTCTTCTCCGTCCGTTCAATTACACATTCACATGGTGCGCGAATACAGGGAATTCCCTGTGCATTGAATAGTAAAATACTAAAAATATTAATTACAATTAAACTACCCATTGAGATTGTATTAATAATGTTAATAATATCACAGAAACATTTTAATTAACGTATTTCGGTTTATTAAAGTGCACCTTTAATTTTAATCTTCTGAATACATAAAACGATAGGTAAATAGATATGACTATTGATTTCACCATGTTTACAATTGGAGTTCCCGGGAAATGACGTCACAGAAGAATTTTATTTATGGCGCCGTCGAGATTACTTTAATATAGTAAAATACTAAAAAAAAATAATTAATTACAATTAAACTACCCATCGAGATGAAAAGAAACATGTCCTATAACCTTCCCCATGTAATTATGTGTATGTGTAACAAATTTCACGTTATTTGGTTTTCTGGATCTTGAGTTATAACGGAACAGACAGACAGACAGCAAATGCGTCTTATAAGTATACTAGTTGCAAGTACCCGGCTTTGCCCGGGTTTAAAATAAGGTTTTCTGTTTACCTTCTGTTTTCTCCCTACCCCCTCTCTCCCTTCCTCTCTCTCTCTCCCTCCTTCCCTCCCCCTCTCTCCCTTTCCCTCCTTCCCTTTCTCCCTCCATCTCCCTCCCTCTCTCCCATCTCTCTCCGTCCCTCTCCCATCTCCCTCTCTCCCCTCTCCCCCTCCTTCTCTCCCCCCGTCCATCCTCCTCCCTCCCTCTCTCTCCCTCCCTGCCCCATCTTTCTCTTTATCTCTTCCTCCTATTTCTCCCATCCTCTCCCTCTCTTCTTCCTTCCCCTCTCTCTCCCTCCCTCCTTTCTCCCTCCCTCCCTCCCCTTTCCACCTCTCTCTCTCCCTCCCCCTCTCTCCCCGTTCCTCCCTCCCTCATTCCCTCTCTCCCTCTCTGCCCCCTCACTCTTTATCTCTCTCCCTCCCTCTCTCCCACCCTCTCTCCCACCCTCTCTCTCTCCCTACCCCCTCTCTCCCTCCCTTCCTTTTCTCTCTCCCTCTCCCCCTGCTCCCTCTCCCCTCCTTTTCTCCCCCTGTCCATCCCCCTCCCTTCTCTCTCCCCCTCCCTCCCTCCTACCCCCTTTCCTCTCTCCCCCTGCCCCCTCTATCTCTTTATCTCTCTCTTTATCTCTCCCTCCCTCCCCCCCCTCTCTCTCTCTCTCTCTCTCTCTATATATATATATATATATATATATATATATATATATATATATATATATACTTATTATAATGGTTTCACACTTCTTCTAAAATCCTTCTTCATTCCTTTACCTTCCTCAAACTGTACACATCAGAGAGCATGAAAAAACATCAACAATTCTTTGCATCACAAAGGCACAATACAGCACCAGTGCGCAAGTTCTATTCGATCATAGGGAAATGACGTCACAGAGGAATTTTAATTATGGCGCCGTGGAGATTACTTTAATATAGTAAAATACTAAAATAAAAAAAATTAATTACAATTAAACTACCCATCGATATGAAACGAAACCTGTCCTATAACCTTCCCCATGTAATTATGTGTATGTGTAACAAATTTCACGTTATTTGTTTGTCTGGATCTTGAGTTATAATGGAACAGACAGACAGACAAAAAATGCGTCTTATGAGTATATATATATATATATATATATATATATATATATATATATATATATATATATATATAAATTTAGACCTCAGTGATATGAACCAAACCAATAGCAGACGTAATACAAATGTAATGTTCATTGATATCTACTAGGAGGAGAGGAAGAGAGTACAGGCCTGATCAAACAACCTGACGGCCCATAGGTGGCCAGATAGCGGAAGTTTGTCAATGTCTGAACAATTCAGTTGGATCTGGTCTATAATTATCCATTCATTTTGTTAGCAACACATTCTTAACATACACCGTAATAGTTTAAAAGTTATATTTAAAAAACTACGCCTCACAACGCTTGAAGTCGATATTATAACAGTGCTAAGACTGATAACAATGCTAACAGTACTGACACTCATGAATGTTAAACTAGAAAGTATTAAAAACTTGTTACCCCCTCCCCACATAGCAACACAGGTATGTATGTAACTAGTGTGTGTGTGTGTAACCTCTGCCATCGAAGGCAATGTTATAAACTAGTAAATGTGTGTATATATAGAGAGAGGGGGGGAGATAGATAGATATACAGATAGATGGATGGATAAAGATATAGATATATACATAGGAAAAATGTATTTAACTATAAATATGACGATTAATGCTTTAATAATTAAAGTCTTAATTTCACTTACGAATTTTGGTGGCATTTCAGAATACTAGACGAGTTTGTATATGTACAAAAGATGAGTAGATAATCCAGTCGAGGATTATATGATAAAGTTAATGTGTAGTGGCAGCAGACGATGTGTCGAGTAGGATACCGGACTGATTTTAATATCAGTTACTCAAGTTTAATTTGCACACGACTCTACTGCGCTAAATTTTTTTTGCACACGGTTCCGTACATTGCCCTAGAATGAGCTATCTATTAGTTATTGTTTGTTGTTGTTTTTTTTACAAACTTTACTCTCATAAAATGGAGGGAAAAAATATGTTAAACAGGCCGGCGTTTAGATATATGTGCACCGATTGCACAGCTTGCACCTAAGCTTTTAGTGTCATGAATGTCTTTTTAAATTCTACCACAATACAAGTGGTGTAAACAGCTTTAAAGCTGTCCAGAGCGGACTCTACAAATGAAGCTCTTGTTCGAAATCCAAACCCCATAAAAGTTGCTTTAAATTCGAACATCCGGCGTGTTATCTCAGTTTTTTTTTTTGTTATTTTTAGTCCTATTTCCAGGGCCGGCCCTAACAAGTGAAGGGCCCTATGCCAAACGAATTGCGCGGGGCCCAGTCTGGGTAGACTTAAGGATAATAAGTGAAAATTAAGATTTTGTATTAGAAAATAAATTCGTCTTTGTATTTTATTCATTATTTACTAAGTACTAAATCACGATCAAATTAACATTACTTTACGAGCCTTGCATGACAGTTGCGTGTAACGAAGTCATACAGTCATAGCATCAACATTCTGTTTCCTACATAGATCACGCTCAATAGCAAGAATTGCCAAATTGTTCAATCTATCTTCGTGAATTGTTCATTGTTGACCTCATGGAATTCTTGATTAGTTTGAGGCGCGAGAAGCTGCTTTCACCTGATGCCACACTTACGGGTATTGTTAAAAATATTCTGAGTGCAACAAAGTACCCGTCACGCTAAACGTGAGAGGACCGCTAGCGGCCCTATAGAGGCAAACTTGTCGGTCCGCTGTCGGCTGCCGCTGGTGGACCGACAGATTTTTGCCCATCGGCAATCTATCGGTCCGATGTCGGCATCCGCTCAGCGGCGCAATGGCGGCCTGACGTCTGTGTACTATTGCTTTTATCCAGCGGTCCTACAGCCCATGCTTTCTGGGAATATTCATGTATATATTTTTTTAAACATAATATTACAGCGCATGCTTTCTGTGTTTATATTCTTGTAGTCGTCGTCTCTACCGATAGTATCTTGTAGGCGCCGATCACAGCTTCTTTTACTTGTTCCGCTACTTTTGATTCCGTGTTTTCTATAAACTATATTAAGCTATAAAGGTTTAAATTCCTTAGATAGAGGAAAACGAACTATTTTTATAATTTATTTTTCTGCGAATTTTTGAATTTAGTGGATTTTGTTAAGTTTTGGATAAATGGATGAAATTCCACGTATATTTAGATAAATATCATGAAGATACATTTTTAAATGGACATAAAAAGTGATATTGATATAGATTTAAAATGTATTTTAGTTTGCATTCTTATGTAAAATAGTTAATCAGATGATTTAAATGAAAGTTTGAATGAAATAAGTCTGGTGATGTCGCTAGGGAAAACCATTGAAAGATAGGCTATCATCGGGTAGGGCCACAGTAAATAATTTTTTTTTTCATTATAAATTCTAAATATATGTTACCCATTTCCCTGTCAGTTAGTGATAGAAATCAAGTTCAATTAGGTACAGCTTTTCTCTAATTAATTTTTTAAACAAAGAACCTGTTTTTTGAGTTATCTTAACTCTCCCATGGCCTATGTTTTTCTGCCTTTTTTTTATTATCATTAGGTTGCTCTGTTCAATGAAGTTTTTGTTCATTTAAAACTTTTTAAAATACCCCTTATCATAGATGAACTCATTCAGAAATGCACAAACATTAAAACAGTGCCACTTTTGTTGACATATCTCATAAAGAAAAAAAAATTTTGCATAAAAAAAATATTTTTTTTTTCACCATTTACAAACATCAAACACCAAGAAGGAAAAAAAAATCTTTTTGAGATAAACTGTAAATTTTATTATTATATTAAAACTCAGTCAAAATTACATATTACAACACAAACATCAATGAAATCTATCAATAAATAAAATAGTTATGACATTTTATATAAAACACACACACACACTAATTTTATGAGCCAAAATTATCAGATAACCAAAACAAAAAAATTAATTTTAAATTGAATAAAATGCCACATATTATATATTAGTGAGAGCAGAAATGCAGAATGTTTTAACATCTGTTAGATTACTTTAGACAACTTTTTTATAATGATTTTGTAGTATGTAAAATGTAGAAAAAAAGATGGTGTTAAATTTTATTCACAGTTAAAAAAACAGGTAGAAATAATTTTTTTATAACAATCCCTGTAATTCTTATGATTATATTAAATCTACATTAAAAATACACAATATACTAAGGATTTATAAATATTTATCCACAAATATATTTTAAAATCATTTTCGGTAAAACATGCATGAACATTTCTTTATCGAAAAAAAAAAAAGATTTTTTTTTAAAATTAAGTGAAAGACATTTTAACATCGTGCTCATTTCTTCAATATGTATCAGCTAGAACCCAAATTTTCATACCCCATTTAGTTGGCTTATCTATAATATATTGTCTAAAACTAAATTTACCAATGTAGATTATTTCATCTATAGTAAGATTTTCATAAGGCAGGCAGTACACTTTCTTCTAAAAAATTAATGGATATTTTAACTTGGCTCGATATTTTATATTTTTAAAATCCATGAATTAGTTTTGAATCTGAGCTTAGATATGAATGATCACGTCCAAAGTCCATGGAATAGCACATCGGTGTAGAAATATGAATGTTAAATTGGTGTTTGTATAATACTCATGCACAAAACAAAGAGTATGTAAAGCTCATTGGGTGTCACTTAGTCCAGCACTCCTACAGGGAACTTTTCAGGTCTTTTTCATGTTTTGCATTGCTGTTTGTATAGTTCCCAATTTGTACCATAACTCCAGAAGAACACAACTTGATAAAAGCTCCTGCAGAAAAGTAAAAACAATGTAAATTTTTAGTGAAATTTTTTTTCATAAATGTAATAGTATAATACAGTTTGTAATACATAATTTCTAATTCCATACATGAATCCATCAAAATTCTGTTGATATAAAACTTAACAAATTAGTAAAAAGTAACACTTCTTCCTTAGTATAGAATACATATACACCAATGAATTTCATATTATTAGTAGGCTATTTTATTTTTAAATGATTGTTACCTGGCATAAGTAATTCAAGATACCATTGTCTTGTTTCTTGGCATTCATCATCGAAAAGATGAAGGCCTGGTGCCCTAGCTGGAAGTGTTGAGAGGTCCATCATCACTAATGCCATAGTCATATATGTTTGTTCCCTAAAGTTGAGGATAAGACAAAATATTTATATAAATATACTGCATAATAATAGAATTACATTCATATAGACCTTCAGGTTTTAAAAAAATGTAGTTAACACCATTATAAGTTTATATCTTTTTTAAATTGCATGACAGAATATTCCATAATTGTGCTTTTTTTTTTTTGTAAAAAAAAAATAGATGCTGGTACTCAGTGGTGGATTGCCTAAATTTTAGCTAAAACCCAGCGTCTAGTTTAGTTCTTATTGCGCATGATTTTAAAATAATTCAATTTTAACAAATTAATAATATAATAAATTAATAATAAACGTTCAAATACAAAAAAAGTAATATTTTCCCCCCACATTAAAAAAGGTGCTTTACGCCTTCGCACTTGTTACTCGACCCACTAGTGGGTCGACTACTAGCATATGTACGGTCGACCCGTTAATTTTTTTTTCTGTTTCCGTGGATTTTCGCGCAAATTGATATCTATAGGTCAGTGCAAGTTTCCGTTTTAATTTTTCGCGCAAATTTGTTAAAGATGATTAAAGTGGGTGACAAGTTTAACTGTTTGAAAGATTTGGACAAGGCTATTGCAGCTTATGAAAATGAATCATGCATTTCTTTATGTAAAAGTAATAGCCAAACAATTGTATCGGCACGAAAATCTGGAGTTAAAAGATATGTCAAAGAAGAGTTAATCTACTACACCATAAAATATGCATGTTATCATGGTGGAAGAAAATTTAAGAGTTATTCTACAGGAAAGAGGCCAAATCAAAGGTTCAGTATTAATACAATTTTAATTATTAATACAATTTTAACTAATTAATAACACATTTGACTTAAAATTATCTACTATACCATTCAATATGCATGTTATCATGGTGGAAGAAAATTTAAGAGTCATTCTACAGGAAAGGCCAAATCAAAGATTCAGTATTAATACAATTTTAATTATTAATACAATTTTAACTAACTAATAGCACATTTGACTTAAAATTAAACTTAAACATTTACACCTAAATTCTATTATAGTACTTTCAAGATGGATTGTCCTTTTGGATTGTTTGTGAGAGTAACAGAAGATGGAAATCAATTCCAGGTTGAAAAAATAGTTGGAGAGCATAACCATATCATAGACAGGGTAAATATATTTTTAAGTACTGGATTAACCAACAATCTAACAATAATTTTTTTAATTGTATGCAAATTTACAACTCTATATCCATAATCTAAAAAGTTGTTAATATTTTTGCATTTAGGTGATATATGAACATCTGCCAAAGAGAAGGAAACTAAATGAAAATGAAGAGAAAGATGTTTCTCGAATGCTAAGCATGCATGCAAACAAATGGCTGATAAAAGAACATGTTTTAAAGGAAACAGGTAGGCGGTGTAAAAAAAATATTAAGACCACAACTATGTAATATTCTTATAGTATGTATACCTGGTTTATTTTTTAGTAGTTATCATTAATGGAAGCACTGTGTGAAAATAAACTGGATATATTATTTTGATTATATAAATTGTTTTTTTTCTATTTAGGCAAGAAGATAACCTAAAAGATATTCACAATTTGGCAGCAAAGCAAAAAGGACCTGTAGATGTGGAGTCTCTTTTGGCTGTTTTCAGTGACTGCAATGGTTAGTTTAGTTGGTAATTTTTATACATTGGCACTGTTCGTTAGTATTGGTTATTAGCATATTATATTTTTATCTTGGTGAATGTAGAGCACAACATCTATTACTCAAATGATTTTACCATTTCTTAAAACTGTGTCACACTCCCACTTCCCCTCATAAGTGAACGAGTTCCTAAAAATATATTGTTCTGCAACATGTTTTGAGGTTTTTTTACTAGATAAACGCTAATTCAAAACCACGTATTAAATTGTTTATTCTTCAAAACTCGTTCATAATAATTAAATAAGCTTTTTAATAGCATATGAATTAAAAGCAATGAAATACAAAATTTACAGTTCAGTTAGAAGTATTAAAAACAATTTTTTTTTCAAACAGGACCTGATCTAGAACTGAGAACAAATGAAAATGGAATAATAACTGGAATTTTTTTACCGAGAAGACAGTTCAGCAAAAAGTTAATTGTAAGTGAATTTTAAAATAATAAAATTGTATAGACCTACATTTCTATGATAATGTTTGAAAGTGGGATTTTAATAATTATAACAAGTTCGATTATAATGCAATGTATACATTTCATTCTGCATCAATCAAAATGTTGTGTGCCGCCTCTTGAACTAATTCACCTCTATATTTTTTTCTTTTTGTATTTTTAGTGTTGCTGGGTCATTTACTTGTAGGAGGAAGACCTGAAGATATATCGCCAACAAGGCCTGTAGATGTGGAGGAACTCAAACTTAGCCCTACTGATTTGCCATCATCGTTGATAAATGAACTTGTCATAAAAGATATTCTGGAACCTTTCCTTTCAGATAAAGCATGGAAAATGTTACAGTCATCGATAAGAAAAAGAAAGAAAGTGGCTGTTCGGTAGTGCCCAACTTGTGACACAAATACAGCAACTGGACAATGTTTTGAATGTGAGAGTTGTCTTGAGTGGTACCATTTAGAGTGTGCTTGCATTAGTAAAAAACCAAAAAAAGAATGGTCCTGTGACAAATGTATACATAATGTTTAGAATATGACATGAAAATTTTTTATAAATGTACATATTTTTGAACACTTTTTTTATTCGTTTTATATTTTCATTTTATATAATTTTGCATTAATATCCAACATTTCATGACATTATTGTATCAGTGTTTTTTTTATAAAGTTATTTTGTGCGAGTTTTTATTTTTAAAGATAATTAGGAGATGTAAGATATATGTTGTAATTCAATAATAGAAAAGTTTATTTTCTTGTATTTATGTTTCTAAATTTTTTTAAATTTTCACTTCATAAGCCACTGTTTTGTTCAGATTATTATTTTCTGTGTGTTATTTATTGTTTGATTTTCCTAAACCTTCTGTTATTTTAATCATTTATGGTTTTAACAAGTTCTTGTATATCCTTTTGTCTTGGACAAAGATTTTAAATAAATCTTTAGTACTAAATTAACTTAGGCATTCATAATCATTTCATGTTTTTTTTTAACAGTATTTACTATCAGTTCAGTTTTTTTGCCATGTATTGATAATTTAGATTAAATATACCTATTCATTTGCTTGCATCTTTTCTACCATTTATTCTCCTTTTATTGTAACACGCATAATTTTAAATTGAAATCCATATAAATGCTCTGCATGCAGTATTTTCTATTTTGCGTACTGCACCAATAATCATTTCATTATTATGATGGGGGTATATATTTTTTTCCATTTAAATTGATTACATTTATACTGAGGTAGTCTTCTAAATACATCAGTCATGATATTTTTATGCCCTTTGAGTGAGCGCAATGCTCTTTATTTGTGAATTTTACATGTTATTTCTATTTTAACTTATATCATCTATTTTTTTGGATACATTGTTCAACATATTTTGTTTTAATTTTACAGAAATATTTTCACTGGTGCAAAAACTTAATGTTCATTTTTAGTATTTCCCTAAAAATTTTCTTTTTTTTTAAAAGAGAAAAACATTCTATATATTTCTTGTTGGATTTCTATTGATGTCTATTCTGCCTTCGTGGTGTAGCCTATTGAAATTCATTTCAAATTATCTTTTTAAATATGTATATATATATTAGTCCATTTGTCACTGCTTTTATTTTCTCACATAAACCCTGAAATATTCAGTGCTAATATGCCTTAGAAACTGAAATATTATTTAACATTTTTATGTATCACTATGTTCAGAGGTTTTTTTTTAACATAAACATTAAAACTGGGATAAAATGTCCTTTCCATTTCATGTGTTCTTTAATTGAGTGCACTTTTTTTAAGCTAGGTACAGAACATTTTGTGTATGTTCAGATATCAGTGACTTGAAACACAGTGTTTTATGATATAAAATATTGTTGGTATTATATAGTGACATAGATTTTTAGACTATTTTCTATGAAAATCATTGTGCACTTATGTAATTCTTTACATTCCAGGTCTTTAAAATAATTGTACTCTTTAATAATTTGCTTGGCTTTTAATTACTTAATTTTTGAAATTATGTGCATGGATGGAAATAATATGAAATCGTGGAGAAACTTAATGTATTTCAATGTATTTATTTTGGCATTACCATTGTACCCTTGGTTTCTTGTTGATCTGAAAATTGATGGCAAATAAAGAAGATACTTTATTTTTTCTCTGGCCTTTTATTCATTTATTTTTTATTCTATTTTTAATATTTATTACCCAGTTATAGAGTATTGGTAACATACAGTGGCACAACCAGAAAAAATGTTAAGGGGGGGGGGCTCACAGCTCACATATAAAAAATGTTATATAGTAAAATATGTATAACAAGCCAACCCCCCCCCCCCCCGGTTGCGCCACTGGTAACATAATAATAAATATTGTGACCATTAAAAAAAAAATTATTATTATGACTTGAAATAAAATTAAGATGTTTCTTGCAAATAAGCTCCAAAAAAAAATAGCATGTGGGAAAATTACATGTACCTAAGTACTTCAAGGCATAGATTTAAATAGGTGCTTCAAATTGAATTTTAAATTATTATGAACACAATATTGAAAAAAACTAGTTGTTGCTAGAAAGATACTACATACATTTATTAATATTTCTTTAAAAAAGTTGTAAGAAGTCATATTTAAAAAACACATCCATTTCAGATTTTATTATTTATTAAGCCCATGCTTCTAACTATAACAAATCACTTAATAGCCCATAGGCAACATTCAATTAAAAAATAAAATAAATGTCTGCCAGCACATCACACAAACTAAGCTTCAGTTTTAATGTACTATTAGAAAAAAAAATTGCTAGGTTATAATTCCACTCCCTTTTGACCTAGTTTTAGGCATATATTCTTATTTTGTAATTTAAAATAATTCAAAGCCTTATTTAATTTTTTAAAAAATAAATAAAAATATCTCCGATTATTAGCAGCAAATGACTTTATAAGGCTTTGACAGACCCGATAAAAATTAATGCCAAAATATAAAAATAACAGACACTGCGTACTTTTTATTATTAATTATTTTAATGAAATTATTGGTATACTTGCACTGACCTATAGATATCAATTTGCGCGAAAATCCCCGGAAACAGAAAAAAAAATTAACGGGTCGACCGTACATATGCTAGTAGTCGACCCTCTAGTGGGTCGAGTAACAAGTGCCTTACGCTTTACCGGTGTGTACCGTCACAAAAAAAGCACTGACTATTGAGTATAATATAATATAAAATAAACTTTACATCATTAATAAACTTTATTTATCCTAAATAAGCATCACGCTTATTAGTAAAGTCAATAGGAACATTTCAAACAGAATAATGAGTAAAGAAAATGTTATTTACCTTCGAGCTGACGACTTGTTACTTAAAATTTCTCCCAGTATTTTTGAAACCAATAAGGCTGAAAAGGAAAATGAATGCTGAACTTGCGCGAATACTGCATAGAGATAAATAGAACAGAGTGCTCGCCCTTTGTGAACTCTTGTTATTTTTGTTACTTTACCACATAGATATATATACTTTACCATATACGATTATACAAATTAATATTGAAAAAATATTAATATTAATTAACATTTTAAGCTGACGGTTCTCCAAATTAATTCATTGCAAATGCCACGTGAAATAGTTTTATATATATATACATGAAAAGCTATTTCATTATCAAGAATTTGATCAAAAATGCCCTTAATTAAGTTATTTTTCGATCAAATTCGAGATCCTTAAAACTGATCCGCTATATAGCGGTCGCAAACTTGTCGGTCTGCTGTATAGGCTGCCACTATATACTGGACCGACAGATTTTTGCACATCGGCATGCCGTGATGCGCCGACATCAGACCGCTGTAGAAAACCGACAGCGGCATGCCGCTGGTTATTCGACATCGGTGAGCTGTCGGCGCCACTTGATTCTCGATAGCGGACCGATATCGACTGCTAACAGGGTAGTTGGGGAAAGCAGTGTATCTTTCATTAGTGGACAGATAAGTCAAATTTCTACCTGGGTTTGGCGGTATTTCGTAGAACGCAGTTGTTACGGGACCAAGGAACGGGACTCCGTTTTTTTTCGGGGTCCAGTGATAGATGCGCATGCGCTCTAGACGGACTTTATTTTTTTACGGCTGTGATGTGCGCATGCGCGATAGCTGGACTCCGATTTTTTCGGGGTCCAGCTATAGATATTGCTCCTCACCCTGACCCTATCCCTACCCCACTAACCGTAATCATAGCCCCAGGGGTGGACTGGGGAGTTCAAGCGGCCCGGGAAAAAAAACAAAAGCGGCCCTATCTTCATGAATTTTATTTTCCTTGTGCATTTTTTCCATCCAAACCTGAGGGCCGAGGCCTCCAAAGTCATGGGTCACTATACAAATTACGATATACAATAATAAAAAAAAACGGTAAATGGAATATATAATTTATAATTGTATATATAATATCAAGAATGCGTCAATTCAAGTTATAAATCAATTTATCCGGACTCACTGTGATGGTGTTTATAGTATAAGCAACTTCTTTAAGCTGGGTGCCATTTCGGCTACATGATCTATAATTGTGTCACTATTTAGTTCACTTAAAACACGGATTCTGTTGACATAAGCATAAAAGCTTCAATGTGTGTAGAAGACAATGAGCTTCGCAAGCGATTCTTAATATATTTTAGTTTAGAGAAAGATCTCTCACAAGCTACTTGGGTAGAAGACAGAGTCAATAAAAGTTTATATGCACTAAAGAGATGCTTGTATGTTTGCCCATAGAAACTGTATTTATGTAGTACAGAAAAGCAGCAAACATGACATTTTTTGCAAAATTTGCATTTTTGAAGTTCCTCACTCTTATCCAAAACTTGGTCGTCCCAGAGTTCATGTGGCGAATCTTCACTGACGCTGTCCTCTAGGGGCTGTCCATTAATTTCGTCAACAAAATAGGGGGAGTGGGGGTCAGAAAATTTTTTAATTTAATATAATTACTAAAATAAAGGAAAATTAAGCAGCGTTTGTAGTCCTGTGTTACACACTCTCTTAACATTCAGTATTTTAATTAAACTAACTAAATTCCTACTAATTTTGCCACATAAACATTTTGGAAGCCACCTTTTTTAGGGGGGGGGGGGTATCAAATGTTGACGTATTTTATAGGGGGGTCTCTGGAAGTTTGACAAGTTGTTGACAAGGGGGAGGGGGAGGTAAAAATCGCCAAAAATTTGTTGACATAAATAAATGACAGCCCCCTACTGAATCATCGAACATTTGGAGAATGTATTCGTCGGGAACAGAATTTTTAAAGTTGTCCCATTTCTGCGCAAAGTCAGTTAGCTCTTCTATGAGATTAGTCGCTGTGGCGCTTTCATCAAATTTAACGAGAATACTGCTAAGGCGCTGCATCGCTGATGTAGCCAAACCTTACTGTTTAATATCTTCAAAGTTCTGTGCATCAAGACAGGCAATATCTGCGTATAAGGAATCGTGACTTTCGAATCCCTTTTCAATAGTTTTTACAATTTTGTCCATGATGCAATTATGAACTTCAATGCGATATCTGTCCGCTGCATTATTTCCTACTACCTCGTGCGTTCTTACTCTCATCAGACATCGCTTTTGGTTTGTGTAAACGTTTCTCTATAAAATTTCCTCAATGGTAATTTTAACATTTTCTTCTTCCAATTTGTTATTAGCCCAGGACACAAATCGTTTGGCACTGTCGAGAACACCATCGAAATCTCTAGAAATATTTTCTAACAGCTTAACAGTGCATCCTTTCCGGTGGTTTGTAAATAATTAGAAAGCGATCCTATGTGCTGGAATATTCTAAAGTAGGCCTATAGTTTTGCAGTGACAACCGTTTCAAACTTGATAAACGTATCTAGCAAAGTTTGTGTATCCCTGATTTTTTGCATTGAATGCGTCCAATTGTGCTAGTTTTCTTAACGTATAAATCAATTCAATGAACAGTGATGAATTTGGATCATCAAAATTTCCAAATATTTTTAACGCACTTTCTTTGGGCCACCATAGCGTTTCAACAATAATATTTAATCTTTGGTGTCTAGATTTCTGTTGGTGATCGACCCAAACATCCATTCTTTTATACGATTCTCTAAAGAACACCGCACAAGCGTTAAGCTGTTGAAATAGGCTAGTTGAAGAGGTCGTGGTTTGAGTGGTATCCCTTAGAACAAGATTCAATACATGTGCGTAGCACCAGACATGAATTTGATGAGGTGCAACGTCACTCAGCCATTTAGTAAACCCATTGTACTTTCATATTGGCTGCCCCATCTGTAGCATTACCGACACAATATTCAATATTTATGTTACATTGAATGAGTTTCTCTTGAAATAATTCAAACATACCTTTTCCAGTAGAATATGTACAGTTTGCAACGCATATCAATTGCTCATGAACTTTATCAGTTACATATCTTATAATTATTGAACATTGATCCTTCACACTTACATCCTGAGTTATATCTAATTGAACTAAAAACATACCAGCAGATTTATTTTCCTCCGAAATGGTTTTCCTTATTATTTTTCTTATTGCATCAATGATATAATTCAATGTCGTCTTCGATATGAGGGTAATCAAATTTCCTCTCCCCTTATTCGCCAAATTAGATGCATGTCTGTCATTACTTATCTCAATAACCATATCAAGATGATTTTTTAATTATTGGGTCAAATTTTGACAAGAGTAGTAATATTTCCAAGAAATTTTCATGATCGATTGTATCGTCGTTTAATGTATAGGCAGCATCATTTTTGACCGATAACTAAGACCACGTTTTCCAATCATTTTCAGAATCTCAATTCCTCTTTCCAGCACTTGTCTCTTTTCTTAAACTTGTTGGCACCTTTTTTTTTTGCTCAGAGAATAAAATGCTATCATTGTCTTTTTCACTTACAGACATTGTATAAGCTTCCACACACTTATTTGCTGTTTTCATGTTCCTCTAATCTTTGATGCACACGTTTCCAGGAATTCATTCCCGTTGTGAATGAGTTCATTTCGTCAGTCTTGCCATATGCTAAGCATATTGTGCAAAACAAAGCTTTAGATTCTTTACAGTATGACACCCAATTCCTATTGATACCATTGCTTCTGAAAAATACTCGATGCACATTTGTAAATGGTAGCTCAGTTTCACTCGCACTTGGTTGTATTGTGTGAAATTTAAAAAATGATTGTAAAGTATTCTGTCTAGGAAGTTTGAAAGTAGAATGGAAGAAGTAAATTCCAACATGGCGGTTAACCGTGAACATTCCTAGTACGGAGCTCTTTATTGACGTAGGAGTACGGCCGCTGTTGGTTTGGACATTATGGACCGCCATTTTGGTAGTTGCCTCTAATATCACCACATATTAGTTATTAATTATTATATTACCGCTCCTGGCGGCCCATCGGCCGGCCCCCCGACCGGCCCACCGGGAATCTTCCCGGTGTCCCGTGGCCCAGTCCACCCCTGCCTAGCCCTATTCCTAACCCTAACCCTAGCCCCGAAAACAAAAAATATGCAATAATAAGCAGTCCGTCAACCGCGCATGCGCATCTATCCCTGGACCCCGAAAAAAAAATATGGAGTCCCGTTCCTTGGTTCGTAGAATATACCTAAAAGATTTCATTTCATCGGTTAATTCTCGCCCACATAGCCTACATCTGCAGACTGGTCTGTTGATGACGTCAATGCTTGATAGAGATAGAGGCTCGCTGTAAACTTTCGTATGTCATCACGCTGAAGGCTCTTGAAGCTGACAAGAAACCCAATAATTTAACAATTTACGCATAGAATTAGCGCGAGGCCTATGAAAGTGCGGGGCCCACTGCAGCCGCATAGGTTACAGTGGCCTAAAGCCGGTCCTGCCTATACCATTATGCTCATGCCATCTTTATGCCATGTTATAATATTTCTTTTTGTAGTGAAAGTATCCGGTATGATTTTGCAATTATTTTTTTTTAATATACAACTAAGGAATCCTCCGTTAATTACGTAAACAAATGTTCGCACATTTTAGAACACCCCCCCCCCAGCCCCCCTCCCGCCGGTCACCAACTGTCAAACTTTCGGTGACTCCCCTAATAAGACTATGTCAATTTTACCCCCCCCCTCCCACCCAAAATTCAAACGTATACAAAACAAGCAATTAAGCCTGTTCCATTCTGGACACAGGACGTGTTAGCGCATTTTCGTGTTATGTATCGGTACGTTTGTTAGCTTTCAGTAAATATTTGTAAAGTTTGGAAATGTTTATAAATTCAATTGCGTAATGCATATATCTGTAAAAAATATTATAAAGACGTTTCTTTATATTTGAAAAAAAATTATTTTCTCTTAAATCTAACTACAAGTGGTTTGTAGTTACTGAAATAGGACTCATAATTGAAAACATTCGAAATTATAGTCATTTAATCGTCCGAAAACTCCGTCAATTGTTGCATAGCTCTGATACTTTCAATTAAACTCAGAACACAAACTTACTATTTCATTTGATGAGTTTCTTAATAAATCTTGGTGAAACTACGTGCTGCAGTATTTCGCACCAAATGAATGGGTTATTGAACGTACAAGGTGTAGAATGGGGCCATATATATAATATATAAGCCCCTTAGGAGCCCTGAAGCCCGGCCCTCAGAGGTCCTATCGCAAAATGAACTTTTGATGTACACATGGCAGGCCAAGACCTACAAAATGATATATACATCATTGGTCTAGGACTTATGGTTGCTGAGATATAGGGCGCTCCTTTGTTAATATAGCTTATATAGTAAAAAACGGTACTTTATAAGCCCCCTTTTACGGCCCTGAGAGGTCAGATCGCGAAACGGACAAAAGTGTTTTTTTTTTTTTGGCAGGCCAAGACCTACAAAATGATATATACATCATGGGTCTAGGACTTATGGTTGTTGAGATCTAGGGTGATGACGGACAGACGGACAGACAGACAAAACGGGGACATATACCCCTCCCCGTGTCAACTATAACGTTAAGTAACAAACTTCTAACCCTTAACAATGTATACCTTTTTTAAACTACACATTTCATGTTTAATTAGTGTATAAGATCAATTCCTTCATATATTGACTGTTCTATATGAAGTGTTCTCACACGTTTTTCTCCATTCCCAAAATAGTTCTGGAACATCCATCTTGTATCATTGTCTGTAGCATTTGCCATGATTTCATTCCGTTATTTTGCACACTCTGAATGGCCACTTATAAACTTGTGTAGTGCTTGTAGATATGTCCTTACTTGCAAGTGACTTGCACACTTAGTCAATCATTGACAAGAATCTTGACCGACATCTCAGCATACACATACATGAGAAATTAATTATAGGTACTAAATTGGCTAATCCAGATTCAGAGTGAAGTTACGACAAGCGTATTCTGAAATATCTTGAAAAGTTGAAGTAAACTGCAGTTACTTCAACTCACTGTGCATTCACTGCTGCTGTTCATGATGCCCGTCTCCACTGTTAGTGTGACCTTTCATTGCTACTTGTACAACTGATAATACTTTTTTTTTCCCATCATAATGGAAATGCTACAAAATGGTTCAAAATCGATTGAACAGTCAATTTTTCCTTCCATTTTATAGAAGTACTTAAAACAAAATTAAAGTTCAGTTATGTAAGCAGCTCATAGTATTTCATGTAAATATCTAGCAGTACTAGCACTATGATTTGAATCTGATATGTGTGCAGCCCCGTAGCCAAGGGGGGGGACACTGGGGGGTCGTGCCCCTCCCCCTCCCCCGCTAGGTGTGGAGTGCCCCCCCTCGCTTAAAAAAGAAAAAGAGGAAAAAATAAAGAAAAAGTAAAGGTGCCCCCTTGCTGGGTATTGGTGCCTCCCTGCTTATTTGACCTGGCTACGAGCCTGTTTGTGTGCCTTTACATGACCCGATATGTATACACGAAAGATCACAGATGTAGATTTATAACCAAGGAAGGGCGTAGATTTACAACCAAGGAAGGGCGGCAGTTCAAGGGCCACAATGGGTTCTTAAATTTGATTTGAAGAACCGGACCAAGAGTAGACGAATGGAGTGTTTATAATATTTTATATGAACAAACATAAATAAAATGTAAACGTTATCGATATAAATAAACAGGTCAGATTAAACGGGTCGGACTTGGCTCAACGAGCCGTAAATTACTTATGTCTGGTCTAGTGGCTGAATATTGTTGTCAAGATTACTAGTTCAGCGCCCTTCCAATGCTACTGAGTATCCGGCATAGAAATCAATTTTATCCCGCAATAAAATAAATGATTACCAAACTCTCATCAGACACCATAAAAGGTGTTGGTTGATTTAGACAGCAGGACGGTGCACATCAGCACTTGGAAGTCGAAATCCACAAAGGAGGGTGTAACAATTCATCTTCTGAATCGACCAGACCTGAAGATGGATGGCGCATGACGTGTGGAAAGTGAGTCCCGAGGTAATCGATACTGTTACCGAACACTGGTATTGCACTATGCCAGGCCCTTCAACGATACTGTTACCGAACACTGGTATTGCACTATACCAGGCCCTCCAACGATACTGTTACCGAACACTGGTATTGCACTATGCCAGGCCCTCCAACGATACTGTTACCGAACACTGGTATTGCACTATGCCAGGCCCTCGAACGCAGGCACGCCGAGAGGGGGGGCAGGGGGGTCATTGCCAGGGGGCCCGCATCTGTAAGGGCTCTGCCGCCCCGGCCAGGTCAATTTTATCACGACTCACTGTTGACATTGGCATAAATAATTAAGTTTTTGTAGTTCAGTGGACTGTGGACTAAATAGCAACTGCATTTTTTTTTAATTGCAAAATATCGTCATACGTCCGGCGCTTTAAAGCGCAAAGAAAGAGGTGATAAAAAATCAAAGACACTCTCTCAGCAAAGAACACTGCTCAACCTTGGTTTTACATCAGAGACTCCCGATGGCCAGTCTTGTACTGCTGACCAAGAAACTGCCGCAGACCAGAATTATGTTCAAAATATATCTGACAGCGACAACTCTGCGGTCGTTGATTCTGCCGCTACCGTTCCTACCGGGTCTGATACTGAGGCTAAAGATGTACTGGACTTGCCGCTCGCAGGCGATGCCGTCAGTGAGTCACCTACTATTACTGATAGTATCGCTGTCGAAGATAACGACATAGGTCATTTAGCATAGGTCACAACTGAGCAAGCAGAAGAGGCTGTGCGTAGAGGTCCTGCCAAACATCCATATCATTTTCCATGCGATCATTCTGGTCGCTCATTCCCATCTTCAGTGCTTCGTGCCAAACTTCAAAATGGCGAAACTACGCCTCGAGATTGGTTAGTGTGGAGCAAGGCCAAGCAGTCACTATACTGTTTTCATTGCCGCCAGTTCAGCAAACTCCCACAAGCTAGTCGATCAAATCTGGCGTCTGCACAGGGCCATAGCGTGAACGATAGGTGGAAGAAACTGCACGACAAAATCCCTGAACATGAGCGCAGCAGCAGCCACAAGCAATGCTATATGCAATGGCAGCAGCTGCAGAAGTCATTGACTGAAGGTTCAACTATTGATGCGCTTATGCTGGAGTACATCAGAAGTAACATGGACATGTGGAAACAAATATTGCATCGAGTACTGGATGTGACATTGTTCTTAGACAAAAGAGGGTTGGCTTTTCGTGGAAATAGTCAACTTTTTGGTGATCCTAGGAATGACAATTTTCTTGGCATTTTGGAATTGATTGGTCGTTACGACCCAGTTATTGGCAACCATCTAGCAAAATTGAAAGCGTCACAGACAGAACACGAACGCTTGCAGGTTCACTATTTATCCGCTGACAGTCAGAACGAATGTATTCACTGCTGTGCGCAAAAAGTACTCTATGCTATATTGCAAGAAGTTGAATCAGCGAAATACTACTCAATTATTATATTCGCAACACCGGATTCCCCTCATGTTGAGCAGACCTTTTTCATTTTACGGTACATACATCTAAACACTGACTTGGATACCTACGAACTACATGAGAGATTCCGTGCATTTGTGGACTGCAACAAGAAGACGGGAGAAGATATAGCTCAGCTAATCATTGACACGTTGAAAAAACATAGCATACCGCTTACGAACTGTCGCGGCCAAGGGTATGACAATGTAAGCAATATGAGTAGTTCGTACAAAGGCGCTCAAGCAATTATACTGAAGAACAATCCTTTGGCAACGTTCTCACCGTGTGGCAGCCATAGTTTGAACCTGTAACCTGTGTGGCGTGCATTCGGCCGAGTGCTGTGCACAAGTGATAACATTCTTCGCTGTAGTCCACAAATTGTACAATCTCTTCAGAGAAGTCCGCAGAGATGGGAAATTTTGACTAGTTGCATCGGATGCTCTCTTCACAATCCGTCAGAAACGCGCTGGTCAGCTCGAGTCGATAGTGTTAAGCCTTTTGCAGCGCATTTGCCAGGTATAATGACGGCGCTTACCCAAGTGCATGAACTGAATTTGACACCAGAGACTCGCTCTGATGTAGCCAGCATGATTTCATACCTGTCTTCGTTCGATTAAATTCTGACTGATGGCATCGCTGTGGTTGAAAATTTAAAAAGCTATTAATTTTAGAAATGTGCTGCTGCAGGCAAGAGAAGCATCTCTTGATGTCGAAGTTGCTAATATTCGTGACCTCATTGGCGACTTAAAAATGCTTCGATCCAAGTGGGATGAGATATTGTCTGAGAGCAAACTTGACGCTGAGACATGCGGAGTTGAACAGTCCCTGTGTTTGGCAGAGACAAAACGCAAACGAAGACGACTATTGCCAGACAGAACAATTCTCGACGACAATGATGATCAGCAGGATCGACACGAATACTTCAAGCGTTCCGTTTTCTACGTCGTGATTGACTGCGTGATTACGAATTTAACAACACGACACGAAGCGGTGAAGATTTGGAGGAATTGTTCGGCATTCTGTGGAAATATTATGATATAAATACAGAAGACGTCCTCATTGCAGCCAAGAACCTGGCGGATAAATATGTTGTTGATGTTAGCGCCGATCACTTAAATGAGTTGGAACATCTTAAAGCAATACATGTTGCAAACCTCGGGCAGAAACGTTTGTCACCATTTGACTTGCTGAACCGTTTACACAATTTGAAAATCGATATACTGTTTCCAAACGTAGTCATTATGCTATGTATCTTCTGCACACTTCCGGTTACCATTGCTCCAGCAGAACGATCTTTCAGCACATTGGCCCGAGTTAAAAATGTTCTGAGATCGACACTGTGTCAAGAACGCCTAACCAGCCTTGGAATGTTGGCAGTGGAAGGTCGACTTGCAAGAACGATTGACTTCATAAATATAATTGAAGTGTTTGCAAGAAGAAAAGACCGCAAAGTTTTGTTGTAGCTTTCTCTCTGCATGTCGTAAAAGTCAGTTCCACAAAATTACATTGTTATGAAAAACTTGTGTAGCTTTGTCGGCGATAGTGCATTACCGGGGGCAAAGTAAAATAAATTTAGTTTAAAACTTTTTGTATATATTCTTTGTATGACTATATCCGGAATTTACTGACAAGGGGCCCGCAATGATGTCCAGCCCTGGGACCCGTGTTGGCTCTCGGCGCCCCTGCTCCAACGATACTGTTACTGAACACTGGTATTGCACTATGCCAGGCCCTCCAATGATACTGTTACCGAACACTGGTATTGCACTATGCCAGGCCCTCGAAGGCAGTTGGGGGGTTTCGAAGAGAAAGTTACGCCAGTCCACTCTCATTCCATGAGATCACTTGTCCGGCGGTAAGCGGCCCGAAGAGCTATACCCCGCCTTTGTGGTGGCACCCTGTGCTACCGCTTTATTTGGTGACACCCTGTGCTACTGCTCATGTTTTCAACTATGATCGGTTATAAAAACCGACCATACCGATTTTTTTCTGCTATGAACTTTAGAACTGTTCATTTTGACGTCACCCCTAAAATGGTGTCACCCAGTGCGGCCTGCACACCCCTCATTGATGTCACTCGTAGAGATTTCAACGTCATGTCACATGGTGATATGAGCGTGGCGATGCCACTGGGCACAGGATTGAGGAGATATTCAGAGTGCTCGTGTCGGGAGCGATCATACACCCTTTCTCGTCTCGCTGGATATCTCTCCACCCTTTCTCGTCTCGCAGGATATCTCCTCACCCTTTCTCGTCTGGCTGGATATCTCTCCACCCTTTCTCGTCTCGCTGGATATCTCTCCACCCTTTCTCGTCTGGCTGGATATCTCTCCACCCTTTCTCGTCTGGCTGGATATCTCTCCACCCTTTCTCGTCTCGCTGGATATCTCTACACCCTTTCTCGTCTGGCTGGATATCTCTCCACCCTTTCTCGTCTGGCTGGATATCTCTCCACCCTTTCTCGTCTCGCTGGATATCTCTCCACCTAAGAGAAACCCAGGTGCAATCGGTATATTTAAAGGCCAATTGAACGCTTTCAGTGTGGTTATGGACGCCGCTTTGGAGAGAGTAGATACTGACCGTGAAAATGTCGACGTTGTTTACATGGGGATTACTGAAGAAATCTTGGATGCTGCACGTAGGACGGTCCATCAAAGCCATCCGAAACGCATATTTAGGCCATTTCGAACTACTGCCAATGCAAAGTTAGTGAGGCAGAGACAAGCAGCTCTTAGTACAGCAAGTAGAAGAAAATCAGCTGAAGCGTGCCGCGAGTACAATAAGCTAACTGAGCAGGTCAAAATGGCGTCTGCTAAGGACAAAAGGCAGAATTGGTCTGATACTTGCGAGTAGTTGGATTGCAAAATCTGACCAACGCTGGGACGATTAAAAACTCCCGCCCCGATGACAGCAAGAAGTCCGAAGTGCTTAACAAACACTTTGCAGCGGTCAGCAAGAGAAGTATTCTAAGGCCCTGGACAAAATCCGACGGGTAAAAGAGAATACTTTGTTCGGAAGATCAGGACTCATTTCAGAGCCCCAATCTCTTCAGTGAATTGGCATATGCAGTCAGGAAGTATCGCGTGATGAAGGCCCCAGGCAGTGCTTAGATCAGCAATGAAGTGATTTTAAACCTCGGGACAAAGGGAAGAGAAAAGCTCATCCTGTTTATCAACCACACTGGATAGTTGGATACCTCTATCAAAGGTGGAGAATGTTTTCTAGCACAATCATTTCTACATAAACATACCCTGCATTTAGTGGGGTATGCATGTAAAATATATTTAACTACAGTTTGTTATATACATTAGGTTAATGTAAGCGCTTTCAAAATTTTATAATTCTATTATTGGTATTTCTATCAAATATATTTAACTTAGACATCTAATGAAGTCAACAAAACATGTGAATACAAAATAAATGAATGTAACACAGCATTTTTTATACATTTAACATTTATTTACAAAACTAGAATAGCATTAAAAAAAAATTATGTAAGGCAAATTTAACAGTTTACAACTCCTCTCCATTAAAAAAAATTAATTCAGCAATCAATCATTTATATTCAATATAGGGAACAAATTATTTCTTCTGTGGGTAATATAACCAAGACCAAAATGTTCATGGAACAATGAAGATATTATGTACAATATTGCAACATGAATATACTTGTAGAAACATTGAAATGAGGGGTGTCCAAGAAACAGCAGTCTGACATATTCTGAAATGTGGTTGCAAGGTGGGTCGAAAACTTACAGACTTTATGACATTGCAACTAGAGTTTCTCATTTCCGAGCATTTCGCCTTATATCAGGATATCTGGGGCAAACATGGTTCTCATCCCGGCATAAAATATGTCCCTTTAAAGAGGCATTAAAAAAAAGCAAATAATAATTTATTATTTTATTAATCCCCAGATTTACAAAAAGAAAGCTTTTGTTTTTTTATGTTAAATTTTTCACACAGCCACAATTCATTAAAGACTGGAAAAAATATAATCAAAAAGCGTACTTTTCCATTGTTTAGAAGATGTTTCAAAAATGACTAAATGAGTGAGTTAGAGTGTCATATTTATTTATGAAGAGAAAAAAATATCCCTGGCCCATCTATGCACTATTGTAGTTTTTGAAAATGCATCCACAGTATAGGTCAATCTTACTGACTTCATTAACGATAAAATAAACCATTGATTTTTGAATACTAGTATCTAACATAATAAAAATATTATACTTTAAAATAACTGTAAAGCAAAGCTGTAAACAAAGTGTTGTCTCACTGCTAATATTGATACGATTTACATACATGTATGATGAAATATCACGGTAAAATCTCCAGTATAATATTTGGGAGGGCATTTTAGTGGTCTTAGAAGGGAATGAGTTAAAGTGGGGAGAAGAATTACCAGACTTCATAGTCATTTACATAAATGCATTTCACCAATAAAATAAATATGTGTTGCAATCAGGTGAAGATCTTGAAAAACAGTATTAATGGAAAAATGATTCTTCTTTACCATGAGAGTCATTGTTTCCAAAGATATTTAATGTCCAAGTTGAAGCCAGTCAGTTAAATCATTTTATAAAACACTTTTTGACTGTTTAGATTCAAGGAACAAATCATGACATAAAACTATTAAGTCTGTTGATCTGATATCTACATCAGAAAATGTAATAAAACAAGTCAAAATCTTCTCATCTGTTTCTTGAATTTCTCAAAATGGAAATCATCAGTTGCTTTTTCTTCTGAAGACTTTTTCTTTGGTTCTTTTGAGTAGGTTTCAACTAATGAAGGGAAAAAAAACTTCAATTAAACCTAAATAACAACAGAAATAGTGGTTCTGAATTGGTGTATGTAAATAAAATAAATTCAATAAAAAAGCCATTAAAAATATTTTAGCCAGGTACAGAAGATAATTCAGAAATATACAGTATAAAGTACATGGTGCTGAATATGCTATTCGTTAGCTGGATTGAGGGTAGTTTATACTTTAAAACATGTAATTAAATTAACAGGGAAAAGCTCTGAAAAGTTTAGAGAACAACATCTAAATGAAGATAAATTATAATAAAATATATGGCTGCAACGGTAACAACTGCCATATTATTTTAATTTTCATAGAAATATGTTTTAAAATTAAACAATTTAAACATAATTAATCCAGAATTTAGATAAATTTGATATTTTTTTATAACAATTATTTTTTTGGTCACCAGAAAACTTTTTAATGTACATGTATTTATAATACAGTTAAATTTGTATTTCACTATATAAAGAAGTGTTTCAGAGAAAAAAACTTCAATGGCAATGTTTTTAAGAAACAAAGATTACTTTTGCTGCAAAATGTTCTATTGACGATAGAATAGCATAACTTTATAGTTTAATGGGACAGATATTACCTTACAGCTGGCTGGGACAGATACTACCTTACGGCTGGCTGGGACAGATACTACCTTACGGCTGGCTGGGCCAGATACCTTACGGCTGGCTGGGACAGATATTACCTTACAGCTGGCTGGGACAGATATTTTATCCAAAAATAAAAAGATCTGACAATTTTTTTTTACATTTTCTAATTTTCCTTTAAAACCGAAATGTTATGACTTCTGGTAAACAAAGTAATAGCTACAGTAAAAGATTATTGATTATTATTATTTGACAAAAAAAAAATCAATATGGTGACCACTGCCTCAGCAATTATACATTTTTTTTTATTTATAACAAACAGGAAAAAAGGGTTTAGCATGAAATGCATGTATACAAAAAAGATTTCCTATTAAATTCCTTCAAAATTTAATATAAACCATTTTCTTCTTCCTTTGGCTCAACAGCCCATTTAGAGCCCTGGCCAGCCATACTACTCTTCTCCACTTTTCAGATCCATGGTCTTCTTCCTCATCTCTCACTCCTTTGGGTTTAAGGTTTTTCTCCACCTCCTCTAACCATCTACTGCTTGGTCTGCCCTTAAGCCTTTTCTCATTAGGTGTTGCCTTACATATTGCCTTTGGACATTTGTAGTTTTCCATTCTTTCTATGTGCCCTACTCAACTCAATCTATTCATTTTAATTTCAGCTGTTATATTTATCTCATACAGTTCTGCTTTGTTCTATTTCTCCATTCGTTATTGTCCTTTACTGGCCCGTATATTTTCCTAAATATTTTCCTTTCCCAATAGTTTAGCATATTTTCTGATTGTTCGCTGCTGGTCCATGTTTCACTACCATATGTTGCTGCTGGTAGGTCATTGTCTTGTATATATAAACCATACACTGTTGTAATTCAGGTGTACCAACATTTCAAAGAAGTAAACTCACTTGTTTATTTTTAACAAAATTTCACATAAAATTATATCTTTTGTTAAATAGTTACAGTTTTAACTTAAAAACATTAAAAAATATCTTTGCATTCATACCTATAATGAATGAAATGCACAATTAGACAAGAGCACAAAAGTGATGATGCCACTCCACACCCATCTCCCCCAACTTCTGTGTAACAAATTTTCAGTAAATCAAATAAATTATGAGTTTCCGACATCTCACATACTTTATTAGATCTACATCAAATTTTGCTGGTATTAATTTCTCATCAAAAGGAACAAATAATTCACATCCCAGAAATTTTTTTTTAAAAGTTTAAAAAAAAAAAATCTACTTTTATTATCACTTCAGATAAACCCACAAAAAAAAACTATTCTGGATAATTCAAAAAAATCTTGAACTATACAAGTACTAATCTATTGGTGTGGCATCTCTGTAACTATACAAGTACTAACCTACTGGTGTGACATCTCTGTAACTATACAAGTACTAATCTATTGGTGTGGCATCTCTGTAACTATACAAGTACTAACCTACTGGTGTGGCATCTCTGTAACTATACAAGTACTAACCTATTGGTGTGGCATCTCTGTCAATATCTCCCACTCTGACTGGCTCTGGCTTGGGTTCTTCAACTTTTTTCACCAACTTTGGTTTATTATCATCAATGTTAACTACAAAATTTCAATTAAAAAATATTTTATAATTTTTTTAAAGACAACATATAAAATAAAAAAAGTTGGGACATAAATGTGCTGCTGAAGTGACTCATCTTCACAAATGTAGGCAGTGCTCTGCAGCTGGTGTCAGGACAAACCTTAGTGCCTGTGCAATAAATAAATAACTAGTGCTTATGTGGTTGATAAGCAGTTTGCATTGGATTAGGCTTTATAATGATTTTACATCAGAGTTAAAGATATTGATGCTGAACTTTTTGAGCCAAATGTGCAACTATTACAGTTTCAAACTAAATTAAAAATGCAAAAACAATCCTATTAAAAATATGAAAGCTTAAGTGTAACAGGAAATAAAAATTGTTGCAGAGCACTGACTGCTGAATGGTGGCTAATAATGCCTAATTTATTTTCAAAATGTCAAAACGCTACAGTGTCAAGAAAAATTTTTTATTCTTTAAGAGAGCCCTACATATCTAAATAAAATAATTGGCATTTTGTTCTTCCTGAATGAAACAAAAGGTAAGTGAAAACAAAATCAATGAAGGCAAATAAAGTAAACAAGACAAAGAATAAAGGCTATAGAAATCATCCCCCCCCCCAACCCATGTAATGTATTTGTATTTTTATGCAATAATAAATGTGTATAAGTAATAAATTGAACAAAACACTACAATATTTACATCTGTTATGTTGAACAAAATTGACAGCCACATTTGTTGGAACAAAATCTGATGGAATATTATCTCTCTGGCGCTTTCTTTCTTCCAGGAGTTTTTGTTTCGCTTCTTCAGTTAATTCAATATTCTTAATTTTGGCACTGAAATTATGATAGAAAAAACATACTTTAAAGTATCACTTTACATCAAACAATAATAAAAGTTTAAAAAAATATCACAAACCTAAGAGATTTTAAACAGCAAAGCTAGGTGAATATCACATTTATACCAACTGCAGAGACCAATACCAGATTTGTGGATGAGGAGACGGGGGGCATAACACTGATCATGTTTTTTTTTAACTTATTTATTTAAATATTTCTATGGAAAAAATTTTACATTCATGTTCTTGGTCCATAACTATCATGATTCAATAATTAATTTTTATTTTTTTATTTTTAACAAATATGAGTAAAAAAAAAAAATCTCAAAATTATTTAAGGGATATAACCATGTTTAACTATTACGAACGCCACTAACAGATGGGTTACTTCCCTTGCAGCAATAATACTACAAGTTTAATATCCAGAATTATGTTCGCATTAATTCGTTCCGGCCCCCAAAATACCATCCCAGTTGTTTTTGTTTCGTGTTTTTTAATAAGAGAAAATTATTTATAAATCACAAATGTTGTCTAAAACATAATAAAAGACGTGACATTGCTTGTACGTCAATGTTCTTGCATCTCAAAGCAATTTCGAGTTTTATTAAGTGAATTTACATGGAAATTAGCCAACTTGATCTTATGAAAGCCTTCAGCTGGTGTTAAACCCTTTATCGACTCTTTTGTTTAAGTTAAGTACATATCATTGAAGTACTACAGCCGTACTGCTCGCACAGTCAGTCACTTGACACCTTGCTCATGTTTTTCTACGATTGTATGTTTCTTCTGAGCACTGACCTTTCCACTCACTTTCTACAGACACATGGGTATAAAAAGAAATGTGATAAAGTACTGTAAATGAACAAAAAGCACAAAACGTAAGATACTTTGACTGGGAAGCTAACAACCACTCTGACTGAGGTACGGGAAAATGCAAGGCACACAAGACGCAGTAAACTGGGTCGTGTGCAGCCGGCCGACTCACTTGTATCTTAAATTTCTCTTGCATCACAAATCAATAATCACTAGCTCGAAGGCTCGTTATTGCGAAAATCTTATCTTAGGGCACTCATATGTTGAGTTATCACTGTATTTTAGAAAACGGTTAGTTTTAAAAACTATTTTTGTCGTGTCCTGTTATGTTCTCCTGGCAATATGTGGTGTATTTCATGTCATCAGATGTGTCAGTGAGACTGTGTGTATCTCATGTCATATGTGTAAATGTCCTATCAATAGATGTGTGTATCTATATCAGTAGATTGGAGTATACATCAAAAACTGCCATTTCTCCCAAAGAAAAACATGTTTTTCCACCATCTTACCACTAAATACCTAATTAAAAAAACGAACAATTTAGAAACTAATAAAAAAAAAACTAGCACTTTTTTATGTAAAAGTTATGTCTCTACAATATATGTATCTTCTTGATACATTTAGAATAAGGTTTAGAAATCTATAGCTGAAAATAGATGCTGTAAAAATCCCTATATAGGTTGAAAGTATTAATTGCACTTATTGTGGTAAAGGTTACAGTTTCCATTCTTTATCTAAAGCTCAGCACTTAAACACACAAATACAAAGCACAGGTCATAAATGAAAAGAAGCTATATTTAATTTTTTACATGTATTAAGTTAGTATTTCAATGAAACTATGAATTAAGAATTAAGGTTTTAGGAATCGGAATTGAATTGACATTGTCAAAAAATTCTGGCATCGTCTCATAATTAGTAAATAAAAAAACTTCGTGTAGACTGATTAAAAAGTATTTAAAATAAAAACTAATAAGAAACTAAAGAGATTCTGTAGTTCTTCTGACACAATTAGTTCAAAGTCTTTTTTTTTTTTAATTTTTGTCGGCAAAAAAAAGCCCTGAAAAACTGTAGTATTATGGTGCTATATGATCACTTACTCTATGCCCAAATCAATTTCAGGAATACCAGACAACATTTGGTTTGATAGCATGTCCTCTGATCTTTTCTGAGAAGAATATTTTTTCAAATGTTCTGGAAGATCATAGAGTGAATCTGCTTTTGATTTTTGCCTGAAAAAAAAAACAACACTATTAGTACTTTAAAAGAGTAGATTTAATGCTCTCTTGTAATTTTGTTCAACCATTTAAGATATTACGTGTATATTGTTCAGCTGATTTTTCTTACCTACCTGAAGAAAAGAGGGATGTGATTTTTTTTAATACCTCCAAAAAAAATATTTTCAAGGTGTGTTATAAAGGGGAATTATTTGCTACAGAATTTTTTTTAACCATGAATGAAGAACAAAATCTTTTTTTATATTTTTTAAGTTGAGGAAACAGTTGGTGTTACAGAGTAACTTAACAACTCCACCTCCTCCAATAAAGTATTACACAACATGGAAAAACCTTTATTTTAACACTAGAACGACGGCAGCGGTCATTTTGACAGCAAAGTGTCATAGATAGTTTTATATTATCTTCAAACGTTACCTTTCATCTTCCACATTCACTCATAAATCACAAGAAAACTTCAAAGGTCGTGGTTCATTTATTAATATATATATATATCCACAACACGAACAGTGAATAATAACGTATATACATACATACAAATACCAGAAATCCATAGTACGAATAGTCCATAATATCAACTAGAACACATGTCTCTTTAAGACTGCATAGTATCACTTTCTAACTGTCCAGCTTCTATATTCACACCATATTCTACAACACTTCTTTTCCCTTCATTGTCCTAGCATTCACTGTCCCTCTTTCTCCACCTGAACATTCACTCACTTCAATCTCACTATTTACTTGACAAGCACACTAAATTCATGCCTAGTTCAGTCATACACACAATACATAAAACACATCCATGACAAAAGCTACTTTGCGGTTTAATTACTTCTAAACGGCTAACCCCAGACTATTGAAATTTTATTACTTTTCATGTATTTATAACTTTATTAAAATTATAGAAGATTATTATTGTTTGTTTTATAATAATCGAAAAAAAAACAAGTTATACCTGAAACGACTGCAGCGGTCATAATGACCGCCATACCAATTAATATCTAGTGACGCAGTCGGCTGACGTCATCTTATTGCCAAAAGCACATCCATCGTTGGTACGATAAGGCAGAATCGCAGATAGTTGCCAGCAATTTGTAAAGACACAACTCCAGAATGTTTTTCTTCAAAAGTACTCGTCAATGGTAAAAAAAAACTCACAATTTACCGTTGCAAGCCAAAAAAGAATATCTGCATATTGAGTACCTTGCACAAACATGTTGAAATTGGTGAAACAAAAAAAAAAAAACTTCCAGAAATTGAGCAATATTATAATTGTTCTAAGTGTGGAGTGGAAGTTCTGGACCAAATGAGCCGCCTGTACACATCGAGATGAGCGTCACGTAGATAGACTGTCTACAACTTCTACAATGTTCTGGACTTCGCGGCTATAAACACATTTATATTATTTCGATTATGCAACTCTTATGCAGCATTTCTAGTCGGTCTTATATTTTGAACCTTGTTCACGAATTGAGATCGCCTTAATGTGCAACAAAAAAAAAATTTCCATCAGGCATTCCTGTGAAAAGTGGAGCAAAGAGTAGCACACGCTGTCAATGCTCGTTTTGTTGTAACAAAACACAAGATGACTAATGAACAGAATGTGATTACTTACATATATTTTATGAAGAATACTGTTTATAATTCTATAGATATTGTTTCTTTGGTTGTTACATATAATAAAAATAATTATTATAGCCAAATCAAATGACATAATTTGTAAATGCTTACCGCTGTCAAAATGACCGCTTCAGTTGTTAAAGGTGTTAAATGAAAAAAGACTGGGGTATGTGCTAAAAAGATCTTTTTTTTTTTATTTTTGAACTTTCATTTTCTTATCAGGTCTGGTAAATAAGAAACCCGATTATAAGAGAAAATGTATTTCCTTTTGAAGGAAAAAACAAACGTTGAATTGTTTTTTTTAAAGGACGAAAAGGCATTTTACATTGCAGAAAGTCTGCATTTAATTAAGGCAACCGTATAACCTTTAAGCAAAATGGAAAAAAAAATAGAAAGTTCAGTTCACGCAGAATATCTCAAAGCCTCAAATTATTTATTTTTACTACTGAATAGTATATGGTTTCAATTGTTTGTGCATGAGGTTGAACATAACTTTATCGGAAAAAAATGTGGACTGAGAATGCTAAAAGCCACCAATCATTTTATATCTAAATTTCTCCCACCAAACATTACAACCAATGGTTATTTATACCTATAAAACGTACACCATAGAAAAGTTAGATTCAATGGATATTAGATACTACTGATTTAAAATCATTTGATTTAATGACAGCTATGAAAAAACTCTTTGAGTTAAAAAAAAACATCATTGTGTTGAAAGAAGCCAAAGATTAAAAAATTGGGCTAAAAAATAGCACTTCACCATACAATGACATTTACAAATATCCTGTAATAGGCAGGTAATAGCCTAAAAGAAATGAAATAGGAAAAGAAGTTATTGTTCAACCAAAAATAATCTATGATATGTAAAATTTTATCTCAATGACTTTGAATTTAATATTTTTTTTCTTTTTGCTTATTTATGTATTATGTTTTCTTAAGTCATTGGGAAGGGCCTTGATTTTTTTAGGGTTTTGGACAAGATTAATATTTTGATGTAAAATAGAAATCAACACATTAGTATTTTAAGTTACTGCATGGAAAATACATATACATGTAATTGTATAACTTGCTTTATATGATTTTTAAGGAAAATGGTTCTACTTTTCATAGATAGCATCAAAGTTTGGATGAAATATAAAAAACATTTAATTTGATAAATATTTTCAAAGAATGGATAATTTCCGATAGTAATGTGTGGATTTCACTTTTTAAAATGTATTTACGCTTTAAACAATGCACAAATATCTTAGATTTTGTAAAGTGCATTCAGTTGACTTTGCTAAATATTTTATTTCATCTAATTCTATTAGATATTGACAAAGTCAACAGTTTTTTAATTATTTTGCTAAAAACGAAAAAAAAAACCTAAACATAATCTATTGTTTAAATGCTAACCACACAAACCCTTTATTTGCAGAGGTTTCTGAAACAGATGAATTCTACACTTCAACTGCCCTGATGAGCCATTAGGGGTTTAAGGGAACTTTATTTTTTTTTTGTTACTATAGAATAATATTTAGATAAAAAAAGGCATAAAATTTAAAAGTTTAATATATTTAAATTAATTATAGTAGTAGTAAGTAAGTAAAGTTCCCTTAGCCCTGTGGGGCCATCGGGGCAGATGAAGTGTAGAATTCATCTGTTTCTATAACCTCGGCATATGAAGGGATTGTGTGGTTAGCACAACACCCAGCCACCTTTACTCCCCCAACTTAAAGTCAGGTACCCATTTGAAGCTGGGTGGACTTGTGGGACGCCTTTGCACCAAATTTCACCTGGAAAAAATTAATTATGGATAACAAAAATTCTGATAATCTAAAAATAAATTAGAAGAAATGAATAAGCGGGGTGGGGGGGGTCTCCAAAAGGGGTGTCATCACCATAATAATGGGGAAAAAATACCTAAGATCTGATTGAACAAAGATTTATAGTTCTGACACAAAATGAAGCATGAAAATTATAAATTTGGCAAATGGAAGTGGAGATTATTAAAAGGAATTGACAATACTAGCATAAAACAAGAAACAGACCACAATAAAAACAAAATAATACCTATTTTAGGCCGAGCCAATCAATAGGCTTTTGGTCCTCATGGCTTTCTTCTCGGAGCCAATATATCAGCTATTGGTCCTCAGTGAGTTAATATGTATTTGTATTTTATATTGAAATAAGTTTATAAAGCATTCAAGAAAAATTAATTTTGAAAACTACATCCCTTATAAAGTTACGTTTCATAATCACACCCAACAAATTTCAACACGTGATAGTAAAGAATGTTTCTAGCATGTCATAGGAGGGGTCAGTGTATGTGTATATTTTATGCTCATAAATATTTTTATGGCTTTCAGGAGTTAAATGTCTGAAAAATTATTAGTCATAATTCTTTAGACTATTTTTTTTTCTAATAAAAGAGTAACTTACTATAAACTACTTTAGCATTCTATCATTTAATTTAGCAAATAACAAAAGAAATATTTAACATAGATTACTTATTATGGGATTCTTCTTCCTTGTGGTGGCCCTTTCTTCTTGCTAGCTCCTCTTCAACATACTTTAGCCTTAAAAGAAGTAATAAACCATTAAAATTTATTTCATTCATTAAAATTAAACACTGAAATGATGGAATTAATGAGGGATGAATTTTAACATTTGAATAAATAGACACATTTTAAAGTAAAGCATTAACATACAAAATAATAAATAGATCATAATAAATTTATACAATTCAAACAAATATATTAATCCTATTAAAAAAATATATAAAATTATCTTAAAGAAAAGGAAAAAAAAAACAAATTAGTTAAGAAATCAGTTAAAAGGCACAAGATTAATCACAAGAAGCTAGTGTAATCAAGTTTTAAGACTCCTAATAAAACTTACATTTCAGCATCTTCATCGCGTCGATTAGTCTCTGCTGCAAAAGCTGTGCCAATAGCTTCCACTGCTTCACCTTTTAAAGGTCTAAATATGGAGGGAGAGATAAATATGAAACTAAGTTTTAGATTTAAAGCATTTACAACTTTCAATAATTCCTCAAAAATAGTGTAGTTGAACTAGTTATCATTTTTTTTTTGCATTATAAAGGACAACATAATTTTTTTTAAATAACATTCATTTTATACTTACTTTTTCTTTAAAGCCTTCATATCAACAAAACCTCCAGTTTTCATTTTGAAAGGATCAGCCTGGATTTTTTAAGAGCAAAAATTAATATTTAGTGACCAGTGTCTATAACAGGAGTGGCCAAGCATGAGATCATTTAAAGAAATGTTTTTGTACGTTATAAACCTATAATATATTTTATTAAATATTCACCCAAATCACCCATTACCTCCCGAAAATTATGTCTTTCTAAATAGTCAGTAATATGTTGAACCAGAAATTGAACTTACATGACAAATAGTTAAAATTGATTGTGAATATTTTCAAAATTCATTTACAGATACAAAGCAGCTAAAACAAATGTAAGATGCAGAAGTTTCATTAGCAGTATGTGAGGCCTAGGGATAATGGCAGGTGTGAAACAGTGGGCCTGGAAAAATATAGATTTTGTTAGGTGAAAAAATTCTGATAACCTTCAAACTTCAAAGGTGACAGCCCCTTAAGGCCACTACAGGTAAGTTGACATATGTTTTTTCAAATGTTTTAATAATTACATTCATGATCTGCCTGAATGTCTGTAGACTTGAGCACTAAACTAATTGCTGTACAACTACTTTTCAAATCACTCATCAATAAAATTTTTCTAACTGCACAAATACGAGCTCATTTGTAAACAGTTGTGTATTGTTTGATTCCAAAACTTTAACATATCCAGAAGCTGATGTTCGATCAAAAATATTAATCGAAATTAATGTACATTTTAATCGACACAATAAAATCATTCATTTGTATTCAAACTAGTTTATCATTATATTCTATCATAACATTGGCATAAAAACAACTCAGTTTAATTTACAAAAGAGTTATAATTAATTGTAATAGATCTATTAAGCATTAGCATATATGTCTATTGAATTAGTAATTCAGATCAATTTATTGACATGTATCAATCACGTCAAGTTTTTTTTTAATCAACAACAATGCCAAACATGTGCTTTCCCGTAGTGTAGGCTCCAAACTCATGACAAGTGTCAAACCCTCTATCTCAAGCTTTATCAAATTTCTCTACACTTCATACTCATGTTTGTTCTACAGGCATTCCTAAACGGCTGCATCAGGAATATCCTAAAGATAAGGCGACTAGATAAATTCAAGAATGAAGATCTCTGACAGCTGGCAAACCTAGACTCCATAGACCTACAAGTATCCAGAAAAAAATTCAGATAGATCAGCTACCCACTCAGGAAGACATTACGAAAATGGCTCTGCAGTGAAATCCTCAAGGCCAGAGAAAGATTAGCCGCCCATTAAGACTACTTGAAGAAGGTCCTGTGAACAAGAGATGAAATGTTGCAACCAAACATGGGGGGAACTGAAAAAGGCCTCCCAAAACAGAGTGGGCTGGAGAGTGATTGCAGAGGCCCTCTGCTCCGCAATGAGTTCAAGAAATTAAGTCTTGCTTACCCTACCCTCCACTTCCCATCCCAAAAAAAAAAGCTCAATCAGAGCTCTGAGGTAACAAGCTAAAGCCACAGTGAATCCAGTTACACAGGCCCATTGTAGCCTTGGCTATGATGAGTATGTAGAAAATATCTAATCCTTACAAGGACTTAAATATTTAAGTCCACCTTAAAAGCATAAAAAACTTTAGATGAAACTGTCTTCTTCAGAAAAAGACCTAATAAAAATTTTAATTTAGTATTCTCGTAATTTATGTACTAACCCAAAATTAGTACTAGTTTAAGATCATGCTGCTGTTAAACAAGCAATAGCAGTGGTGCTTATTAAACCTTGTGTTGCATCTTTTTTTAATGGATTGTCGACTGTATAAGTAAATCTAAGATGATTGGTGGATCACAGGCAAAGCGTACAGGGTTCAATCCCTGGTAAAGCCAAAATATATTTGCAGCTGACTTGGAGAGGAGATGGGCGCTATCAATCTATAACCCAACAGAAGAGATGTTTGAAAGAAAATCTGCTGATGTCTCCCATTTTGTTCCCAAACGTCCACATCCTTGGAATTTTTAAAAAAAAGATGATTTTACTTAAAATTAAATATAGAATTAGAATAAATGTTTATTGTCTATTAACACCTAATTTTATTCTGAATTATTGTGGTAAAAATAAGACCTACTTTTATTTTTCCAGCAAATAAATGTTTTGCATGTAAGATACAAATATATGTTTTGCATGTAAGATACAAATAAATGTTTTGCATGTAAGATACAAATAAATGTTTTGCATGTAAGATACAAATATATGTTTTGCATGTAAGATACAAATATATGTTTTGCATGTAAGATACAAATAAATGTTTTGCATGTAAGATACAAATATATGTTTTGCATGTAAGATACAAATATGTTTTGCATGTAAGATACAATTATATGTTTTGCATGTAAGATACAGATAAATTTTTTGCATGTTAGATACAAATATATGTTTTGCATGTAAGATACAAATAAATGTTTTGCATGTAAGATACAAATAAATGTTTTGCATGTAAGATACAAATAAATGTTTTGCATGTAAGATACAAATAAATGTTTTGCATGTAAGATACAAATAAATGTTTTGCATGTAAGATACAAATATATGTTTTGTATGTAAGATACAAATATATGTTTTGCATGTAAGATACAAATATATGTTTTGTATGTAAGATACAAATATATGTTTTGCATGTAAGATACAAATAAATGTTTTGCATGTAAGATACAAATATATGTTTTGCATGTAAGATACAAATATGTTTTGCATGTAAGATACAAATATATGTTTTGCATGTAAGATACAGATAAATTTTTTGCATGTTAGATACAAATATATGTTTTGCATGTAAGATACAAATAAATGTTTTGCATGTAAGATACAAATAAATGTTTTGCATGTAAGATACAAATAAATGTTTTGCATGTAAGATACAAATATATGTTTTGTATGTAAGATACAAATATATGTTTTGCATGTAAGATACAAATATATGTTTTGTATGTAAGATACAAATATATGTTTTGTATGTAAGATAAGAATAAATGTTTTGCATGTAAGATACAAATAAATGTTTTGCATGTAAGATACAGATAAATTTTTTGCATGTTAGATACAAATATATGTTTTGCATGTAAGATACAAATAAATGTTTTGCATGTAAGATACAAATAAATGTTTTGCATGTAAGATACAAATAAATGTTTTGCATGTAAGATACAAATATATGTTTTGTATGTAAGATACAAATATATGTTTTGCATGTAAGATACAAATATATGTTTTGTATGTAAGATACAAATATATGTTTTGTATGTAAGATAAGAATAAATGTTTTGCATGTAAGATACAAATAAATGTTTTGCATGTAAGATAAAAAATATGTTTTGTATGTAAGATAAGAATAAATGTTTTGGATGTAAGATACAAATAAATGTTTTGCATGTAAGATACTTTCTAAACGATCTACTCTATACCCCCCTCCCCCCATCATCTTTCTCAAGGTAAGTCCCACAGTCTGTATGGTAAAAAAATTGTATTTCTTTCCTTACTGATCTGAAATTGACCTCTCTTCAGTGTTTGGTGGAATTTTTTCCCCCATCATGTGGACTGTAATAATGCCCTCACCACCACCTCCATCTACCTCACCTATTATTTGTTTTTCGCATATTGAATTGCGAAAAAAAACATTTTTTTGAAAAAATATGGATAAAAAGAAAATTTTTATCACAATACTGAAATTAAGATTTTTGCTACTAACATCTTACAGATTTTGTACAAGGGAATGATAAGGGACAATAAACATTTTTTAGAATACTAAAAAAATTCGTTACACTGGAGATCATAATAACAACATTTCATAGTATTACTAAAAATTCTCAGGCAACCGTTCCTCATTGAATTATGTACTTGTTGAAATCATAATAAAGTTTCAAGTCTTCCAATCTGGTCTTTTTTTTTTTTAAATAAATTTCAGTTGTGTGGAACATTTATGCAATATTCAATTTTCATTTTAAATTTAAAAGGTACTAAAAATTAATAAAAGATATACATGTATTTTCAGTATTCCCTTATTGTTCATTTAGTTTCTTTTTAAACTTACATCTGAAATATCTTCTGATTTAGAATTTTTTTTTCCCCATGCTAAACTGGCAGAGCTGACACCATGCTGCCTTTCACGTAATTTCTGCAATATTCGCAAAGCATCCAATGTTTCTCTGAAATAGATGTAATACCAAATAAATAAATATATGTATTATTTAATTGATAAGCTAATATTGCTAACAATAAGACATAAATCAAAGTAGGTACTTTGATAAAAAATTCAGAATTGTTATATCAAAATAAAAATGTTATAGATGAATGGAGCTTGCAGAGTACATTCCAAAAACACTTCATTTGTGATTATCTCTTAATCAGAAGAGAAGCTATGATTTTTTAGTGACTTTTTTATTTACTAAATACTTATCGGAAAACTTGTAACCGAATTTTTCAAAATTTTACTTGAAAAATGCATGTCTTGAGTTAAAAACCGAAGATTAAAATTTTCACCACTTATTTGTAAGGCTGATGCTATGTCCACAAAATATTTCGAACATATACATATGTGCTTTCACATGCAACTCGAGTTTGGATCTTTTGTGGCAAGAGCCTATTTATGAACTGCGTCCTTGACTAATTTTCGTTGGCATAACTACTGTGTATTTGTTATTATGTGTAGTTGATAATGCATGTAAAATATATTTTATTTATTTGATATGTTGATGGAAAAAAAAATCAGCTGTCATGAACTCAACAAAGCTAAAATTAAAGATATTATACCTTATAACTTGAAAACTATTCAAGTTAGAAGCACTAAGTCAGCCGTGTTTCGTAACAAATATTATGATTATGTAAAAGGTGAACTGGATTTTTTTTTATCAAAATCGCAATTCATATGATGAAATATAGTATATTCATGTTTAGTCCTTTAATATATGTAAACATGTGAATCTTCTTTGCATTACCCTATGTCACTTTAAAGATATTTTACTTCAAATTTTAAAGTTGCTTTAGATTAAATCTATTTTTAGAAATACAACATTTACCGTAAGTACACATTATTAATATCACTAGCTGTACCCTGCAAAACCTTTGCATAGAGTTATAGAGGTTTGATCAGTAGGCTAAGTTATTTTTGGTTTCGGACAGATCAGATTTTTTCATGATTTTATTCCATTTAAAGGTGCAATATGTTGTAAAATACAAAAAAAACAAATATTTAAATGGAATTATTTCATATTTTGGTCTTTTTGGGTTACATGTTTGAAAACCGCAGAAACTATTCAAAATTGTAGATTTTTAAATAAACATTTATCGAATCGAGACGCTGTGGAAAAAATAAGACCTACTTTTATTTTTCTTGGATTTCTACTTTCGATATATACAGACGCAAGATCACTATTATTATATTAGATTAGTTTTCGTCATAGATATATAAGACTAAATAGCTTATGCTTATTATATTAAGACAGAAAAAGTGTTATCTAGACAGTGCCAAAACTTTAAAAGAGAAGAGTACAGTTCTTTATTTTTTTCAGAAAAAGATTTCCTTCCTTAAAATTTGCAAGATGCAATGCAGCCAATCAATATAGAAAAAAAAAGCTAGAATATTTTGGCGCTCTATTATAATCAACAGATGTAATAGAAAATCACTTTTATGATATTGAGCGCCAAATATAAAGTGGTCCTGAATTTTTTACATTTTTAAACAGTATCAATATTATTGCTATGACTCGTACTGTATATCACTTTCACTATACTTCACTGTTGTTAGGTATGTGGAATTCAGACATTTTAAGACATTGTTTTTTTCACATGTTGTAACAGTGTTTTCTAAAAAAAACAATAGGGCTGTGTACTTTGTAAACATAAATCCTTACAATTTTTTTAAATTTCATGAGTGATATTGGTGAATTATTACAATTATATGTTTAATTTGTTTGTATTTAAAAATATCTTTATTATGAGCTGTTTTCTTTATATTTCATGCTTCTGAAAAATATGTTTTCAAAAGTATATGTGACTAATAGTGAAGATTTCCATTGATTCCAATGAAACTCAATTGTCATCTGGAGAAACTATTTATCTACGTACCTGCAAAGTTTAATTGGAAAATACATTTAAGCTCATAGAAAATTTCTTTTGCCAAACATGATAATGTGATTAACCATTTCGATGCTATTGACGACTTTAGTCGCTCACAGGCTCGCTGCTGTGGAAAACTTAAGTCACATTTTTTCTACGCAAAATTGCTAACGACAACCTAAGTCGCTTTCATTCATTTGTACTAAACTAAACGTTTGTTTTCTGCCAAAGTCGGAGGGGAAGTCCATTGTCTTGTTTAGCCAGTATCAGAATCATCAACTGTTAACAATTAAATCCCAAAAGAATTATTACAGAAGATTTTTGAAATATCACGATATTGCAGATCATTTAATAGAACTTCGATAGCATAATGCATATGAGTATGTAAAATTAATTCTAGTGTTGTATAACCTAAACTCATGATATAGAATGTAATACTTGTAAAGTCAATTGAATCAATATATTAATATAGTGAAATTATATTAAACAGGTTTTCATTTATAGAAATTAGAGTATGTTAGAAAGGTCTGGATGTTTGTGTTCATGCGCCCAACGTTCTTCGTCTTCATAAAAATTAGAAGCTCTTATAAAGTCTATTACCATGTGACCAATTTATTCAGAAATTATTTTCTGCTATTTAGTACGCAAGAAAAACGTTTTTTATAAAATATTTTTAATAATGTTATTTTTATTTTCTAATTTTTAGTTGTTTTTGTCAATTGATACATACGAAGAGTTAAAAAATGTTGGTAGTATATATAGGTTTGCTTGAACGCTTCAGAGAGCTATGACGTCACACGTGACCTATTCACCATACATATGTAATTTTATTTATTAAGAAACTCATCAAATCATAATGAAAAAGTAAGAATATTGCATTGTCATCGGGTTCTTGGTTTTATTGAAAGTATCAAAGCTATAGCTTATCGGAAAGTGGTCTAAAATTGGATTACCAAATTTCCCGGACAGATAAACAATCAATCAAACAGACAAGAAGTGAAGTAAAGAAAAAGGTTGTAAAAAAACATGAATTCTATCTTGCATTAAAATAAGATTTATTTATTTTTGCTCATTTTTTTAACAAAGGCAAATTTTTTACATTTTTTTTATTATTTAATAATTTAAGCTATTATTTATGATCATCACGTAAGTTAGTTAAATGTACATTGTTACAGCAATGTTAGATGCACTGATGTGTATGACCCACTGCATGATTGCTTGGCTAAGATCATTGCAATTTATGGATATTTGTTTTGTTCCAGCTGTGGCTGCTTATTTTATAAAGAAATGTGATTGATGCTAAAAACAAATCAACATTAATTTATTTTGAGCAATCTACATTGTAACTTGAATTATTTCAATCTCTTCTCTCTCCATCTCCCTGCTTTCTATCTCCCTCTTTCTCTTTCTAGCCTAGCTCCTCCCCAAACACCCCTAATTACACAGATGTTAAAACTACCAAAACCGTCATTTGCTTGCCACTCCCATAACCCTCCATCTAAACAGCTTAAGTGCAATTACAGTAATCTTGGGCCAAAGCATGTGACAATACACAACTGCTAAAATATTCGGAGTACACTAAAATTGACCAACACTGTTGTGTTTTGTTGGTGTCCTGGGGTCACCTCAGGTCAAAAAAATAACTCAGCAAGTGTGGAAAGTTTTGCACTGGACAAGACATAAGATTTAGAGTATTTAACATCAAAAGGATTAAAACTATTTGAAAGGGGAGTTAACTCTCACTTGAATTCATAACAAATGAGTAATTTTTAAAAATAATTTTAAATAAAAGTGTATGAATTGAAACCTTTGGACTTATAACACATAGACTATGGCATAAGACTAGTTACATGATAAGTGATAAATTGATAGGTTACAGTGCTGACCTAGTACTTACCTGGCACAGGAGGTACCATGATCAATAAGATCAATAGGGTGATTCCTCTGACAGGCTATCCTGGTCTGGGAGACATACTATGGTCAAAGGGGAAAAGATCATCAGAGTTCTCCTAGTCAGGAAAAAAACCTTTGCGACGATGGTGGTAGTGTGGTCAGTGAGGACTATCCGAGCTGGCGGTGGTGACGGATACGGTCGTCACACAAACTCTTCCACTCTGTCCCGCTCAAGCACACCTTCGCAGACTGCCACCATGGACGAAGGTTCAGGCACATTACGCCCTCCCCTCCATCCGAATGGCGGGAATAAACCCCTTGCCTTGCCATTCTGGCCGATCGGCAGTACACACCCCCTGCTAGTCTGGCCGGCCAGTCTAGGCACGTCTTAAAACTATTTTTTCTGCCATACAGGCAGATGTTTTAGAGGGCACACTCACCCCGTTGCTCTATAGGCGTGGCAGACACCCTATCATGCAATGGTGGCGCAAAAAAAAAAAAAAAACTGACCTAGTAAGAAGGGTTTTCTAGTGACCCTAGATATCAAGCTCTTTCACAGATGGTTCCTCGCAAACAAACTGCCAAAATGGAGGTGCTGGAATCTATATAGAATGGCCAAATGGAGAAATAATAAAACATAGTATGCCCACTGGGAAAACTTCAGACTCTTTCAAAGCCGAAAAAGAAGCAATTGAAGAAGCTGTCAACATACTCACAAACTCCTCAACAAACAGCAATATAGTCATACTCACAGATGCAAAAAAAAAATTATACAGTCTCTGCAGGATCCTCACTACACTCAATTAACCCAGCTCAGAACAGCTCTTCATAAATTGACCCAAAACTCAAAGGAAACAGTTCTGCAATGGATACCAGGACACACCAAGGTAGATGGCAATGAGATTGCTGACCAATTGGCAAAATCTGGCAGCAAAAAAATACAGGTGGATGTCCCTCTGGATGCGGAAGAAATGAAGGGCTGTATAGGTGAACGGATCCAGCAGGAATGGATGAGGAATCACCCAGATCATGACAAAAACGACCCCTATTATAATCTTCCCAGACAAGCTCAAAATATTATCTTCAGACTCAGAACTGGACACAACAGACTAAGACAACACATGTTCCGAAGGCTAGGCATTGGAAACAGTGAGGACTGCCCATGTGGGATGTCTCCAGAGAATGCAGAACATGTTCTCCAAACATGCCCTTTACATGACACAGCTCGCAACAGGTTCTGGCCACAGATGACCTCCTTCGATCAAAAACTTTATGGGAGCGAGACGGACCTGGATGCCACCGTGCAGTTCATCATAACTATAGACCTGGTCGTTTGAAATCCTCCATAATCATATATCGAGAACAAAGAAGAAGAAGAAGGAAAAAAACCTTTGCGACGGTGGTGGTAGTGTGGTCAGTGAGGACTATCCGAGCTGGCGGTGGTGACGGATACGGTCGTCACACAAACTCTTCCACTCTGTCCCGCTCAAGCACACCTTCGCAGACTGCCACCATGGACGAAGGTTCAGGCACATTACACCCTCCCCTCCATCCGAATGGCGGGAAAAAACCCCTTGCCTTGCCATTCTGGCCGATCGGCAGTACACACCCCCTGCTAGTCTGGCTGGCCAGTCTAGGCACGTCTTAAAACTATTTTTTCTGCCATCCAGGCAGATGTTTTAGAGGGCACACTCACCCCGTTGCTCTATAGGTGTGGCAGACACCCTATCATGCAATGGTGGCGCAAAAAAAAAAAAAACTGACCTAGTAAGAAGGGTTTTCTAGTGACCCTAGATATCAAGCTCTTTACCTTTTTATCTTAAATTTTAAGGTGTGCAATTTTTAAAATATTTCTGTAACTGCAATAATACTGAATATGTTGTCATAAATAGTAGTTTTCTATATCATTTTAGATAAAATTTAATTTTCTACCCTAGTATTGTGGGCAAAACACAGAACTAAAAACTAGAGATGTTGATTTACTGCACTTAACGCGTAACTGATGCATTAAAAAATTATGCGATTAAATTTTTCAATGCAAACACCTAAATGCGTAAAATTTTACCCAAATGCTGTTATTTCAGAGTTGCGGAAAAAATCAAGAAAAAATCAGTATCCAATTCTATAAACAGAAATAGATCAGACATGGTTAAAAAAAAAAGGAAGAAAAAACATGTCACGTTTACATACAATCATAGCAGCTATATGACCTTGAAACAATATGATTGTCATTTTTTAATTCTAATTTATGACCCTGAATGATAGAATTAGTGAACATCTGCAGATGCGTGCTACTAGTTTGATTGAAAGGTGCCATTAATTTGGGAAAGAGGGGGTACAGTGGTTTGGTAAGCCATAAGTAACATCATATTTGTGGGGAGAGAGTCTGCGAAGTGTATTAAAAATATGACTGGATTAAGAAAGAGGGTAAAATCAATGAAAAAAAAACGCATTAATTATAAGTGAGCTACTACTTTCTCACTATACTTTATCACTGAAAAGGCACATATGAGATAGAAATGACATGTGTATTTTTTTTTGGGATGGGAAGTGGAGGGAGTAGATAAGGTAGTGGAGGGTAGTGTAAACAAGTCTTACGAGGGGGTAAAGTGTAGCAAAATATGACAGGGATGGAGGGAAAAAGGGTTGACATACATCATGAGTTCGGAAACTACTGTACAAGAAAAAAACATGTTGGCAAGGATCGATGTTGTTGATTAAAAAAAACAACTTACATCACTTGACGTGATTGATACATGTCAACAAACTGATCTGAATAACTAATTTGATAGACATATATGCAAATGCTTAATGGACCTGTTGTTTATAGGGCTGTACCGGAATCCGATTCCGGTTCCTGTTAAGCCGGATTCTGGCAGTTTTAATAAATCCGGTTCCGATTCTGATTAAAATGTGTCGGATTTTAGCCGGATTTCTTTGTTGTTTAAAATTTTGGTGTAAGAAATTCTTTTGGCGCAACATAATTTTGAAATATTTAGCGCTATACAATTAAACAATAACTTCCTTTTTTTCCTGCATTTTCGAAAATACAATAATGTTGATCGCTTTTAGTTCTATATGTAAATATTAAAAAGGAAGATTTGAATCGTATTAAGTCTAGTTGTAACACAACACCTTACCTTCCACTACTTTTGATTCTGTGTTTTATATAAACTATATTTAGCTATAAAAGGATAGCTTCTTTAAAGAGCAGAAAATGATCTATTTTTTGGGTGTTTACAGTTTAAAAATAGTTCAATAATATATTTTTCTGCAATTTTTTTTTTAATTTAGTGGATTTTGTCACGATTTGGATAAAATTCCTTGCATATTTAGATAAATAACATTTTTAATTGAACATTAAAGTGATATTGATTTAGATTTGAAATGCTTTTAAATTTGCGTTTTTTATGAATGAAATAACATGGTTCGGTGAAATCACTATGGAAAACTAAAGAAAAATAAGCTATCGGGTGGTGCCACAGCATATATATATATATATATATATATATATATATACTTATAAGAGGCATTTGTTGTCTGTCTGTCTGTCTGTTCCCTTATAACTCAAGATCCAGATAACCAAATAATGTGAAATTCGTTACACATACACATAATTACATGAGGAAGGTTATAGGACAGATTTCGTTTCATCTCGATGTGTAGTTTAATTGTAATTAATTTTTTTTTATTTTAGTATTTTACTATATTAAAGTAATCTCGACGGCGCCATAAATAAAATTCCTCTGTGACGCCATTTCCCGAATAGTCGGCCAAATTTGAGTCACGGCCAAGCGAGTAACTGACTGTGCTAGCGAGCCACACAAACATAATCTCAATTTTTAATAGGTTATGCGCGCAAGTATATAAGCCATGTTTGGTAACTGTTAAAAGCAGTGGTTTAGTATTTTGTTGAAATGCTTACATTTTCTCATTAATTTATGTTGATTTTGCCATAATTTTAAAAGAACGTATCTTTAAGTTACTCTGTGTGAATTTTGTTGTTTACTACACCATCTTTGTTTTGAGGAATCAACATTTCAAAACAAGGTAAGACAAATTTTGCTTTTATATTTTAATTAGGTTGCGACCCAAAGTTTTTATTGATCGTTCAACTGTTAATATATTCAAAATATCTTATTTAATCATTTTTATGTTGATTAAGTGCTCACTTAATGAAAAAACTGTTTTCTAGACGGGTGGCTTATTTGCCGATATAAGTTACCGATAACGGCAGCCGCTGGCAGCGTTAATCTTAACATTAAATCCATTCATAGTAATCCTTCAAAATCAATATTTTTTAACTGCCATCCGTTAACAAAGTTAAGTTTTTTTAATACTTGTATATGCTCTGAATATAAAAACATTAATATTTTATCTAAAGAAGTATCCAGTAGAAATATATTGTGTGTTTATATAAAGATACTATAAGTCTACTATATAAATATAATATAGCTACAGTGTAATTTGTATACTATTCATTGAAGATTTATAACAGTAGTGATTATTTACTAAGGTTAAATATTTACTGAATAAACTTTCTTAAACATTAACTTCTTTTTTTTATTTTCAGGAAAATTACTATATAAAATATTAATACTTTAACATTGGAACTGCGCTACTTGAGCTACATTGTCATCTACTGGATGGAATAGCCAGTGAAATGAGAAAGAAATTCAAAACAAACTCAATCACCAGCAAGACATAATGGATCAGATTGTCAAGCAGCTAATCTTCTTTACTCCTATTTAAAGTTGACGTAAGTATTTAACTATTTAGCCACTCAAATGTAAATTGCGAAAAATTTTTACATACGTTTATGCTATTCAGGGTATAATTTATTTAAATTTTCAGATACAAAGCTGAGGTTGACCATTGGGCTTCAAGTCCTTCTTAAAAGAAAAATGGACTTTCATGTAGCACTTTCCCTAGGTATGATGGCTACAGGATTCATATATTGTTTCACTCATATGGAGTGGTATACAGATACAAACAGTGGCTCATTCAGTGCCTAGAAAAGTATTGCAACAACACTATTACTCTGAGAAGTGTAATACTGGAAGACCTAAAGAATGACAGCTTGATGGCTCAAATTCAGGTGCTAGGATTTGTTCGGACTGTCAATGCTGTTGAGCCAGAATATTTTATCAGTACCACACTTAATGCTTTTGGACATTCTCTTAATGATAGTTGACAAAACATTGTCCTGTCCAATTCAGTTATAAATCCAGTGGCTACTGCCATATCAAATGTGTTAAATAGACAAATGTCTCACTATCGCGTTGGCAATCTTGCATATCCAACAGAGGAAATAAAGGTCGAAGCAGCCAGTGCTCCTGCCCACAACATTTGGGTTGAATGTACATTGTGGATTATTTACTCTCAAGCGCAAAGCTCCCGATGCCAGCATTTTTTTCTGGATGGAAAGGCAAAATACAAAGTAAATAAAACAGTGTCTAAACACAAAGCTCACATGAGATCAAGATGGCGATGCCATTATCAAGTTTCCATTCAAAAAGGTACTGCATTAAGAACAATCGCTAGAGAGAGAAAGCACCTCCAAGGTGAAAAATCAGAATAGCTTAAAAGATGTAAAATTAACTTAAGAAAAGATAAGTGAATGAGCGAAATTTCTAATTACATGTGTGAAGTTGTTTATTCACAATGTTTTAACAATGAAAACATTTTTATTTAAAATATATGATTTATTTTTGGTGAAAAATTTCACTTTAAATGTATATTATATACATTATTTAAATTGACTATTTATGGTTTGTAATAATGCATACAGTAATCTTAATTATTTCTTAAAATGTGATTTATTATTCAACAATGAAATAAATAATTTTTGCACTTAATCATGCATTTTGAAATCTTTTAATCTATGTCTCTTTGTAAATTTAGTATTTTCATCATATTGCATTATAATAGTGTTTTCTTTGCTAATTATTTTATATTAAATTTTCATCAATATTATTTGAGTTGTTTTTCATTGCAAAAATGAAATGCATGCAGCCACTTATGCTTGGTGAAAATTGGAGGCTTGTAACATTTTTATTTAGTTTTTGCTGCTCCCAAGTATTTTTCATTTCTAAAATTATACAGCACTTGTATTTGTGTTTTTTTAAAAGTGCATAAACTAATATCATTTAAATATATTTAATTGACCTTTTTTAAAATGTAAATAGGATGATTTATCAGTGGTGAAAATTTGAGGATGCTATTTTAAACGGTTCAAAAGTTATGTCAGTTTTAGTTGCCCAATCTCAAAATTCAGGCCACAATTTTCTTGAGTTTTTCTTTGTAAAAAAAGCCCTGTTTTTCGACACACAAAAATTAATATCTCAATAACCAAAAGACATACATACTTAAACAAGGTATCATTTTAAAGCATTTTTAGAGCTCTATTGATCTATGTATGATTTGATATATTATATTAATTTTGAAAATTTTATCAAAGCACCTACCGTAGCCACTCCGATGTTTATAGAGGTAAAGTATCAATAATATTTATCAAAATAATTGTTGCTATAATTGGATATTACCTAAACAGCCTTTTCTACTAATTATTATCTGGGTGATCATAATAAATGGTGTTTACCTAGTTTCTTCTTCTGACTCACTACTACTTGGCGAGGATTCATCTTTTTTTCTGATATTTCGCTTTCGTTTTTTACCTCCGTCAGCCATTTTTTTTCCGGTACAGAAAATAGTTCAAAAAAGGTCGATACGGTCGATACCATGCCCACGAAATTCATGAAAAAGACTATGTCCACGAAAATATTTCTAGGACGCCATTCATAATAGACATACTCTAATTTCACGAAATATTTAGAACATGTACATACAACTCAAGTCTAAAATTATTTTATATAAATTTTTTGAAAGTATAAAATGATTTAAAAGCTACATTTATATAATTTATGTTTTTTTGTTGTATTAAATGTACATATTTAAAATATCAATCTTTGTTTGGATTTTAGACGACAAATGATTAATTTATTAATTTTATTTTTTGGAACATAATGGTCCCCTGGGCGGTATTAAAAGCGTTCTTTGATATTAAAAATCAAGTTCCCAAAATTAAACATAAAAAGGGCAAGTATTTGAAATGTATTGTTTGTTTTATATCATTGCATACATGATTGCATATGTCTTCGAAATTTTTAGAATACCGGAACTGAACGAGGTGCGAACTGGTAGTTAAAAGCTAGGCAATTCATCACTGAGTACCGGCACCTATTTTTTTTTTTTTTACAAAAAAAAAAAGCACTGGGGACACCTAATAGTACATCAAATAAAGTTCATATGTTAAATAGTTCATCCCAAAGAAAATAATCCTCACTATGGGTACACAATCTTAACATAAAACAACCCACGATGATTAAACTCTTCGAATCTTAATTCCTTCATAATATTTTGATGGACTTCTTTCCAAACAGTTCTTCATAAGAAATCCTTGTTGTGTTTAGATTTCCAGCTTTGGAATTCCCCAGACTATTTTTAGCCGAGCAAGCGAGTTAACTCCCCTTTCCAACATAAATAAAACACTCCACCTCTCATCCCTTCCCTCCGCTTGTAGTTACGTAGATGTCACCCCCCCCCATTCGCCTGAGGGATACGAAAATTTTGGAATTCCCCAGACTATTTTTAGCCGAGCTTGCGGATGGGATCCACACGGTCGGTCTACCACCCGTACAGTCTACTACGTTAGACGATTATGTCTTAGAATAGATAATAGATTGATCCATTGCTAGATGATCCTATCGATTCTACATATATTTATTTTGCTGCAGACTAGGGGCGGCATCTGCCTAACTTCTTAATTAAGACGGTAACTCTGCCACCATAAGATGTGGGCGGGATCTGTCTTGCATACAATTATACCCGAGAATACGAACTTATTCTGTATTAAAATTAACAATATTCCAATCAATGATTCAATGTTATCCCTTATAATATAAAAGTGATTGAATGTATTGATGTACATCATTTATGTGCCTGGCTTAAAAACAATGAAACATTAGAATCCTTTTGCATATGGTTGTCTTAGCATCGTTTTTGCGCGAAAGGTACCTTTGCATAGAATCCTTAAATATACCTTGGCCGATCGTTTCCAATTATACCATCGCCTAGGGCACTAAAACTTATCATTGCCCCCCCCTTCCTTTCCCAGTTAAAAAAAAAGAAGTAATAATGGCTCTGTCGTACACCTCCTGATTTGTAGGATTTATATCTTAAATAAGCACAGACATACTCATAAATATTATGCCATAATCTCCAAAAAGGTAACGGTACATATATCAGGAATGCCCAGCCCCGTAGCCATGGAAGGCACTGGGGGGCCGTGCCCTCCTCCCCTAGTGTGGAGTGTCCCCCCCCCCCCGCTTAAAAAAGAAGAAAAAGAGGAAAAAATATAGAAAAAGTAAAGGTGCCCCCTTGCTGGGTACTGGTGCCTCCCTGCTAACTTTGACCTGGCTACGGGCCTGGGAATGCCGGCAACTAATCCTGGGCCGGTAGAATAAGAGTCAGAGTATCGTTAAACTCATTAGGTCATTCACATAAAAGTTAAATGGATGTTATAAAGTGGACAGAAAAAATATATAAAACTATTGTGATTGGGGGTACACCAAAACTGATTGGTGTTTACAGTGCTTTTTTTTTCTAAAAAAAAGAATCTAAAAAAAAGGAACCGGAACTCCCATTTATGTCCGTCGTGTCATAAAGAAATAACACTGAAAATACTAACATACAAAAGTCTTCGGAAAAAAAGGTGCTGGAACGCCATTCCGGTGCGTTCCGCCAGAAAAAAAAGCACTGGGTGTTTAGGGCAGAGGTTTTCAACCTTTTTTATGCTGTGGACCCCACAAAATTCCCAGCCCGGGTGGCGGACCCCCATAGCCCAAGGCGCCCTGGCCTCAACTTTTCGTACCTTGTTGATCCTGGGTTGGGTCTTATAAAATTCTGCTAAACTGTAGGCCTAGCCATAGTTACGCGCACAACGTGTAAAAATCAAATATAGTCGTCGCTGAAGTACTGATGAAAGTAATACGACAGCGCTGTAGGTGGTTCAAAATGGTGCCTGCAATGACGCCTGTCTAAATATTGTTTACTATTAGAAAGTCAGCCAACAACGGAAACATATCATAGGTGCCTTCTTCACATCTTCCCCTCCATATGCGAAGTTTATTCTGGAAGACATTGACTTTCTCAAGCGTTTTCAAAACGTTTGTATCAAGTCCTTGCAATGATATATTTAAACTGTTCAACGTGTTAAAAATATCTGCTAGGTAAGCTTGTCTAGAAATCAATGTCTCGTCAGTAAAGAAGTGTGCCATCGATTCGTTATGCTGGTATAGAAAAATGAACAGCTAGTCTCGTAATTCATAAACACGCTGAACTACGCGACAGCGTGATAGCCACCGGACTTCCATGTGTAGTAACAAATGCTTGTGTGTTCGACTTCCATTTCGCGGCACATATTTTCAAACAAACAGTGATTAAACGGCCTGGCTTTGATGAAATTAACATTTTTAATACATGTGGAAAACGCGTCAGCAAGATCTTTGCCTCCAAGGCTTCGCGGTGAATCACGCAGTGTGTTGATACTATGGGAGGTGCTTCTTGTTTCACTTGTGCGACTAAACCAGACTTAAGATCAGTCATCGCAGCAGCGCCGTCCGTGCACATGCCAACACATTGTGTCCAGGCCAGTACTGATTCTTCAAAAAAAAAAAAAACAACAACATAAAGTACAGAACAAAAAGGCTTCCACGGCTTTACCTTCCCAGCAGTATCAAACGTAAACCAACAGTTGGGCTGTACTTTCGTCAGGCTGAATTGCGAATTTGACATGCTGAAATCGTGCAACCAGGCAATTCGTCTGCTCACTGTGTTATCAGATAATGGAATGGCTTTCAGTTTCCTTTCCTAGAACGACTTAGCACATGTCGACTGCTGCCGGTAGAATAAGCTCATTTGCAATTGTGGGAGGTTTTTTTTTTTGGAACGCGCTATTCGTAATGCTACCAAATACGACGCTTGAAGAGCTTTCTCGTTCACAGTAGTGCAGGCCATCAGTTTGCCTTTCTGTTTCAAATAGAGCTTTTTCTGCCTCTCAAAGTATTCCTTCGGTTTACTGGCAGTTTCTGAATGCATTGTGGTAAAATGGCACCTCAATTTCGCTGGCTTTATCGCATCGTTCGATAATTTTTGCAAACACACGACACAAAGAGGTTGGTCAGCATCGCTCCACACTGATGTGAAGCCAAATTATACATATTCTGGAATATAATTGCACCCTTTTTTATTTTGTTCATCTTTGGCTGCTTGATCATCAGAATCTTTCATGTTCTGGTCAGTTTTCCTCTTCACAAATTTATCCATGTTATCATGTTACTAAGCTTAGACAGTTATACTTACTGCACAAGTACATGTAGTATGCAGTCTAGTTCAGACCTCAGACGTAGCATAAGCACATACCAGCGAATTTTTCAATTCTGGACATTGTTGTCTTTGCCTGAAACATTGGCATAGCTAGTTTTTTTTTTTTGCAGCTAAAAGCTAACCAATCAACCAAACCATGCAATATCGTATACAAGAAAAATCACTACTTTCCTTGACTTGCCCATGGACCCATTTGAAGCTCTCCGCGAACCCCAGGTTGAAAACCTCTGGTTTAGGGCATCAGTGGGACTTAATAACTTAATCCGCACTACTGGTGCCGTTTGTCGGACTAAAATAATAACATGTCTTGGCGGTTGGTTTAATTGGGGGAGGGGATCAACAAAAGGCGTCTTGGATGGTCAGGGGCCCGAGGTCTGCTGGCGGAATTTTTTTTAATGCTGTTGATTCATTATGCAAACCGATCTAGCAATTTCTGTTATACTTATAGTGAACCCGGTTACATTATTAATCTTACGAATGATGGATGAAGGAGTCAAGGACGCAACGATCAGAACATGCGCACTGGCGTCCCCGTTGGAGAAACAGAAATGCCAATTTGGCTTTTTCTTTTCTAAGTTAAAAAAAAATCACGCACTTCATTGTTCGCATATTATGTATAAAACAAAAGAATATATTTGAAAAAAATGTCTTCATTAAAACATTATGTAACGAATTTCAGGCCATCTCGTCCCAATCTTTAAAGAAAATGTTTGGATTTTATGTAATTTGTATTATTTTGTTAGGTCCATGTAACATATACCAACAACCCCAGCGATCGTTATATATTGGCCTTTTAAAAATTTGACCCTTCCAACCTTTCATGTATTGTGAACAATGTGAACAGCTCCTTCTAAATCAGTAAAATATTTTGCAATAAATAATACAAATTCAAACTTTTTTCTTTTTTTTTTCAGCCGTTTTAGGTTGTTGTTTTTTTTTATAAAGATAAGTAGTTATTTTTAAGTGAGAAAATGATTCTTTTCTGTTATATTATATAACTACTAACAACTAAATGGTTGTTTTATAAAATTAATGTACACATTTATTTCTAAATAAGGACATAAACCAATAAAGCGATTTTTATACTATAGTATTTATACAGCCGGACGAAATTTAAAATATTTGACTTGACTAATGGTATGCATAAATAGGAGTTTGAGGTGTAAAATTTATATAGTAATCTTTATGTGATGTAAATAACCGTTAAAAAATCCAATTACATTTGTTATCTGCACTTAAATATATTTCTAACTAACATTTATGGCCTTGTATTTTATTAACATCCTGGCCAACACATTATAGATTCTTTATTGTAGATTCGTAGTACAGGTGATGTAGCTCTTATTTTCTTCTAACTTAAGTTTTATTATGATTGAAACAAGCTAATTAACTGCACCTACAAAAATCATTTATATGGTTTTTATCTATCCTGTAGTTTGGCAACATTTTAAGAACTTAAACATTTATTTTTACTCCATTACTCATTCCTGAAAGAAAATGGCGCCCCCTAAAATATTTTTTCGTTCAAATTGACTTTTTTTTGGTATTTCATGTATAGTTGATTTCTGAGTTTCGTTGTACATAGTCTTATGGTTGTTTTATTTGAAAAAAAAAACTTGTTTAAAGTTGTCGACATTTCCAAGAGTACTCTTGTCTTTATAGGCAGTAAACTTGAATCATAATTATGCGATTTATTTAATATGTATTTTTTTTGTATTAAGTCCACGTGTTTTCTTTCACCAAAATTGTTAGCTTTGTCATCACACTTTTCACAAATTCTTACAACAATTAATTACCTTATAAGCATTTTACCACAACACTTAGGCTTGATTTTTTAATTATATCGGTCTCAGTAATAACCCATCATGTCATTCATGATATTATAGACTACTGAATAATACCTGCATTCTTTTTTAATGGGGAGGGGTGAGATTATTTTATCCAGAAGAATTGAATTGAATGATCTGTTTTACTTGGGATTCGGAAGAACACCTGACTGTTCCTGAACCTCTTCCAGATAACTTTCTGTTGCATTCCTTTTATGTACATCAACATGTATTATTTCTTGTACAATGTTGATACATGATCAATTCAGAGTGCTAGCCACCACCTTTGGATTAGTAACTTGTGGCTGCTTTTATTGCCTCTTTTTCTTCCAATACAACCCATAATTATTGATATTGTGAACATTTTCTTTTTTTTTTCTTTAGATTTATTCTGAATTTTTTTCTTTTGGATTTTAGAGAAGGTATTTATATATTTATATTTTTTTTTTATTTATATATTTTAACATATACTATTATGTATTTGTTCATTTTTTTTATTATTTATACCTTTCGTTTTGACAGTTTAGTTCAGTCCTATTTTTATACATTTTTTTACTACAACTCTATAAAGGCACAACGACGTGCTGGTACTAAAACAAAACCTGTCGAATTAAAGAGTAATTGGTTTCTGAAAGCAAATTTTTTGTTTTTCTGTCAGTTTTTCTTATAGTTTGTAGGTAATGCATGTTTTTATTTAGTTTTTGCATCTAAAACTCTTTGACTTATGGAGTTATGCCGGACAATTTGATGGGATAAATATAATTGGTTTTAGCCTAAAATATGAAAATTCATTGTTGATACTATTTATAGCTTTTGTCATATTGGTTCTTGTTTTTTTTAAATACTACCTTGGTACATGTTTGGCATCATAATAAGTCTAAGCAGGTGTATTTCGGAGAATCAGCAATCCGTACTTCATATAAAAGCTTTATATTCTTTTTGCAGTTAAAATTTCTTTCATTTCTTGCCAGAAGTCTTTCAGTGACTCAATCCTTTGTCTGTAACTTTTTTAAGTCTGAATAATTGTTGTATAAAATATTTAAATGCTTATACTTATATAATTTATACAACATTTAAAAGAATTTCTGCGCTTAAATTTGTTTGATGAATGATAAATCACCTTTTCCCCTATAATGCATGATTGTTCAATTACCTGTTTTTTTTTATATAAACACTAGTTTTTTTCTAGTTAACTTTTTTAATCTAATTATATTGTGTTTGGTAAATACCTTTTCTTGGATAGATTTTAATTGAAATTCGCATTTGTAAAGATTTAAACATCTTATTGATCATATCCCTTAGATTTTTTAAGATATTTAATATCTCTGTTGTGAATGTTTTAAAATTTAAAGACACACAATTTTGTCAAATAGTTGAACCGATTGTGCTATTTATTGGAAGTAATCCAATTATTAGTATTTTCTATTTATGATTTTTTGATTTGTACTTATCATGACTTATGATTTTTCAATTTGTATTTACAAGCCTAGTGATATTAAAGAACATTGAAATTACATTGTATTGTACTGAATTCAAAATTATTTCCAGCTCATTGTTGATGGAGATACCACTTTACCCCTTATTAAGTAAAATAATACTCAGAGGCATAATTTGAGTTTTTAAAGAATTTACAAGCTCATTTGGTAAATCTAACCTTCTTTCTTCCCTTCAGGAGGCTTTTTAATTTTTTTTTTGTTTATATTTTTTTTTCTCCTTGCCCATTAACCCAACCCACATTGTGATGATGGCTGTGACATCTGTCAGCATAGTTAGACCATTCAGCGACACAAGACTGCCCAGATTCAAATCATGGAAGATCAAAATGATGGCAGTTTTTTTCTTGATGGTAAAGATTTTTTTAAAATACATCTACCGTACTGCCCAAACCTCTATTCCCCATACCTCTGGTTGGTCACATTTACTCACAGTAACTCGCGCTTTCAATTAAATCAGTGAACCATGAATAATTTATTAAAAATATTAATTTTCAAAGGTCTTTGATTATTAGTGTTGGTAAAAGTTTTTCTTTGCAAGTTCAAAAGTTTTTGTATATTTCAAACAGCTAATCATGTTAACTTATTAAATTAGCTGTGATGAATGTTCATTGATTTTTCCCAATCTGTATTTTTATTTCTGAACTTTTGAACTTTATTCAGCATGTTATTGACCAGCTAAACAAAGTTCGTTGACTGGTGATTGCCAAGATTACTTGTGGAGTACCTATTTCCATCCATGCTGATTTCTCATTTACTTTCATCAAAGCCCTTATTTTGTATCATTTTTTTTAATTTAGGGCCTATATATATTTTTTCCTTGAATTTCCTGTCACTTATTTAATAAATGTTTCTGCTTTAAATAATTTAAAGTTTTGAAACATCTATAAACAATTTCCATTGTTCTGATTTATGAGTTTTGACCAAGCGCTTTAAAAAGCCTATTTACACATGACAAAATGTGATGGAATCTTTCATAGAAAAATTTTCCATTAAGGCTTTATGACAAAAAAAGAGAAATTGAACTGGCAGTGGTGTGTGCTAAGACATTCCACTGCATAAGCCTAACACCTAGAAGCTCAACTTATTTCTTTAAAAAAAATTCCAATGTTTAATTCATCTAGCTATGTGAGTAAGGATCACCTGAACTTGAAAAGTGCTAATTCAGAATCACTTTCTATTTTCTAATCCACGTAATCAAGCTCTGCTTCACCTTTATCTTAGTTAGTGATGTTAGTGGGTGATTTCGGAACTGGAAGGCTTTCGTCATGAGACCAGTTCGAGATTGGGATATTTGATGTGTTTCTTGGTATCACTGAAACCTTTGTCAAGCTCTCTCCAAATCATTGGAGCAGCTAATGGCATCAATGCACAAGAGCCTTTTAACCTTGATCCAAAATTGTTTGCACAAGGTTTACAACAAATATGAGGAACTTGTATTATTTTTTCTTGGTCTAAATAACAGTTTTCTTACAAATAGACCAGAAATCAGACTAACCTTAAGTTATTTGTAACTCAGCTTCTATATCCCAGTTTATATTTAGCAGCTCAATAACAAAGTCCCTATTGCGCAACTTCCAAATATGCTTGCAAAACTTATGGTAATTCCACAGTCATGTAATTTGAAATTATAAAAATTTATTTAGCCCTGAATTGATATCATATATCAGGCATAATAAGCAAACCATTATATTTTAAATATGGGTGTTAAATTTAAAAAAATGGTTTGAGGGTGATAGACAAATTTCTGGATGCCATTTCTGAAATTTGTGACCTCGAATCAGTATAAAACACCAAATATATTTCCTACTTAAAAAAACCTTTGTTGACCAGTGTAAATAATACACAAAAAAATAATTTTTTCTGAATTTATCTGTTAAATTGAATTTCTTCTTATAATAAAATGATACAAGTTTAGTACCAGATATAATTTTAAAAATCTCATAGGACTTAACATCACTAATTTTCCAATTTACAACTAATAGAAAATGCTATTAATTTATATTATCCTTTTTTAAAAATGGAATGGAAGTTTCTTTGTACCTTTTATGGCCCAAAAGAAAAAAGCTTATTAGGTAAATCTAAACTTCCTATTTTTATTTTCTTTGGTTTAAATTGAAAATTTGAAGTCAATTTTTATTAGTCATTTGATAAACCATTTTATATATTGCTTCTAATTTTATAAATCAATAGTGGATAATGTTTACTCAGATAATTCCGGCCATATTTCTGGCTTTTAAAATAATGCAAACATAGATTTATTAAATAAATTCATTCAGATTTCTTAATGCTTGCAGTAGGTATTGATAGCATTTGATATTACTTTTTTTCTCAGACTCGAGCAGCACAAACCTGATTATCAACTATTTGCCCCAAACACTATCAGATGATGAGTTTAGATCTATGTTTCTTAGTGTGGGACCTATCAAAAGTTCCAAAATAGTTCGAGATAAAGCCACAGGATATAGCTACGGTTTTGGCTTTGTGGACTTCCAACATGCCACAGATGCTCAAAGAGCTATTGAAACTCTATCTGGTCTACAGCTTCAAAACAAAAGAATTAAGGTAGCATTAGCAAGACCTGGAGGGGACCAAATAAAAGGAGCTAATCTTTACATCAGAAACTTGCCTGTACACTGGAAAGAAACAGAACTGAACAAAATATTTGAACCTTTTGGAAAAATCATTCAGTCTAGGGTGTTAGTAGATCTTGCTACTGGTGTTAGTAAACGTGTTGGCTTTGTACTGTATGATACACGAGATGAGGCAGAAAGTGCAATTAAATGTTTGAGTGGCAAAACACCTGAAGGCTGTACAGAGCCTATTATGATTAAATTTGCAGATGATAACACAAAGAAAATGAAACAGGGTGCTGTTCAGTATGTCCCCATCCCTAATTTTGCAGCACCTGGGCCAATGAGGAACCAAATGAATCGGTTTCAACGCTTTAATCCTATGGCTGGAAATTTTAATGGTTCACCGGGTGTCCCACAGGCACAGCAAGGAGGGTAAGTTGTTTTTCTTATTTTTTTATTATAATTACTAGTAGACTTTTAAAAAACTAACTATACATATTTGAAAAATTAATTTCATATTTTGTTTTAACATATCTAGACCTACATCGCGATGGTAAAACCTCTCCTAAGTGAGTATCGAGTGTACTTCCGCTCCACACTTGAACAGCACATGATTCTGCTGCTTTCTCAGCACTAATGGTTTGCTGCGAGTGTAGTAATTATCAGAATTAATTTTTTTGTCATTTATTATTTGTCCTTGTTTATCTAAAATAAAATAAATCAAAATAATTTTAGCATTTTTTATTTGTAATTATTTGGTAAAGAAGGCGTGACTGTCTGTGTTATCAATAGAGTAATTTCCATATTTAGTCCCAGGCCTTTGGGAGAGGTTTTACAATCTTACTATTGAGTTCATTATAAGACAAGTTATTGTTGGACATTTTGTATTCTTCATTCTAGTTACACACTGTTTGTTTACAATATTGGCTTTCAAGCAACAGATCGTACATTATGGCAGTTGTTTTCTCCCTTCGGTACTGTACAAAAGGTAAACATTATGTTGGACCATGAAAAAAATCAATGTAAAGGATATGGCTTTGTCACAATGACAAATTATCAAGAGGCACAAAATGCAATCAACTGCCTGAATGGATATTTTTTTCAAGGAAGAGTATTACAGGTATATTTCAGATATTAATTTAATTTTAAAATAACCCATTGGTTAATTAGGGGAAAAACTCGAGATCCCTGCAATTACTGAGGGTTTTAGGTGTGGGTGCACAAAAACGCCTGTAACTTTTATTAATAGATGGTTCCTTAAAAGTATACATTTTATTACAAAAAATGAATTATCTTTCAATCTGTGAAAGAATTAAAAGTTATACAATTATTAATACATAAAAAGTTAGTAAAATTTGATGATTTTTTTCCATTTTGATTTTTTAACCTTATTTTCAACATTTTATCAGGTTATAAAAATAGCTTATAGGTATATCAAGATAAAATTAACGACATTCAATTTCCTTTACAACATAGTGAAAATTACTAAAATTGATCAAGATTTGATAAAGTTATGATTTAAAAATAATCATTTTTAAGGGAGGACCTGAGTGCGGGCTGTTTATATAGCCTTTATTTATTGTGCAATTTTTAATCAACTACAAACTAAAATACATGTGGTATGATCTTTATGTCAACATGAACAATCTTTCTTATATGTATTTCATGTATGTTGACTATATAACAGATTATAAAAGCATATAAAATCGTTATAATTTATACCTTCTATTGGTTATACAGCTTTAAAATCTTACTTATTACAAACGAAGGAACAACAAAATAATTATAACAAATGTGTGCATATTTAAATATTAAAATAATATATGTTCAATTCTTTCCCTATTGGCTCTACCAGGGGTGGGCAAACTTTTTCTACGGAGGGCCACATTGAATACTTGATAGTTATCGGCGGGCTGCATATATTTTTTGTCTACTTCAATTACAAATTACAACTTATGAAAATATGAATTAAAGATAATAACCAAGTATTTGTCATATATTTCACATTCAAACTCTTAAACAAAGAAAATAAACATCAATATTGGATCGCCATATGTGCATGAAGACACCCACAGCATATCTTATTTTCTAATAGCATCTAGACTTCTAATGTAAATGAGGCGAGGTGGCTGGATAGTTCATTCAGTTGGTAGAGTGCTTGTAATCCGATTGTGAGGGTTGGAATCCGCCCCCCCTCCTGCTTATTGGGTGCATGGTGATAAAGTGCGCTAGCTAATGCAAATTTAAATGAAATTACGGTAATGGTCCAGCGGTTTAACTATGATATTTAAAGAATATGATAGTTGTCAAGTATTACCCTCGATTTATGTGAGGGTCATAACAAATTTCGTAATTTTCAACTTTAAAATACTCTTAACGTCTCCGCAATATTGACTTATATGCGAGTATCTACAGTAGATATAAACCGCAAATTTTTTCAAAGAAATGTAGAATCAATTTATTTAATAAATAATAATATCCTGAAAGGAAAAAAAAAATATGAATAGTTCTCTGCCTAGGCTACTGATGGTACTGTGCATGCACAATGAACATGTTATGCAATTTTTACGACGACGTCGACAGGACAAATTCCTCACGTAAAGGGGTCTTGTTTCTGCATCCCTGTTATTACATAATGGAATAGTTATGCAAATAACTTTGATATTCAAAAAGGCGAAAAGCAGACCTTCACACTGATACTTCATGGGTGCAATCTTACACTTCATGGGTGCAATCTTACGCTAGAATGTTGGATTAAACTGTACATCAAAAAAACCATTTCGGCAAACTTTTAGAATGGAGAAAAAAATTTCATTTTTTACCCCTTTCCTACTAAATAATTTACAATAAAAGAGCTGTCTAGAAAAGATTATAAACCATTCGTATTTTATGTAGAAATGATTTCTCTACAAAAAAAGGTGACAATTCGATACATTTAGAATAAGGTATACAAATCTGAAGTAAAATGTCAAGAATCCACATTTATATTTCTGTAAAAAATTTGCATCTATGTAAAGAATAAATTTGTACAGTTTACAGAAGACAAATATACATTACGAATATTCAATCTTTGCTGTAAATGTCAACTAACTAAAGGTGATCCCCGTGCATTAAAAACTAATTTTTAAGCTAACTTAAAGCTTTTTTTTAGATTCATGGGTCATTTAAAGATTACTCACCTTTTTCATAAGTATTGGGAAGTAAAAAATGGCAAACAGTAACATTTTTTTTTTTCTAAAAATCACATGCAAAGATATTTTGAAAAACATGCTGAAAATTAACTGATTTACTTAGATATAATTTTGAAGCATGTTAAATCTTCTTTCAATTCTCTGAACAGATTTATAACTCATTCAACAACATAATGTAAAAAAAAAATTGATCTGTAATATTCAAGGAATTTTTTTTCTACTTTTGATACGGCTCAAAATTTTTCAGGTATTAGGTCAAGGTCTTTCCAAAAACAATTTCTAATTGTAAAAAAATGGTTTGGCTAGCTCACATTAAATAATGTTTACGAATATCACTATAGGAAATCTTAGGTGAGCTCTTCTACTTTTTGATGTTATCTGCATCTGCTTTTTAGATTTATAAAGAAATTAATGGCAGCAAAACCCAGTTAAGTCTTAAAATATACATGATGATAAAAAATGGGCGATAGAGATTGAAATGGGGGATTAGTGCTCTCAAGATTTATATATAAAAGTTACATTTTCTTTTACCTTTGTTGGTTAAATGGATGAGTGTAATGAGTCAACATAATGGCAAAAAACTTGTGTGTTGTCAATGGGTAATTATGTGAATGTGCATAAGTTTGAAGCATGTGTGTATTGACACTGACATCAAAACCAGACTTTTGTAGGTGTTAGAATAAAAAAATATATTTTAATAAATTTTGTCTCCACATTCAAAGAAGAGTGAGTTCTTATCAGTAAAAAATATGTACTGAGTGTATAATGAATTTTAACATTTGGTTTGGACAACTTACCCCAAAACAACTCCACTGAAAAATATTAAAAAAAGGTTTTAGTTTGCAATTGAAAAATGTGTTTATAACAACAAAAGATAAAAAGTGCTCAAAAAAATTTTTCTTCTCCATTTCATAATAAATTGCTAAGCCGTTTATCTTTATAGATATTGGTAATTGCTTGTCCAAATATTTATGGAATTAAATTAGTCGTAGAAATTTTCTACTATTTGTAATATACAGTAGTGACTTCAGAGCTACTAGTCCTGTTTAAATTTAGATACCTTGTACAATACTTAACTCATTTGCTACCAGTGTGGCTGAAAACACTAAACCCAGCTCTATAAAATGTGCTACAAAAATTCGACCCTAACCCCTTGACGTTCTATGAACATTTTTTTTTAAAAAGGTTGTTTTGATATGTAATCGTGGATAGGTGGTTGTGCTATAAAGCAGTTGCTTGTTGACCTGTGAGTCCTGGGTTCGATCTGCAGTAAAAAGCAGGGAATTTTAGGGGTTGTTGTGAAAGTTCCCTCCCATGGTGCCTCCAAGGGCATTGCACTATCAGTTATTGTGGGGATCAAAAGCACTACAAAAACAGTCTCATAGTGGTTTAAAGAGATCTCATCTTTACTGGGCAATGACAATTCTGTAATTGTGAGGGTTGTGCAGTAAAGAGAGCTGTTTTCCTGAGGGTCCTGGGTTCAATATCCAGTGAGAACCAAGGGAATTTTCTGGTCATGGTGAAAGTCCTCACTATATTTCTTGTAGTGCCTCCATTGTAATTGGACTATCGGCTATGGTGGGGATGAATGGAAGCCACTGCTAAAACTACCCCATTCTGGTTTTCTCACTTATCTCCTAATGACATTTAAATCTCTTGATTTCATAATTTAAATGTCCCAGTATAACATAAGGAATATAGTGGTAATGAAAAGGAATAATACCTTGATTGTGTACATATAAATATCTGCACATGACTATTATCTTTTTACATGAAAAAAGTGCAGTTCACTTAACCTCAAAGAGTCATTGGGGCAGGCGACGTGTAGAATTCATTTACTATTGTGTGGCTAACACAATGCCCAGCTGCCCATTGGGCTTGGGGGAAAATTCTACAAACTTTCAAATGTAGTAAGGATCATAGCCTGTAACCTCAATCAGTTGAAATGTGCATTCACATGAAACTGAAAGCCAGTTTCTCAGTTTTTGTCATTCACGTTGTTCACTGTGAAGAGATATGCGTAAAGCATCAGTATTTATATGAGTGTAACCTTCCCCTACAAAAATAGTTTTATTGAAGTGAATGGTTATTTTTTTTAAATGTTGAAAGAACAGCTATAGTTTATTCTCGAGGCATTACAGCTGTGAACACGTATCTCATTATTTTTTCCCCTCTACATTCAATATTTTGAATTTGTTGAGATTGGTGATACTTGGCAGCAAGACCATATACTCAATCCAATCTTGGTTTGAAAAGTTAGACAATTTCATTGTAAGCTTCAAGAGGTACACCATGGCAGGTTAATGAAGTTCAAAGAAATAGTTTTGCATGGAATTCTTAGAAAACCATGATGATTAATCAGACTAATACATTTGTGGATTGATTTGCTAAACTGACTGATGTGGCAAGCATCAGATTGAAAGTTTACATATTTTAGACTAGATTTAATCAGTATAGTGGAAAACTCAAATACAGTTATGAACATGTGCTTATGTACTGATCAGTAATTTATTTCAGTCAATCTTTTTTCAAACTATAATTCTATGTTGACTATTAATAATTTGCCAAGAGAAAAAAATTAGTCAAAGAATTATTTTAAACCATGCAATAACCGAATGCAGCTCTGTACCATGACCTTAACTGGCTGCAATTAATACAAACCCAAGGCTATCCACCAGCAGCGCATAGACCCCCCCTTCTGGCTCCCAATGAAACACTGCACTAGAATGATCTTTATCTTGGTATGTAAATCATTCACGGCTACTATTTTCCAGTTGATATATACCAATACCATAATAAAAAAGGATTTGTTAACAACCCCAGCCTAATGCCTCCATAAAAAATTGTGACCATTTTCTAATCATAACGAGAACAAGATTAAAATATTTTTCCTCAATATTTTCACGGTTATAAAGATAATTCATTTCTTTATTACACACTTTAATCTATTTGCGCCATCTTTGTAAATAAACGAAAATTACAAATAGCATATGGTCAGTATAGTTTTCCCCTAGAGACCAGTGGGTTCATTTTTGGGTTGCTAATGAAATAGTTTCTGTTTATAGTTGTAATGGAGACAGTGATAAAGTATTTGAAATAATGCATTATGTCTGACAAGGTCAATTTCTCTGAAATTAATAGGATTGTTGTGAGATTTTTGATTATGCTTCTCATTATTTCGAATTTTTACCGCACATGGTCGTGCGTTGTAGAGTGCTTTACTGTTGACCAGTGAGTCCTGGGTTTGAACTTCAGTGAGAACCTTAGGATTTTTTCAGGTCCTAGTGTAAGCCTTCAAGTCCACCCAACTTAAAATGGGTACCTGACTTTAAGTGGGGGGAAGGGGTAAAGGCAGTAAAGGGCATTGTACTAACCACACAATCCCTTTATATGCTTAGGTAACTGAAAGGGATGAAATCTCCACCTCATCTGCCTCGATGAGCCCTTAGGGAACTTTACTTACACTCATTCTTTACTGCGTTAATCTCCCTTTTCTTAAGGATAGGTCAATAAATTTAGGACTATGGAACTGGTATCAAAAGTTAAGTTCTTTATCACAATGCCTGTAAATCAGTTAATTTGTAGCTCACATTGGATACATTTTTAAACATTGAATGCATTGCTTTAAATATATAATTTTTGTAGTGTATAATAAATTTAATTATCAAATTATTAATGAAATTGGCTGAGTTCTTTGTAATAAAACAAAATAACTGGAGGGTAATGATTAAGAAAGTTCATTTTGCACTATGTTACTATTGTATTGATTGGCAATAATCAGGTTAAATGAATATGCGGAAATTAATGCTCAGTATATTTTTCCAATAAAATTTTTTTTTATTTTAGGTCAGCTTTAAAGGACAAAATCAAAGTGGCCCAAGCTAAAAAGTATGGATCCAGTCATTAGATTCAAGTTGCATACATAAAAAGCATTCAAGTTTTAGTAAAATTATCAAATATATTATAAGTAAACTTTCCCTAATGATTTAACATTTCATAAAATGTCACCTGTGCCCAACGAAGATTCAACTAGACATTTAAAAAATCTCCACTTGGCCTTTATAAATTTAAAATTCAAATGTTGCCTTTTCATCCAAGTCTTGTTTATTCTAGGGCTATAGGAATATTTTATTTTCTCATTTATATTTTTTTCTTAAAAACTTGTTTTTACTTATTTGTTTGATGTTACTAGTTTCAATATTTGCTGGATTATTTGTATTGATAATATTTTTCTTTTGAAACCATGTATCCTTAATGATTTTTTTTATTGTTCTGATGACTATTTTATAGATTTGTTTTGGACTAAGGCCTTGTAGCCCATGCTCGGAAAATCTGGGAAAGTTATCATTAAAATTTTTTTTTGTTTCTTTAAACAAGTGTTCACCCCAACATGTATATAGACATTGCTTATTTTCAATAAATATTATCAACTATTTAAACATTTATTTTTATGCTTGAGTTGTATGCAGTTAAATGGGTTTTAGTGCTTTTTATAATATTTATCAAATCAAAAAGCTGGATTGGACATTTAAACAGCACCAATGCTGATTTTAAAAATACATTCAGAAAGACTGGCAATAAAAGTTTATTGCTAATTCTAAAGGTGCCCGAATTTAGTTCATAACTCGAACATTGAAATAAATGAAATGTACACAATCTGTTTAAAAATAAATTGCCTTTTAACATTAGAGGAGGCAACCATCACAGAGTATCTAAGAGTATCTGTAAAAAAACAACAAACACATGAAAATGTTACTCTATTTTATTGGATTATTTAAACTACTTAGTTTAGTCTAACCTCAGTTGTTTTATTTCAGATTCAGATGAGAACTCATAAATCACAAGCACCCCTTCAATAGTTTTCTTGCAGTTTCTCACTTTCAGGGGGGTTTTGAGGTTTACACATCTCCCTCATTTCACAGTGAGGGGCTCTAACTCATTTTTCTTCACAAAGGGTTATTGCCTCAGTACAGATACTAAATCACAACATTTTTGTGAACAATACAGTCACAGTGTTTACTATGCAAGTGAAGCAGGCCAAGCATATAAGAGAACCACCAGCTCATTTGTGATCAGGTTAAGCACAAATACATACTACATGTACTGCAGCACCTAGCTCTTATATCCACTTAAAATTAATTCTTAAAAAAATGTTCATCCAGCTTATTAAAGTAAGGCAAATTTTATCAATAAAATTTTAAAAAACATTCTTGAACCAAGCTGATCATTAACCAGAGGTTAGACTAATTTGCCTAAGTTATCAGTAAAACAAGGAGTAACCAAAAATCAATGACAGTCCTAGACTATCACTAAATAGTACAGGTAAATTCCATACAGTGTATACAAAACTATTGCAATTTCAAACAAAATGTCTCAATAGAGTAAGTGGCATCCAGGGCAGATGATTTAAGTGCAATACCATTACAGTACAGTCAATCAAGGTGGTGAAAATGACGCCCTTGGTTTATGAAGAGTAAATTCCATCCCATCCCCTCTGCCCTTCACTAGTTATGCCACTTAAGTACTGGTATTACTTCACTATGTGGAAGCACATTTTATAAATTGAACAGCATGTGCAATCCTTATAATTTTTATGAAAAATGTACTTCTGAAACAAAAAAGGCAGAATTTTTAGCCAATGAAGAATGACTATTTAGCAACTAACTGCTCATTCTGTTCAGTTTATATTCTATGAATGGAAGGGACAATTTACAGGTTTAACAAAATCTTTAACAAAATCTTAAAAGATCATAATAAAATCTAATAATGGTAGTTAATAAAAAATTATCTAAAAAATCTGTCACAACAATCTTTGACTCTAGCTTTCATTGTGACAGAAAATAAGTAAGGCCACCTTATTATATATTAGTATTATATTAGCCTTGCTTAAGCTTTAGGGGGTTTCCTCATAAATTATTTCATATTACCATCTACTTTAAATGACTCCATTAATTAACATTTTCCCAATCACAGTTTACTGATAAACATACTAGAATTAAAAACATTTACAATGATTTTTTTTTTGTCTTATTTACAATTCAGTTGCTAAAAACAGCAAACATTATGATGATAAACTGATTAAATTTAATCATAAGCAATATTTCCAACAAATAAATCCAATCAATGTGGTCTTCCAACAAATGAATCTGAATTATTTCTTTGCCTTCTACTTGCTCTGTTTGGGCGCATTAATTCCTGGATATGTTGAACTATCAAATCAATCGCCACTAAAATGAAAGGAAAATGTAACTCACCAGAGGAAAAAATAAAGTATGTTTCACAATCAATGGGATTTCACAAAAAAAGAATACATCCAATTTGTTTATTTCAAGTTCACAAAAAGTTCAATTTTTTTTTTTTTAACATATTAAATTTATTTCTATCACAGGACAAAGGTGTGCTGGTTGTACACAAGGAAAAGATAATACTGGTACAAATTCTGTGGAGGGTAGTACATGTAGACAGGTGTAGATAAACTTGACTAGTTTGCTCAAGTCAAATTACTAATGAAAGTTTACAAAAAAAATATCGTTGAGATGTTACAGTGACTAATACTTTTTCAAGACAAACAAGATTCAAGCTTTCATTCTAAACAATAGAATAGTAACTCCTAAAAAAGCTAAAAAAAGAAGAAAAATATTTAATAAAAATCTTGACTTTACTGGAGGTAGAAAAACCTACAATTATTTATCACTAGGGACATGCTGTCTTAGGATGACATGACAAGCATTCACCATTGGCCTTTTTGGTTAGGAAAAATTAATATTAAGTAACAAAAGTATAATACATAAAAAACATTTTACTGATATAAAAAAGGTAATTAAATTTCGCAATAAGTGAAATGAAACAAATTTCAACTCATTTATTATTTAATGGCTACACTTTGTGGGGCCCTTATTTAACACTGCTCTTCATGGGTCTATGTGCCAGCACGTCCCTGATTATCACACACAGCAAAAAGTCATGGGTATGCCCTAGTAATTATGTACGTTTTCCCCAAGTACATCCAGCTTATATTAGGTAGGCAGCACAAAACCATTTTTCCCAAGGTACATCCAGCTTATAATAGGTATGCGGCACAAATCCATTTTTCCCAAGGTACATCCAGCCAATAATGGGAAGGTGGCACAAAATCAGTTTTCCCTAAGCACATCAAGCTTATAATGGGTAGGTGGCACAACATCATTTTCCTCTTGTATAAGAAAATTCTAAGACCCAAAATTAAAAAATAAAATAACTTTAGGTTGACATGTTTTTGCTCGCACAGTATGTACGGTAAGTTGGATAAGCCAAGTTTTACTTGTGTCTTATTGAAGTTATGCTCAAAATAGTCAAACTATTTTAAGAAGTGTAAAAGAATCTGGGTTATGATGTAGATTTGGAGACCAGTATTGTTAATAAATGTACTTTGACCAGTTTGCATTTCAGCATTTGCGTTTCAACAGGTAGAATGTTTTTGGAAGATAAGCAGCAAGAGGTGCATAAATAGAATTCAGCAGAACAATGAGAAACTGGTCAGCTTATGAGAATGGTCAGCCAAATGATGGGGATAATTTAATATGCATTGAGATGAGTAAACAACGTGTGTCGAGGAGTTAAAGTTGAGTTAAATATTCATTAATTAATTTTGGTTTGTGCATGTGTGTTAATCACACTTTTCTAGTAACTCAAGAGAGTGTTAATTTTTATATTACTATGTGACGTAGTTTTTTCTAGTTGACGTCATATTAAGCCCTTTGGTGGAAACTTTAGAAGCATGAGGATTTTTAGTATCTGCAACAGGAGGACAGGAAACAGTACACCATTAGAACTAGGAAAAGAGCATACAATATACAGGAGTTAGCGGGTTAGGATAATGTTAAGGTTAGACTCACTCAGTGATAGCTTATATTAGATGACTTCTAAGATGTGCCTAGGTCGATACCAATCGTATGAGAACTTATGAAGATTGTCAATATCTACTTTAATAAAACTTGCTGTATGTAGTAAAAGTGAATTTGCATTGATTGAACTAGAGTCTACGTGTGAAAAATGTAAGTGGCACTACAATATGCCTCCAGGTCAGTCTCTACAAATGCAATCGACCCCAACATCAATAAACCTAGCAAACAGCCTTATGTAGGGCTGCCCCTGGTATGTACCTCTGTAAAAAGCAATTTTATTATAGAAAATATTGATGTTGAATACAATTTTAAAATGATGAAGACGTTGCAGTTACTATTGCAAGACTTCTACGAATGCCAATAAAACACCAGATGAACCAGCATACTTTTCAGAGTAACAAATTCTTCAAGGTAAATAAAATGAATACTTACCAACATTATCAGCACCTCTAGGTATAATGACATCTGCATATTTTTTAGTCTGAAAAATATAGACCTACCCATTAGTTTACTAATTCAGGAAGGAAAAAAATACATAGGATACACATTTTTGACCATTAAAACTTTATTATAGAAATCCAGGAGTCACAAAACTTGTTACACTATTATAATTAGAATGTCCTTAGCTAATTAGATGTCTTTCAAAAGGATGACATTAAAGGGAGAATAAAAATAAAATAATAAAACATATATCTTTAAAATAAAGTGCTCAATGGGAAGGGATGGTGATTATGAAATTTTTATTCTAGGAACTCGTCATTTAAAATACATTTGAAGATATTCATCAGAAAAAATAAAGGAATTAAGTTTATGTTTATATTCTTAATATTAGAAAGAATTTTCAAATGTGCTCATTTATATTTCAATAGGATAAATTAAATTTTTTTTTGTACAAATAATCTCCCAGACACTGCTATTAAAGTTTAATAGATTCATTATAATATGCAGAAATTACAAACCATACACTTTATAATTTGTAGTTGATATTGTTAATTGGTTCAGTTTACTACATGTACTATGGAAAAATCTATGTAAGGAGTATTTAAGTCAAGTTCCCTTAAGCCCCTGAGAACTCATCTGGGCAGATGAAGTGTAGAATTCCTAAGGAAGGAGTATTTAAGGCATGGGTGGAAAATCTCCATGGGGCCAAACCCTTGTGAAAAACATGTCCCTAATATCTAGTAGATGTTAGTTTAAATAAGCCTTTTTCTTAATAGTTTTTCAAGTATGTAAAATTGTGACAATAGTTAAACCTGCTAAAAAAAATGGAATACAGTGACAAGATTCTAGTAATGCAAAGAAAAAAGTCAAAACTTACCGGCAAACAGAACTCTTCAAATGCAGGCTTGACCAGGGTCATGTATTGGTTTAAAATCTGCTCAAGTTCTCTTCCTCTCTCTTCAATATCACGTAAAACTTCAGAATGTAAGGAAAAACATATGACCCAATAGTTTGTGAACAAAATTTATTTAAGATTATTAAGAGACTACCTTTAGATAAATGAATAAATAACAATAGAATAGACAATATTTAAACACTATTTCATGTACTGAACTATTAACATCATGCTCATGAACAATATTTATAGAAGTAATATATGGAAACTAAGTGTAACTGGTTCTTCTTTTTCAAAAGTCTTTGTGCCCATGTAGGGCTCCTCTCACTTTTCCCTATTCATGGAACTATCTCCACTCATTCACTCATAGGGCTTTATGGTCTTTCCTGACTTCGTCTATCCATCTGCTTTTTAATCTGCCTTATGTCTTTTCTCAGTGTTGTCTGACAGGTTGGTTTGGTGCCTCTATTCTCTGTACCCAAACAAACCCCCCAGTCTAATTGTTTCAAGTTCAGCTGTTAAATGAGGCTACCATTACATTTATTTAAAACTGAGTTTTTCCTACTTCTCAATTTGTAGTTGACCTTTACCAACACATAATTTTTTAAAATATTTCTCTTTCTGCTTGGTTCATGTTATTGCTGATCGATTGGTAGCTTGTATATAGTCTTAAATATTTTTTCCTTAAATTTTCCTGAAAAATGTAATGCGTTATATGTTGCTCTATACTTCTATTCCATGTTAGATCTCTATCTTTAGTTCAATTTGCAATTGAAGGTATATAAAGTTCTTTACTCTTTCAAATTTTCTGATTTTAATTTTAATTGTTTTTTTTCCTTCCTCTTTATTTTGTTACATTAGCATGTATTATCTCTTTATATTCTTGCTTTATTTCTTTATCATTGCTATGCCATCTGCATATGCAAGGTACTGGAGAAATTTTATGACAATGGTTATTGTTCTGATAGTCCTTACTTTCTCACTTCTGATGTAGAGTGCTGTTGTCCATCCTTTATTGAATTTTGAAATATTGCTAATGTTAATTTAAATAGTAGGACCTTGGTTTTTTTTAAAGAACTTCCCATAGTCTTAAAACCTTGCTTCAGGATTTTAGTGTCATGCGGACAGGCCTTATAAACTTGGGAATGTTTAGTTTATGCAAAGCAGTGTATAAGTAGTTTATATTTATGTTGCAGTCTTACAGAGTTAGTGTAGATCAATATAGTGTTAACAGCATTTTTTTAGTACAATATGTAGGGAATAGATAATTTAATAGTTGATGTGTTAGGTTGTAATTAGCATTAATAGTAACCAAAGGCTATTTGACTCAATTTTCTCCGTTATGTTATCAATTATTTTTGCATTTATTATCCTGTGTTCACTAGAGATTTCTCAACTTTTGGATTGGTACATTACTTTTTTCCATATTTCAATATCAATTAGCATCAGACTAATATTTAGTGTACAGATGGGTAAATCTCTTACAAATTTTAAAACCCCTTCATTTGACAGATTCCCATGTCTTGTTATTTAATACAGAGAACAAAACAAAACAAATAAATTGTACACTTCTAAATGTTAAAGGAAAAAAATTTAGCAATGCCTACATATTAAAAAAATTCACCTCGACGAGATAAACGAGTGTCTGGGTCTGTGTCTACAAATAATCTCATGTTAAATAATTCCCTAACTTCTGGAAAGTAGAAAACTAGAATCCCTTCAAAAAGGACAACATCTGCAGAGTGTATAACAGTAGCGCCCTCTGTTGTTCTACAGAAAAAAATATATCAATATAATTTTAAAATATACATTATTTATTTAAAATTACAATTATAAAAAATTGTGATTAAAGCCAAGTCAAAAAAAATTATTTAATTGTTCATGAAAAGTTTTATTTTTTTTAAAATTTATATTAGTACCTAACTGCATTGTTTTCAGCTATAAAAATCAAAACTAATATATATATATGTATATTTTTTAAAAAAAAGATTATATGTTTAAATGTGCACTATTGACACTGACCCATTCAAAAATGTATATGTTAATGTTACGGCTAATGTCTGCTAGGAAGCTAATTGCAGACATTGGTCAGCTATAAGTCTGACAAAGCTATAAATAAATAAAAAATGCTCAATATCATACATTTACAAAGAAAAACAATTCATAGTTTTAATTATGTCAATTAGTATCAAAAGAACTACAAATCTCAATCTGTTTAAATTTAATTAAATATGTCAGCCACGCCTAGTGGCTAGTCTGTTTGCTGTAAATTTATCTTGCTTTAATGTTCAAAAAGCTTGTAATTGATGTTATCTCTTTCACATATTTTTCCCACTTTCACTTCGCACACGGTCGCACCCAGGCAATGTCTGCAATCGGCAGTAACATATACATGGTAATTTATATAAATATTGTACTATATATTTATAGTTATTTGCATTATGATAGGTACATTTATGGAATCTGAAATAGATGGTGCTCCAAGGAATGTAACTAAGATTAGAAAATTATGAGATCATTCTTCTATTGTTTTTTTTATTACATTTATTACAGTGAACAACAAACTTGTTGAGACTTAAAATCTTAAGATCATCTAACAGCAGGAATTGTAATCAGAAAAAAATGGATGCTTGACTACAATGTATGTTTTTTTTAAATATAATATTCAGTTCATTGTAATGGCAAGTTATTCTATAAGTGCAGTAAAGCATTCTACTGTTGACCTTAGGATCCCAAGTTCAATATCCAGGGAGAACCAAGGGAATTGTTCATGTCATGTCTCCCGTAATGCCTTCATGGCTATTGCACTATTGTCTGTAGTGGGGATGAAAGAAAGACACTATAAAAACTGTCCCTAAGTGGGTCAAAGAGATAAATATCTTATCCTTACAAGGACTTAGATTCTACACTTTTGCCTTCAGGTTTCATACAGACTGTCTAGGATATAAAAAGTACAACTTATTTGTTTTATCCAACTCACTCGTTCTCAATATAAATTCTCTATAAATCTTCATTAGGTCTGGACCTTCTGTCAAATTTAGGAATCCAAATGTGGCTAATAATCTTGAAAGTTTTCCCACCCCTGATCTAGACAATGACATCTTGATGATGATTTCAGGCAGACGATAGAAAAGGTATTCTACAGTATATCAAAATCTCATAATAGGTTTATCAAAAAAATTTTTTTTTAAATGAGCAAACTCTTTAGGACCCCTCCATACACCTCCCAAGCATGCCTACACCAAAATGACATCAGTTTGAAAACGGGCGTTTTACAAAACAATTAAATAATGAAATTTGGTGCAAAATCGTCCCACAAGTCCACCTAGCTTTAAATGGGTACCTGACTTAAGTTGGGGAAGTAAAGGCCGCTGGGCTTTGTGCTAACCACACAATCCCTTCATATGCCAAGGTTATAGAAAAAGATGAATTCTACACTTCATCTGCCCCGATGGCCCGATATGGCTAAGGGAACTAAACTAATAGGAACAATAGGATTTTTTAAAATGGATTCATCATCATCAATTTGCTCCATAACAAGTTTAGGCATTGGGAGAGGGGCCTTAGGGACAATGCAGTGGATAGGTCTCTCCATTTTTTCTCTTGATTTAAGTAAAGCTGTTACAATAGCCTGTCCATTCTTTAATGCTGGTGATTCAGTTCTTTCTAGGATGTTCCCTCTCTTATGGGCTCCTTCAAGAGTACCTTGCACAATGGTACTGCACAAACTATATGATTAGCTCCATGTCGACATTTGAGTGACTTAACTGACATGTGTGGGTTACTTAAGAAGAATTTATAGCTAAGGTACTACGGTTGGGAGAGGGAGGGGCCAAATTTGAAAACTCCCCCAAAATTTTTTTTACATTAAATATTACATACTAGCTGTACCCGGCCACACGGGCTGCCGTGACTAAGCCTACTTGAATGTAAAAGTAAGTATTGAGAAAGACTTCGTTTCTAATTCTGTTTATTAAAAGGGCATATTTACAAACAGAAAGACGCAATTGTGTATTGTAAAAGAGATTTAGCTCCCATGGCTTTTACAAAAGAATAATTAAAATAATTAAAAAAAAATACTGAAGAAATATTAGTTTGCGGATTAGTTTATTTTAAAACAAATACTGACCATATATTAGTTAGCACACTGTGGATTTTGATTTACCTTCCATGGTTATTAAAAAAAGTAAAGAGATAATTTTACCAAACTGATCGATTAATTATTATTTTTGAATATCATACATGTAATTAAGTAGAAATACCTGGGATATTTTTACAAAACAAAGATGAAGAGTACTTGTTTTCAACAGAGTTTACCCAAAATAAATCACAAAGTTTGACAGAAATTTGTAACCAATCTTGGCTCCTCTTCTCTCCACACATGGAATGTCTGTTTTGTTTTGAATGTATACTGTTTTCTGGGGCATCAGAAAAGACATCTTGTGCATTGAGCAAACTGGAGTTGGTTTCACCAAATGGAAGAAACCTGAGGGGGCTGAAAGAACATAAAGAAGGAGTTCACCACAGAGAAGCTTTTTTGAAGTGGAAGTTAGAAGAAGAAAGACTTAAGGCAGAACTAAATGAGCTGGGGAACATCCTAGCATCTTTGAAATTTCTTGCAGAATTTGATGAAGTTATGAAACACCACTTAATTAGAATTGAATAAGGGTAGACACATTATTAGTCACCAAAAATTCAAAATGAGTTCATAAACTTGATGGGCAATAAAGTTAGGGAATCAATTATTGGGAAAGTCGAGCAAGTTTGTTACTTTTCTCTGATGATTTATTCCACTCCAGAAGTTTCTCACCAAGAACAAGTATCCCTTATAATTCGTTACTCGGATGTTGAGAATTTTGAAATAAAAGAGTCATTCCTTGGTTACTTTGAAATTGTGAAGCCAGAAGCACAACATTATGAAGAACTTATTCTGAAAACTCTTCAAGACATTGGACTGGACTTTGATCTGTGGAGAGGTCAAACCTATGATAACTCAGCCACAATGAGTGGCCGTCTGTCTAGCCTGCAGTAATGTCTCTTAGACATAAATCCAAAGGTAACATTTCTGAAGTGGGACGGATGGCCGAGTGGTGTAGATACTCGACTGTCAACCTGAGAGTCCTGGGTTCGATCCTCGGTGAGGCCCATGGAATTTTTCCAGGTGAATTTTGGTGCAAAGTCGTCCCACAAGTCCACCCAGCTTTAAATGGGTACCTGACTTTAAGTTGATTTTTTCAGGTCCTGGTGTAAGTCCCTAAGTCCAGCCAGCTCTAAAGGGTACCTGACTTAAAGTTGGGGGAGTAAAGGTGGCTGGGCGTTGTGCTAACCACACAATCCCTTCATATGCCGAGGTTATAGAAACAGATGAATTCTACACTTCATCTGCTCTGAAGGCCCGTTAGGGCTAAGAAGGGAACTTTACTTTTTAACATTTCTGAACTGGGATAATCACTCTCTCAACCTGGCAGCTCTTCACTCTGCTGAGATGGACCTGTACATGAATTTTTTCCTATTCACCCCAGAGTTGTGCCAAACTGAAAAAAGCTGGAGCCGGGAGTCTAAAAAAGGAAAGTAGTACAAGGTGGTCCTCAAGAGAAGAAGCTACGTTGTTAGTTTCCTTGCATCTTGACATAATCATCAAGACTCTCTGAATCAATAACTGAAAAAATGGACACTAGAAGTAGTGCACAGAATCTTATTCATGCAGTGGAAAATTATTAATTATTTTGTGTATCTGGAATTCTGGAAAAATCTCCTGCGCCCAATCAATATATTTCAGAGGAAAAGTCTGGACTGCACATAATGGAAGCTGCTGTAGAGATTGAGATCCTTTCATGCTTTCTGCAAAATGATGAGAAACAGACGAAACTAATCACCCAATCCATCGAAATAGCAAATAAGGCAGTGAATGCTAGGGATCTCCTGTAAGTAGAAGAAAGAAAAGACTTGATTGGGAGTTGAGTTCTGATGTAGGACTATCAATAGAACTGCAATTCAAATGTGTTGTGACAGAAGTGCTGGACAGACTTCATATGGAGATGGACAGATTCCAAGGGTTGCAAAACCATGTGGACACCTTTGGGTTTCTTCTTAAACCAAGACACCTGTTGGAGTCTATGAATGATGATGCGCTGATGAAAAACTTTTTTACTCTTTCCTGTTAGTATGATGAAATATAGGCAAATCGATTGTTCAATGATATCATTGATGCACGAGCACTTTTCATCAACAAACCAGTACTACAATCACCAATTGACATATTGAGGAACCTGGCTTCATATGATAATGATGTGTGCTTGAACCTTGCAACCTCCTTTCCAAATACTGCTAACTCAAGCCACTTCCATTGCATAATGTGAGAGATCATTCTCAAAACTCAAGTTAAACTCAGGAGCACAATGATGCAAAAAAGACTTAGCAGCATGGTTTTAATACTAGACAGCATTGATCTAGATTATTCTAGACTAGCTGAAAAGGCCGGTACCGGACCGGCTATTTGGCATGCAGTTGGAGTCGAAAATGGTGATGTGCTCACAGCACCATATCATTGACTAATCTTAATTCATTCATAATATTTTAAAGGACTATTTCTCAATAGTTCTTTTTTTTTATAAGTTATCAATTCTCTTTCACTTGCCCCACACCCATCCTTACCTCCCTCCCTCCCCCGCCACCCTCCTTCCACTAAAGACATGCCCGAATCGCAGTGGGTCTCAATGTACAAAATTACAAAAAGGGGCATTTAGTATAACTGCATGTTCTTAGAACACCACCCCCCTTCAACACAAGACATGCCCGAATCGCTATGAACATCCTATACACCGTACGGTGTGAAGGTCTGTCGAACGGTCGGTCGAACCACCGTCTATGTTAGACGATTATGTATATAGATGATGTTATAGAAAGCATGACTTGAAGTGGTATGAATTGAAATTTGTCATTTGTGCATTATCTCGCCAATAGACAACAGTATTGTTCATTAAAAAAGTCATATTGATTATTTTTTTGTTCATTTTACTGATGTACTGTACCAATTAGAATTTAGACATATATGTCAAAATGCAGGGGACCCAAAACGGCCAAGCGCCCCCCCCCCCCACGGGCTCCCAAAAATCCCTGGGTACGCCACTGGGAAATGGGGTTTAAAAAATCAAAATAAAAAAAAAATTGACATCAGATAATTAAAACTTAACAATAACCATTAACAGGTACAGTGAAATGTCGTTATAACGAACGTCAGTGTAACGAATTATTCAGTATAGCGAATTTTTTTTCGCCCCTTCCCCTTGGCTTATATAACATCTGTTATAAAGTGTCGTTGTAACGAATTTCGTGTTTTCAGTATTGCGAAAAAAATAGCCGTTTTGCAGATATTTAATTTTATCCCCTTACCAAAAAAAAAAATTAATTCGGCAAATTTCTATAACTCAAGTCAACTTGAACTCAAACGACATTCACATCTACTAAATAATGGGAGGGGGGGAGTGTGAGAGGAGTAAGAAGTTATGGTAACCTTTAACCTCTACTGATGAGGATAGTAAACATAAATTCCACCATGTGCAGAACTGAGACAAGTATCGTCTTGGGACGGCGGGGGGGGGGGGGGAGAAGTGAGTGGCGGTGTCACAATTACGTAACAACAAACAAGGGGGGGTGGGGTAGATGAGAGTTTTAGCAAGGTCGGGAAGGGGAGAGGAAGAGAGTTAAGACGTCACGAGACAGCCAAGCGACCGACGGCGGGCACAATTACGTAACAACGAACTTGGTGGGGGGGGGGGAGTGGAGCGGCGGTGGCTGTTACGAACGGGGATGGGTGAGAGGAGAAGTATTTTAGTAATGGTAGAAAGGGGAGGGGGTGGAGAGAGATAGATGTCAGCCACCTGCTCGTAGAGAACGTACGTAGGATTAATTCAAAAATCAATAAACCAGTGTTATGTTTGTGTGCGGGGGAGGGTGCGGTAATGAGAAAGAAGCAAGACACTTTTTTGGGAGGTATGGGAAAGATATAATGAATTTGATGTGTATGGCGGTTATAAGCAAGTAATTAAGGGTAGCATTTCCCAACTACCCAGACAGGCAATGTTCTTTCGAACATCAACCAGACTGCAGTTGAAAAAGTGATTAAAAAGTAACTTGACAGTTTTAGTAAAAAGCTATGTCATTGTTTTGGGTAGGGGCTTGATTAATGCTTAGGGTCGCATTTTGCGAATATGGCTATTAACAATATTGTTTAAAATAATGGCGACGCATAGTTTGGGGTAAAGACTTGATGGACAGAAGACTGCATTCTGGTTGTTGGGGAATATTTAGAACGATCTTTTATGCTTGGGAGTGTTCAGAAGAAAATTACAGACTTTTTCAGGTGACTTCTGTGTGTTTGTATTATTTGACATTTTCTTATTATAATAAAATTGAATCCAGTTAAAAAATATTTAATTATTTAATAAATGAGACAATATGAGTAAGAGAGCCGTAATGGGCACATAGCACAGGTTTCTTATAAATCAAGGGAAGTAAGTCATGTTGAATAACTGTTGCACAAATAAATGAGTTATGTCCCTTAGTTCAATGACGTTGGCGGTATGTATTAAAAACAGTGAATATCGTGGGGGGGGGGGGGACCCCCCCCATTTCAGTGTAACAAATTTTCAGTATTACGAACGAATTTCGAGTCCCCGTGAATTTCGTTATAGCGACATTTCACTGTACTTGGTTCCATCATTCTGTATTTCACTTTTTTTTTTTAATTAAAAGAATTAAGCTTTAATACATTTACTATTTTGATGTTTTTCTTCAAATCATTTCAGACTATCAAAGGAATTAATTAACCAAGTATTCCAATTTTTCTTTTTACAGGGGAAAAAGTTCACAGTTCTGAAGAATTTTTCAAACATAGTTAAATTCTATTAATTCTTTTTTTTTTCTAGTTAAAAAAAAAAAAGAGGTCTTACCTCTTACTTACCTTTTATGTGCCACATAATCATACTTAGATATTTCAACTCTTTTCCCAGCTTTTACATCCACCAGAGTGTTGTACATTAAGTCCACATCAAAAGCACCTGGAGAAATATTTTAATAATTACTGTTGACAATTTACAATATAGATTTGAATGAAAACTGATTTAATTATTTTATTCATTTTGATTAAATAATTTTTAAAGCCAGGTTTAAGTGTAAAATAGTCAAGTGTGATGAAGCGTTAGCATTTGTTGAAATTGCAAGACTGTTGATGATGCTTCCTGCTCCATACAGATTGTATTGCATAAAAATTACATTTAGTGTCATTAATGATATTAATGAGCAAATTGTTTCAGTTCTATTATGATTTCAAAAGATATAAGTTATGAAATAAGTCATAAACATAAGAAAAATTATTCTAAAATGCTGGTGCTTAGAAAAATAGGTAGAAATAAATTATGGAATTAATTATCATATTTCAATTTATATAAACTTGTATGGAACTATCAAGTCTCTAGCAAGTCTTTTTTAGGCAGTTTTTTTAAATGTGAATTTGAAGCAATGTAGTGTGTTACTCTTTAATTAATTTTTTTAGATAACTCACATTTTTTTTAGGCAAGCTCATGTAAAGACAGTCTCTCATAAAATTATTTAACACACAAAGCTTATTCTAACTATCGTGGTCCTTTGTTGTTGCTTCTAAAATTTTGCCACTTAGAAAGGTCTGCAGCATTTAATATAAACTTATTTTATGAAATCTATGGTCCGAAATTGGATTAAATTAATACATGTAGTTACTTCAACAAAAGCCAATTAAGTAATTCAATGCTAATAAAATCCTTTTTTCATAACTAATTTTATTTTACTCAATTTGGGTACATCTTATTTTATAGATCCAAGGGAGAGAACAATTTCTGCCTGTTGCAATCTGCAGGTTTCTCCAGGCAATTAAAACTTAACATTAACCATTAAAAGGTCATTATTCCATCATTCTGTATTTCACTTTATTATTAATTTAAAAAATTAAGCTTGAATACATTTACTATTTTGATGTTTTACTTCAAATCATTTTAGACTATCAATGGAATTAACCAGGTAATCTAATTTTTTTGCTACCTACTCACTTTTGTATGCAATTCTAATGCTAATTATAACGTTATCTTGAAATTAAGGAATGTTTTAGAAAATCACAGAACATGTAACCCTTATTTCAAGATAATCATTCAGTATGTTGCTTATTATTATCAGGGGATGGGTGGTCGTGCGGTGTAGAGCGCTCGCCTGTCGACCGGAGGGTCCCGGGTTCGAATCTCAATGAGAACCTTGGGATTTTTTCAGGTCCTGGTGAAAGTCCCCAAGTCCACCCAGCTTTAAATGGGTACCTGACTTTAAGTTGGGGGAGTAAAGGCGGCTGCGCGTTGTGCTAACCACATAACCCCTTCATATGCCGAGGTTATAGAAACAGATGAATTCTACACTTCATCTGCCCCGATGGCCCGTTAGGGTTAAGGGAACTTTACTTTTTTTTTATTATTATCAATATTTTAGCATATATTCTGTATTATATTATGTAACTCCATTATTTATATTTTAAGATGACCCTGCTTAGTTAGGGGTGACATTTTTTGGAACATATCCCTCACTTTATTTGGTGTCTTGCTAAATTATACAAAAACTAGTTGAAAAGCCTGGAAAACAGGCAAATACAAAAATGAAATAGCCAAAGGTTATGAAGTAAGTAACTCAGCTTTTTATTTACATGAAAGCAATATTATGCAGTATAAACAATAGAATGACTAAAAATCCTAGTATAGACCTATGAAAAAAATTAAAAAGAGAAAACCTGTTAGATCAAGTATTCGTTTTACTACCAATACAATTTACACTTTCCTAGAATAGCTTTTTTATTTGATATATGCTGGCTAACAATGTATGTTACTACTCATTACTTGGATGATCAAAATTGTAGCTTCCTTTATTAGCTTTCTTGCGCTCCTCTGGGTTAAGTTCACGATAAAAACTGTCTTGACTTATTATAACAACTCGTCTGTTGTGTTCTAGGACAGACTGTTGTCCAAGCTGTTCCATTATTTTTCCACATACTGTACTCTGAAAATAAAGTTCCAGAAACGATTCACAATTTTAATATTAATTTATTTATTAAAGGATTTTATGATATACAGTACTGTAAAATATTTATCATAATGAAGCAATTTAAATTTTTTTTTCATGTACAGAGTTTGTTAATACATGTATATATTTGTAAAGTCCAGTAAGGATGATATGTTTATTTATCAAATCCTCTCATAACCACTAATAAAAGAATGACCATGGAGTAGGGATTGTCAGTTTTAAATTTAAAGTATTCCAAAACAGGCATTTTTATATTTAAAAAATTGGTTATAAAGCCATTACTTACAAAGGCTAAATTGTTAAAAAAATTTCACCTAAGTATAGAATCATTTTGGCAACACCTTGACTAAGTCGAACTCTCTCTCAGACACATGCTTTTCTGTTGCCAGTGTTAAAAAGCAAATGTTTAGCTATACAAGAGAGTAGGCCTGACCAACAGGTGCACAAGTGAATTAGGGACAGGTTAGGGGGTAAAGAGATTTATTACATCTGTTTTCTAGCCAGAGACATTGGGCAATGTTCACTAGTGTTTAGTATTTTTACAGAATAGCAAAGATTTTTTAAAGCGATAATTAAGAAAAAAAAAATCTTCTTGTTGATTAGGTTAAACTGAAAACTAGCATTCCATTGAACAGGAAAGAGGGAAATCTGTATCTGCTCACCTAATCAATAATCAACAGACGAACAAAATATATTTTTGTTTAGAAAAAAAGGCGTTGCTGGAAAACGGGAAGGAATAGTCTTTTTCTCGACTGACAAACTAGATACAATAGTTCAAAGGTCTTAATAAAAAGATTAGTAGCCGTATTTGTGTTGTAACTTTGAGAGAAGAGAAATCCTTACGTTTTTGAGGGCCCTAATCTAGTGTAATTTGGGGGCCCTAGACACAGGAGAATTTGGGGACCCTCAGCAAAATGCTGTTTAAGTAACCGTTTACAAATCTTGGCAATCTTAAAAAAACAGGTAACCCTCTGAACCATTAACTGTCATATTACATCGGTGCCCCTGAGAATAGAAAAGGTTGAGTGAAGGCATATTGTACTCTCTGTAATATTTATTGAAAAAAATGAAAAACTTAAATTAGTTTCAAGTTTTTTTTAGATTTATGAAAATTTGTGATTTAAAAAACAAAATGTGTAATGTTATTGAAATACAGGGCCTACTGATTTTTAACCTTTTTAATCCATGTAATAATAGGTTGATAATATTACATTTCAATTTGTTACATTTAATAAATACAACATAAATTGACAAAAGTATTGTAAAAAGCTATAAATGTCTTTGTCTTTCTTGTTATTAAGTTAATCCTTGAAAACCAGGTTTCGCCATATTTTTTTATAGAAATTGGCCTTTGACAAACCAGTATTTTTAAGTCTGTTTTTGTATAACTATATGTCAATGGCTAGAACAATGCCCACACTTTGCCAACTAATGCCCCATTTAAGCTGGGTAAACTTGGGAACTTTCACCAGGAGCTATAAAAACACTAAGTCTCTCAGCAAGGGTTAAACCCAGGATTATCTGATTAACAGACTACGTGACTTTGTAATATGACCAGGGTTGTTAATATTGCAATATTGTATTGGTATTGGCAGTATTGCCAATACTTTTTTAAGTATTGGTACGATATTGCAATACTTCTTGAAATTTGATAATGGTATTGGTATTGCCAATAATTATTTTTGATATTTGTATTGATTTTAAACCAATACTTAAAGCAATATTCAATAAGTTCTCTACAACATTGGTTGTGAACAAAGCTGAATATAATAAATTTTTCTTTGGTGTTGCCATCTTGCGAGTGACATTGCCAAGCAATTTTTGAATGAGACTGAGCAATGAATTATAATAGAAATCATAAATGATATCTGTGGCAATGAGTATTGACCAGTGAGTACTCTAAGTAAATTGATTTCTATGGAATTTGCTATTCTTTCCAAGCTTTTTTTCCGGTTGTATTAAATAATTTTCTTGAGTGTTTATTGTTATTTGCAAAGTATCGTCAGGCAGATCACTTGGTATGCTTTTGGCAACACCTGGTGAAACCTGGTGGAATTCAATGTATGATGCTGTCACCAGAGTTTACAACATTCTCTGTGTAAGTGACATGGAAGTTGTTGACAAACTTTGTGATGAACTTGATATCAAAAGACTACAGCCTGTACAGAAAACATTTGTTAAAGAGTATATTGCTGTTATGAAGCCTGTTTGCTGTGGACTAGATATTTTGCAGTGTGAAATTAAAAAAGACATTGGACTTGGTTTCCTTTTACCAACACTTGTCGTGATGAAGGCTCAGTTAAAAGTGTTTCTTGATCTAGGAAAGAATGATCGGCTCATAGTTTGTTCTCCATTAGCTTCATGTCTTTTGAATGCCATCGATAGAAGTTTTGCAAACATGTTTGACAGCATTGATGCTCAGCTGGCATCTGTTGTACATCCCAAATTCAAGTTGGACTGGATGGATGATGATTTGCAGCGTTCGCATCTTATTGAAGTACTGAAGAGACGCGTTTCACAATCACTGATGTGAATCAAGAAATTAATAATTACTTGGCAGACACTTCAGACAGTATTGCATCATTGGATGCCTACCCACATATCCGTAAAATATAAAATACCTGAAGACAGGACTTCCTTCAAGCGCTGCTGTTGAAAGGCTGTTTTCATTAGGACAGCGGTTGGGGAACCAGGGTAAATTACCCCAAATAGGGTAAAAATGAAAATTTTGGGGGTAAAAATGAAACTTTTGTGAGTAAAAAGTATATATTTTTAATTTGCTATGGGGTAATATCAACTTACACAAAAATATTTTGGGGTAATGATTAAAAAAGTTCCCTGACCGCTGCATTAGGAGGACGAGTATTTTCCCCTCTTCGTTCACGACTGAGCAGTGTGCATTTTGAAATGGTTACTTTTCTTCGCCTGGCTAAGTGGTAACTGCCAGTTAGGTGGCGTTACCCTGTGAACTCTACTGGAATTCATTGTTATTTTTCCAGATGTAATGCAATCCACTGACTCGGTCTGACTGCTTTTACTATAGTGTGATATTTAACTGTTTATGTATCATTTGCTTTTCTATGACAGTCATTTGCTTCATCCATCCATTCATTCATTCACAATATGTGTACAGCATACATATTAAAAATCTTGTTGCTAAAGGACGTTAAGGTATGCCGACTTATTTAATAGTAGTTTATTATGTTGTCAAAGACTTTTGGATGCTTTGAGGGAAACTGATGAAGCAAGTGTTAACTATTGAACAAAATTTGGTTAAAAATACATCATCTAAATCCGCCAAAAATGTTGTTATCGTTTATCGATGTAAGTGATAAAGAGCGTTTTATTCATCGAATGACCCAAATATTGGTAATGGTATTGGCAATAATAAATAAATATTGATATTGCATTACTGGTTTTAAAATTGTATTGGTATTGGTATTGCCAATAATTTTTTTTAGTATTGTTAACAACCCTGAATATGACACTGAGATGTTGCTATATCTGTCCATATACTTCGTACCTTTATTTAAAAAACAGGTTTTATGATACACTTAAAAACAGAATAATGAAATAATCATTCTTGGAACCCTGGTCACAGATACCTGTAGTGTTAAAAGGCACTTTAAATAATTTATAATGCTTATCTGATGACGATAAGAATAGCAGTAAGGCTTAAAAGGATGCAGTATTACTCAGTAACCTAAAATGTTTCTGACTTACAATGGGAAGAAAAGACAGGAATATAATTAGTCTCTTTCCAGAAACTCAACATTTAAATGAATTTTTCTCCAATCATTATAATACCATCCTGCTGGCTAAAGTCAAGAAGGAAATGGAAACAAGTTTGTTTTTTTTTTCAACAAAAATGTACATACCAAAGGACTTAAGCGGCCGTCCATAAAGTATGTCACACTCCAAAGGGGTGAGGGGGTGTAAGAAAGTGTGACAGTTTGTGACAGGGGGCAGGGGGTCCAGCCAAGTGTGACGTCACATTATTTATATATATTTTTATTTTATTTCTAATTTAGATTTTTATTTTTTTTAGTAAAACTTACTAGTTTTAAAAATGATTTTCAAAAATTTTGTGAAACACTTAAATTAGTTTTATGTCAAAAATACATGAAATGCATATCTTTTCAATGTGTTGTTCACAATTCCTCATGCTAATTGGGAGTTCATATTTCAACGCTTTACCTTCGCAATCAACCAAACTGATGCAGGGCCGCTTTATCAACTGTGCCCAGTGCCTACGGACTTTTCAAGGGTCTACGAAAGCCAGAACATAAAGTGAAAACAAGTTCAGAATGCCAATAAAATTTAATAATGTTTGTATTAAAGTAACTATATATAACCGAGTGAGATGAGCATGTCAAGCTGCAGGTCTGTAAATTACAGTATGTTAACTTTTCGGCTTGTTGTCTTAGCAAAGTCACATTTGACGTCCTCAAAAGTTTATTAAGATTTCAAATCGCAAAGAAGTGCGGGTGCATTCTTGAAAAATATTACAAATGAAGATTGGGAGGGCCTACAACTTTGAAAGTGCCTAGGGCCTACGATGACCTTAAAATGGCCCTGAACTGGTCGACTCAGAGCTTCAGAAAGAGAAGATGCTGATGCTCATAAAGATAGCCAATTTTATTTTCCTTTAGCCTTCTAATGTCATTGATAGCAACAAAATTAAAGAAATATTTCTTGATTTCTGTGTACAGCGGAGGTGACAAGAAAAAAGTCTAAAAATACAACTGAAAAGTAATAATTTCTTGCTGTAAAGGTACAGAGAAGAAGGCTAAAACAATGGCCAGTACAGTGGTGAAAAATGTATACACTAATGTTAGCCTAATTACGCTCATCTTTACAAACACTTGTAAACCAAGGTTTGATTGTAAGATCAATAATGGCTGACAATAACAAGAAGCAAAATATTTGTTTTTGTGCAAAAGGATCAAGTTTATAAGGTATATCCAGTTTCGTTTCTGTGACCATAAAAAAATATAATTATTTCATATAACCAGTAATTTTTGTTTGGATAGTAAACATAGTAAACAAATCTACCATACTGACAGTTATTTGTTAGTAACTAAATTTAATCTACAAGTAGGTGAAAGTATTTAACAGAGGAAAGTAGTAACAAATTAAGATGCCTCTAATGCTGATAACACGAGCACCTTCATTACTTTTAAAAGTGAAAATAATATATTTGAAACATATTGATATGATATTATAATTAATCAGAAATGATGAGAATTATTCCCCTGATTATGATAAACAATTATAAAAATAAAACAGACTAGAAATACAGTTAAATTCAATGGCAAACATAAATGGCAGTTTTTTTTTTACTGCTGAAAATTAATTTTTTAAATGAAACTCACTTTGCCTGAAGCTGTTCCTCCAGCTACTCCGATAAGGAAAGGTCGAGGGATTTTGTCTAATACTGTCAAACTGTCTCTTCCAGTGGTCACCAATGGATAGGCCATTATGGCTTGGTTTTCTATAAAGAATGAAGATAACAAAATTAAAATATTTACAACATAATTACAGTATCTTATTTGCAACAGAATAACACTTGTAAACTCATCAACTAAATGATTTAGTTGAGAGAGTTGATTGAACCTTAACGTTGAGTATGTGTGTGTGTGTAACTGTAACAAAAAGGTCTAAGAAATACTTAGACTAAGCCTTAGCCTGCCTTTGATGAAAAAATATTTTGGATTTGAGTAGTAAATAAATTTTTTAAATAATCAAAAATGTACTAGGTAGAAATGAAAATACTATACTAATTACTAGGCATACAAACGTAGATATTATATAGGCTTAATTATAATATAATAACAAGTACCTTTAAGATAATATTATTAATATTTTATTTTTTATTCGAAATAGTATAATTTACTATATTAGAGTCTATAATGACAATGTAATTGTAAGTATTAATAGCATAATAGGCCATAGCATGATAAGGCTACTATACTAATTAGTACTGTCTATACTATTATTAATTTAACAGCCTACTTACCTTGCTTAAGTAGGCTTTTTATATATTTCATATGATATGCTACACTATTAACGTATTATAAATATTTTTGTTTAATAAATCATAAAGTACGATTAAAGATATCAAATTTAATAATGCACATTTTTCATATAAAATACAATTAGTCTTCGACTATTTTTAACTAGTGCTTTAACACAATACCAATCATAAAATAGAACAGATGAAATAAAAATAGAATTAAGATTAATATTTATTTGATTAATATTAAATCCAAGAAATTTTTGTAAGGGGGGTGTCTAAAAAAAAACTACAAAATAATTATTGATAAAATGTCATATTACAATTAGTAAACAAATGTCCTCCTTTCAGTTTCACCGAACGAAAAAACTTTTCTAAAAAAAAATATTGGCATGTCGTGCCAACTTTCTAATAGGAAAAAAAGGCGACACTTCGTTTAAGTAGTATAACTGTTTTCATTTTGAAATTAATGATTACATGCTACGAGTTTTTTTAATATTTTAAAATTTAACCAGTGACATCAGGGTCGCGCGATACTAAGGCGCAAGGAGGTACAAATCCTCTGGGGCTTTGGGCAGCGGTCTTATAGGGGTGGTAAAATCTTGACTGCAATTGTCCGCAATACCGAATTTCGAAAGAAAAAATTTGCAGAAAACAATAATTTGTGAATTGAAACTCACACCCTCATGGATTTGGGATCGTCCATTAATTACGTCAACAAAACATTTTTTTAGACCCCAAAAATACAAAATAAAAAAAAAAGTATCTATATAATAATACCCCTCCTGCCCTCCTTCCAAAGGCCAAACATAACGTTAAAATAAATTTCAAACTCGTCCACTAATTGTAAAAATAAATTGAAATCTAATTTGACTAATATATAGAAATTGAAACAATTTGTATACACATTAAGTTCGTATTCTAAGGTCATTATATTCAAGTACGGCGTAAGCCGCCCTGTCCCGGCCCATGGGTGCAGAATTATCGCTTATCTAATTATGTTAGGTGTCGCTCTTTTTGTGCAGCAAAATAATGAGTCGTCAATTATTTGTAGGGATCTAGCAATGGATCCATCCATAATATACGATTATATTTGAACTAAAATTTGGAATACGATTGATTAATCTCAGATTCTGAGGCAGTTAGCACAAGAAGATGCCACCACCTAAAAGGACAATCATTTTAATGGGGACAGTATGAACAATGGTGTTCCATGTACAGGTACATATATGATATTATATGATTATATCAGCCGCATCTCATAATGCTAGATAGTTTGTGTTAATATTAACATTACTTATGTAACACCACAAATGGAACAATTTTGGTTGTTCAGTCAATTTTCAATTATTCATTTTGCAGTGAAAAAAAACAACAGCTGTCAGTTGTACAAAACATTGAAAGGCAACACAGACACTAGATGGACATCAAGAGCAGCAGTGATTGCATTTGCAAAGAGTTCTCTGATGTGTATGATCAACTTCAATAGATGTCTGAGAATGAAGAAAGTAATATTGATCTGGAGCAGTCATGTACACATTTTGATACTTATGAAAACTAGCTACTATGCACCCTCCTCTTACGATTGTGTGTAGTAAACGTGCCAGGAATCAATAAATATTACGTTGCCATTTGAATAGACAGTTGTATCTTTTTTTTTTTTTAATCTTCTTTCTGTTTATTAACTCAGGTATGTAATGAATTGAAGTTTTATGTGAGTATAATATAAGACTTGTTATGATTATGTTTTGCCAATAAGCAGTATAAACTTAAATATGACGAAATGATGCTTATATTCTAGAAGATATACCTTAAATAATATTGATAGAATGTTTCTGCTTCACCAAATAAATTATCAAACAACGTCTTTAATTTAAAGTTTAAATATTATTATTATTTTTTTAAATTTACTCATTACTCACAGAGATTAGTCTTAATGACTTTAAGTTTAAAAACTCTTATTTATACTATGTTCTTTAGCATGATAACGAAGAAATTACTATTAACCAGATGAATCACATTCCTATGTTAGTAGCAAAATCATGATATAGACACCTTTTTTAAGCCTAATTTGCCATAATTATGATTTATGTGAAGCAAATTTTCTCCAAATAAAAGTTACATTATAAAAAAATATTTTATAAAAAAACAACGTTTTTCTTGCGAACTAAAAAGCAGAAAATAATTTCTGAATAAATTGGTAATATAAGAGCTTCTGATTTTTATAAAAACGAAAAACGTTGGGCGCCAGAATTTTATATTATGATTTATGTGAACGTTTGTATTACAGTATTAGAATCATGAAATGTTAACAATTAAATCCCAAAAGAATTATTACAGAAGGTTTTTGAAATATCACGATATTGCAGATCATTTATTTATTACAAATTCGATAACAAAATGCATATGACATATGAGTATGTAAAATTAATTCTCGTGTTGCATAACCTAAACTCATGATATAGTATGTAATACTTGTAAAGTCAGTTGAATCAATATGTTAATATAGTGAAATTATTTTAAACAGGTTTTCATTTATATAAATTAGAGTATATTATAGAGGTCTGGATGTTTATGACTGTGTTCATGCGCTCAATGTTTTTTCGTTTTTATAAAAATCAGTAGCTCTTATAAAGTCTATTACTATTACCATGTTACCAATTTATTCAGAAATTATTTTCTGCTTTTTAGTACGCAAGGAAAATGTTGTTTTTTTATAAAATATTTTTTTATAATGTAATTTTTATTTTCTACTTTTTAGTTAAAATATTTTTTTTTTCAATTAATACGAAGAGTTAAAAATTTTTGGTGTAAGACAGACCCGATTAAACTATATCTAGTTCTGCTCGAACATATCGGAGAGCTCTGACGTCACACGTGTTCAGGCGCAGTAGAGTATTCTTTCTTTAACCACAATAATTTTATTTTCGAAAAATACTTAAGAAACTCATCAAGTCATAATGAAATAGTAAGGATGTTGCATTGTTATCGGGTTCTGAGCTATATTGAAAGTATCAGAGCTATAGCTTTTCGGAAGGAGTGGTCTAAAATTGGTGCCAAAGTCCGTTACTGTGTAATATTTAGCACCAGTAATTTCCCTTGGATTTAGACAAGGCTGTGACCTATTCACCATACATATTTAATTTTATTTATTAAGAAACTCATCAAATAATAATGAAATAGTAAGAATATTGCATTGTCATCGGGTTCTGAGCTATATTGAAAGTATCAGAGCTATAGCTTATCAGAAAGTGGTCTAAAATTGGATTGACTAATTCCGCGGACACACAGACAGACAAGAAGTGAAGTTAAGAAAAACGTTGTAAAATAGTAGATTGCCTGATTGGTTGGCCTACACGTATTCAAAAAAATGAATCCATTCAGATTGTAGAACAGCATACATTTAATTTCATTTATATCAGGGTCATGACCATAAAATCTGGGGCCCATACAACTTCTCTTGCCTCTGCTTTCTTCAACTGTTCCCATTTCCTATTCATCTCAGTTATTAACAATGTTAATTGCATATAACATGCTTCATTACAATTACACGCACCGGAACATACTGCACTATATTCAGTATTATTTCTTTATTACACAACGGACATAAATAGGAGTTCCGGTATGTTTTTTTTTTCTAGAAAAAAAGCACTGATTACATGATTTCATCTTTTTAATTCCATTCAAAACATGATCACATATACCATATAGGAATGGTGGACAGATGCAGCTCTTTAGAGCTTTGTGCTTCGCTCAATGTGCTATTTTTTTGTATTATTCATTTACTAAAATTTAATAAATCAACAATGGTGCCATTCTCATAGGTATTTTTGTACTAAGTAAAAAGCCAGAATGTGGTTCTCCCCCACCATATACTTGGCATACCCTGTTATAAAGCTTTTAAAAATCAAGAGATCCTGGTCCATTATCTTAGAATGTTACTTATTGTTGCTGAGTGTTCATATTGTGGGTTCCTATTAATGTGACTAATTCATAATGTAGATATTATGCTAAACACAAGACATGTACAAGATTTCAAATACATAATAAAAATTTAGAAAATTGTCCAAGAGCAGAGTTGCTCTTCCTGGGTCTACCTAGTATCCTCTTAATAGTATTGTGATATTTAAAAATCTACATTATTAAAGTTTTAATTGTTATTTTAGAATTCCTGGTTGTATATGAACATAGATTTTTGTTAAGAACAGTTTTATCTCTATATGATCAAACTTTTTTTTTTCCTATGTTATCTTTGGATGCTCTAGGGAAAAATAATAGTGGGAGCCTCTGCTCTTATGGAATTATTTAATAATAATATGCACTTTCAATAATGGTGTGTTTAACCAAATTTAAATTGTGTAATTTTGTAGCATATAAAAATAATAAATAAAAATTACGTTACATAACAGAATCAGTGACCACAACCCACTCAATTGGATTTATCGATTTTTAACATAATTTTCTATCCCGACAATGATGTTTTTGCAAAGTTTAGCTAAAAACTCAATTTTTCATTTCTGATAATTAAAGCTGAGAATTTCATGATATACCATTTTCTAATTTTCTGGCATATTAATGTAAAATAAAATTTCTCACACTATTATGTACTTCATAAACATATAAAAAGGTATTGAAGTAAAGAAATAAGAGTCACAATGATAGATCTTGATGGGCTCTACACATATGAATTATTCCAGGGGGAAATAGTTTTAAATATTTTTATTGTGTACACTTGGCATCAAATAGTGATAGAAATTATTGTTTGAAAAGCACATTTTCTAATAATACATCTGTGCTAATATGGTTTTGGTCTCCCACTTTCTATAATATAAAAACATTATCACATTCTGCTATTACATTAAGTGAGCAAGGTACTTTCACATCCTTTTCATTTTTTGGCCTGCTATCCACTGGCTTGTTGAGCTAACAAAGAGTTTTCTATGTTAAATCAAAGAATCAGATGGATTTTGGGTCTTTTTACTATTTTAAAATGGAGATATGACCAAAAAAAATGTTGGAATTCATCTCTTTAGAAAAAAACAAAATTTATAGAATGTACAGCTCTTATTTTATAACCAGATAACATACATAATAATTATTGTTGACTGACTATTGTCGTAATATGAAAAATAAACGTGTTCTATTAGTTGTTTTGTTTTTGCTTTGAAATTTTAATATATTTAAGTTAAATTTTAAATGATCCATTGTTGCATGAAGTAATACTATACTTAACCCTTGCATAATTACAGAATGTCATTTCCAGCTAATCAGGCGGTTTTCACAGAAATTGGAATTAGGCTTCCAGGCGGTTTTTATCGTGGAATATTTATGGCAGGTTTTGACAACAAGTTCATATGCCGTCACTGTCACTTGATACTAAGAGATCCTGTTCAAAGTCAGTGTGGCCACAGATTTTGTCGGAGCTGTAGGGATGAAATCCTTAAGTGAGTATATTGGAAAAGATAATCCGTTTAAAAAAAAATATTTCTAATCCATTGTTTTTTGGTACTCCATGCTTAGAATAATTAATATTTCATAATCTATTTATATAATGTGACAAATTATAGACTTGATTTATGACTGAATGGCATTTTAGTTGTAACTTTTTGATACATTCTCTCTCGTACAACATATAAGATTTATTCTCATATATAGACCAATGGCAAGTGTCATCATTTCCTTCAATATCTGATTTCATGAAAAACATTTTAAAATTCTCGCATATTCAACAATTTACATTTTTGTCTATTTTCCATATTTCTTAAAAAACCAACAAGTATTGACTATGTTTTGATGTTTGTTGAAAAATTTTACAGCCACATTGATAAGTGGGGCTGTGTTTGGGGTTGTGATGGAATTCACAATGGGAGTTGAAGGGGGTGTCATTGTTGTTTTATAATTTTACTAGATTATTAAAGAGTAGAGCTGCCAACTTGGATAATTTATATCGAGTTGTAGATATTTCTTGAGCTACTTAAGGTGGTTGTTGAGGATCCCGGACGGGCCCCCAGATGTTGAGGACCCCTTTGTTGCTAAGAGTATGAGGGCTGACTCAATGATGACTCGTATTTGTATTTGTGTTTCTACCACACACAGTCTCACCAACAATTAAACGTATAACAAGTGACGAATAATCAATTCAACAAGGGTGTACAGCGACACAATATATTTATTATACAAAGGCACCAGTCCGTAACAGGGATCTGGTGACTTGTCAAAAGCAAAGATAATTCAAACTGCAGCAAATAATCCAATATAAAATGAATGATGGGAACAAATGCGTTATCACTAGTTAATTCTCTCCCTCTCTCTGTCTCTCTCTCTCTCACTCAGAGACACAACAATCGACTGGTCACTACCAAGACCCTCCTCGAATGTCTCTCACAAATCGACTCTCTCATCCGAGAGCCCACAGTCGAATGTCCACGAATCTATATTTCATTCTTCATATCCCTTTCTCCCACGTGACCCGTAGCCAATCAAATATAATATATGTTTCTTTCAAACTTTCAAATTAGGGGGTGGAGCCTAGATGAGGAGGGGGGGGGAAAGTACGTCGTATAGACAAAGACCATAGTAACTGGACATCGAGCGGGTCTCTGTCCCTTTGAAGAAGCCGACCGGAGGATAGTAGTCCGGTGGTCAGAGAGAATTCCCCGGGAGGAATGTAACGTGTTTCTGTTACCTCCCTGCCTCGTACACCTTCCGCTGTCCACCTGGCTGATGACGCAATTACGGGGGTGGGGTAAAAAGGGGGGGGAAACTGGAGCACGGGAACGTATATTACTATACATGGTATAATATACACCTTAACGTTAGTAATATTATTAAGTTAGGGGTTGGAGTAAGGGGATGGTTTCGACATATTAGTCACAACCTGTGACATCACCCCACAACCCAATCGAAACTATAGGGGTGACGACACCGTAGTAGGTGAGGCCATTACATAACATAAACCAATTATAATAAAAAAAAATCGAGTCCTTTCCATATGTTAGGACTAGAACAAAGGGTGAATTACCCCGGGGTCATACATAAGCATATATGCCTGTAACTATCTTTAAATCTCTTTGTATAAAAATACCCCAGACAAATGGAGGGTCACATTGGAATAACACAAAAAGAAAACTTATCTTAGTAACCCTGACCACAACATAATGGATAGGGCCAGTGGGTAAAAACATATATACTTAAATAACCCAAAAATAAAATAGAACAATTACAGCGGCGTATAGCATGATGGTGCCAGCCGGACATATGGTCTGGCCAAAACAAGTTGGTCCAGAGATAAATAAAAAGAAAATAGTGAACACTCTTTCCTCCGAAAGGTGGCACTTAAAACAAAATTAATTGTATCAGTAAGCCTACATAGGCAGTTACTGGATACGAAATAGGGTAAGCAAGATAGTCTCCCTTTGAAGGGATGACTTTACATTGATAGATACAACAGCGTTACAACATTGAATCTGAAATAGAGAGGAAAACATGCATAAATGAATAATATAAATTACATAACTACATTCACCCGACATTCACTCACTCTAGGCAAGCCATCCAATAACCTCTCTAAGAGTGGCCCTTTGTGAGTGAGCTCAAACCGACATGCAGCCGTCGACTAGTTATGCTGGGCACCGACTCATCAAATCTGCCCCTACATTATCCTTTCCTTTGATGCTGTGCACCACGTACCTATACTGCTGTAGGGCCAGGGCCCACCGCATTACCCGATCGTTCTTCATTTTGCTCTCCGAGATAAAGAGGAGGGGTCTATGGTCGGTTTCGAGGGTGAATTCAGTGCCGTATAAGAACCTTTCTAACTTTTTGGTTGCCCACACAATAGCTAGGCCCTCACGTTCTATGGTGGCATACTTCTTTTCCCTCTCGGTCAGTTTGCGGCTGATGTAAGTTATGGGGAACTTACCATCCGGGAACTCCTGGAGTACCACGGCCCCCAGCCCAGTGGCCGAGGCATCGGTCCTTAAGATGAACCGGCGTGTGAAGTCCGGCAGTCGGAGGAGGGGGTCACTACTTAAAAGGGATTGTACAGTTTCTAAGGCCTTCTGGCAGCTGTCTGTCCATGTAACGTTGGTGGGGTAGCCCTTTCGGGTCAGGTCGGTAAGAGGGGCCATCACGGCGGCAAAGTTCGGGACGAACCGACGATAGTAACCTATGAGTCCCATCAGGGCCCGGACCTGAGTTTTGGTGTTTGGTGTGGAGATCTTTAGAATCTCCTTCACTTTCCCCTGACCGGGTTTTATACCACCCCCACCCAAACAATAACCCAGGAAGTCGAATCCCTCGCCCCCAAGCATACACTTAACCGGTCGGGCTGTGAGCCCCGCATTACGCAGTCTGCTAAATACTTGTTCTAGGACTTGAAGGTGTTCCTCCCAGGTCTGGGTGCAGATGAGTATGTCGTCTAGGTAGTTCACGACGCCCCCCAGCCCCCTCAATAGCTCCCTCATAAGGCATGAAAATGTGGCCGGGGCGGTGACCAGACCGAATGGCATCACCCGCCATTGAAAGTGGCCCGCGGCGGTTTGGAAGGCGGTCATTTCACGTGCCCGGTCGCTAAGGGGAACCTGCCAGTACCCTTTACTGAGGTCTATTTTTGACAGGTACGTTGTCCCGTCCTGGGCTACCTCAGCTAGCAAGGCTTCTAGGTTTGGGAGGGGTTCCGCGTTGAAAACCGTGAGTTTGTTCAACTTTCGATAATCTACGCAGAACCTATACGTACCATCCTTTTTCTTCACTAACACCACTGGGGAGGAGTAAGGAGACTGGGACCTCTCGATGACCCCCAGTCTAAGCATGTCCTCAATTTCCCTCTCAATGGACTGTTTGACCGCAAAGGGTGTGGGGTACATCGGCTGTCTGACAGGTTTGTCGTCTATCAGACGTATGTCGTGCTCGACCAAGTGAGTCCTACCGGGGAGATCAGTCAGGACGTCCGAGTAACGGTCGCAGAGTTGCTTTATCTCTTTGACTCGGGGCTTGGATAGTAGGGGGGAGATCACCACGTCAGCGGCCGTCTCTGCTCCCTGCCCTGGTAGCATTACTTCCCCTTCATCTAAGCTCTCCTCACTCAGGTCAATTATTGCCCCTGCGGCGAGAATACTTTCTTCCCCCTTTGATTTCACTTGGCCTCTGTCTGACCCTTCTATCCTCCCCTCTTCCACTGACCTCGCTTTGCTCGCAGGGCCCCCCATCAAATCCTCTGGGTCCCGGCTTATGTAAGCTTTTAACAGGTTCCCATGGAAAACCTTAGTCCCCTTGGGTAGTTGGAGCAGGTAGTCAAGGAGCCCCACCCTTTTGATCACTTGGTAGGGGCCCTTCCATTGCATGAGCAATTTATTTTTTTCATCCGACATGAGAATTAATACCTTATCACCTGGGGCAAACTCTCGGAGTCTAGCCTTCTGGTCAAAGTATTTGCGAGCCCTTTCACTGGCTCGGCTTAACTCTTGCTGGGCTAGTTGACAGGTCTCTTCCAGTTTGTTACGAAGGTCGACCACATATTGGTAGGTGGTCCGAACTTCGGTGGGTTCCTGCTCTTTGGACCATAGCTCACGGAGTATATGGCTTTCCTGAGGGGCCTCCCTATAAGCGAACAACAGGGCCGGCAGGTACCGGTCCCAGTCTTTGGGCCTCTCCCAACACATTTTCCCCAGCATTGATTTCAGAGTGCCGTTGAACCTTTCGACTAGCCCATTACACTGGGGGTGGTATGGAGTGGTCAAGAGCTGGCGCGTAGACAGTAGTCTCGATACTTCTCCCATCAGCTGGGATGTAAATTGGCTCCCTCTGTCGGACAATATTTCCTCTGGGACCCCTACCCGAGTAAATATTTCCACCAAGACCTCTGCAACCCTCTCGGTATCAATAACTCGAAGAGGTACAGCCTCGGGGTACCGTGTGGCGTAATCTACAAGGGTCAGAATGTAGCGGTTTCCCCTATCTGATGTGGGGTCGAAGGGGCCCACGATATCAACTGCTACTCGTTTGAAGGGGACATCTATGAGTGGCATGGTACCTAGTGGTAGTCTGCTAGTCTTCCCTTTAGGTGTGGTGCGCTGACCTACAATACCTCTTCACGTCGCCCCCTATACCTGGCCAAAAAAATTGAGATTGGGTCCTCTCAAGGGTCTTCTTTGCCCCCAAATGACCCCCGAAAAGGATCTCATGGGCCACTCTCATCGCCTCGCCCCTCTGCTCTTTGGGCACCACTAACTGGGTGGATGTCTCCCCCTTTTTACTTACCAGCTCTCTGTATAACAGGTCCCCTTTTATTGCATATCTCTCCATGTGACCCCGGTGGTTGTTGACCCTTCCACTTTCTGCCCATTCCCTTAACTTACGAAGGGAGGGGTCGTTTTGTTGCTGGAGGTGGAACTCAGAAGGGGTAACGGCTGATGCCGGGCACGGGGGCATGGAGAGGGGTTTAACTGGCTTCATCTGTTTTCTCTCCTGCTCCCTGGTCATCACTGCACAGTTAGTTGGACCTTCCTCTGAAAGGTTAAGGGGCGTTGGGTCGGGTGTAGTGGATTTCCCCTCCCAATCAGGGTTGGGTGAAAAGGGGCGTCGAGCCCCTGGTATGTTGCCGATAATGAGGTCATAGAGGGGCTCATCTAGTGCCCATGCTTCCAACTGCCCCACGTAATACGGCGTGTCTACTTGTACCACAACGACTGGGGCCTCAAACACGCCCCCGTTAATGGTCTTCAACTGGCCCCTCCGTCCAGTTCTGCCCTCGCTCGGTACTAAGGAGGTCCGGACCACGACCCCCCAGCATCCCGAATCCCTTAGGACCTGCACCGGGTGTCCGTTAACAAACCCTTTTGAAAGTGGAGAAGTGTCCTCATGTGTGACAGCAGCCCCTACCTCAGTTACCTGTTCTCCCTCACGATCCGACGTTGCTGTGGCCTGGGGCGGGGTGAGAGGGGATGGTGATCTTACTGCCCCCATCGGACTGACCTTCCGCTGTGGGCACCTTCCCGCACCTTCCCGACCAGTGTCCGGGTGACCCGCACGTGAAGCAGGACATTCTCGGTCTCCAAGGGCGCCCGGTGTCTGGCCTAGGAGGAACATTGGGCCTCCCATTACCTTTAGGGGCCTCTGGTTTGGGTCCCTCCTTTTTAAAAGGTACATTATGGGGTTCCCTGTAGGTTGTTTCCCTTCGAGGGCCCCCCCTTGTGGGTTCTACCCCTTTGCCCACATGAGCTTCCCTGTAGTTTTCGGCCAAGGTGAGCATTTCATCCCATGACCCTGGTTTCCGCTCTTTTAGGAATACCTGTAACCCACTAGGGGCCCCGTCCATCAACTGCTCCCTGAGCAGGAGGTCCATCACACCATCAAAGCTATGCTCTGTCCCACTGAGCTCAACCCACCTCGTCAGTAGGTCGGCTAGACGTGCACCAAATAGGGGATAGGTCTCCCCTCTTTCTAAATGGGCCCCCCTAAACTTTCGTCTAAAGCTTTCCTCCGTATAGTCGTATGACTTTAGGAGGGCAGCCTTCAATGAGTCAAAGTCATTTGACTCGTTAGCCGTCTAGCGGGTCGCTGTCGTCAGGGTCCGTCCCGTGAGCAGTGATGTCAAGCAGGGGGCCCACTCATGTCGTTCCCAACCCACGGACAGAGCGTATCTTTCAAACCTACAAATGTAGGCGTCTATATTGTCCGTCTCGTCAAGTTTGGGGAGTTTGGGTTTGGAGGATGTCGTTGACTGACTGCTTGGGGTTGGGCTTGCCGGCCCCCCCTTCCCTCTCTAACCATGCTAGGGCCACCCTCTCCTCAGATGCTAATTTAGCTGCCTCCTGCTCGGCCGCTATTCTAGCTAACTCAAGCTCTCTATCGTGTTTAGCGCGTTCAATTTCTGCTTCCCTATCAAGCCTAGCTCGTTCAGATTCTGCTTCATGCCTAGTACGTTCAGATTCTGCTTCCCGTTCTAGCCTAGCCTCTTCCACCTCTCTATCCCTTTCGCATTTAGCATGTTTTATGGCCGTATTAACATCGCACCCCAAGCCTATAAGGTACTGTACGTACTCCTCCATAGACTTCATGGTTGGTGACGTTAATACGAGCCTAAGATGAGTAACGGTTAACCCAGACAAAACTCGCCGTGCAGCTTAACACGCAGTCAGAGCACTCACTAATGATCACAATCAAAGAAGTGTATTAAAATGGCTTACCTTGACGCTTCCTCCCTCCTTTCACCAGAATCCGAAATATCTTCCACCGTACACAATCTAACACGCATGCATAAAGTCTATAGTCTAAATGTTATTTATTCGCCGAGAACAGTGCGGCTTTTTCTTTTACTGTCTTGTTGACTTCGTCTGTACTTTCCCTTGAAAGATGTGAGTAAGCGTGGCACTTACTGCTCCTGTTTCAAAACTGCAGAGTCCACTGAATGACTGGCCTGTTGAAGAATTGTAGACTTCTGGTTCTCTCCGACGATACACGTGAGTGAACGTAGCGTTTATTACTCACGTTTCAAACCGGCCAAGTCTGATGAAGAACTGGCCTGTTGGAGAGTTGTGGCAGAGATTAAGCCCCCCAAGTCCATTGTTGAATCAGCTTCGGCCGCGCCTGGTTAGTGCAGAATACTACTTCAGGTGAAGGTTCGATCCCGGACGAGCCCCCAGATGTTGAGGATCCCGGACGGGCCCACAGATGTTGAGGACCCCTTTGAGGGTATCCTTGGCTTGTTGCTAAGAGTATGAGGGCTGACTCAATGATGACTCGTATTTGTATTTGTGTTTCTACCACACACAGTCTCACCAACAATTAAACGTATAACAAGTGATGAATAATCAATTCAACAAGGGTGTACAGCGACACAATATATTTATTATACAAAGGCACCAGTCCGTAACAGGGATCTGGTGACTTGTCAAAAGCAAAGATAATTCAAACTGCAGCAAATAATCCAATATAAAATGAATGATGGGAACAAATGCGTTATCACTAGTTAATTCTCTCCCTCTCTCTGTCTCTCTCTCTCTCACTCAGAGACACAACAATCGACTGGTCACTACCAAGACCCTCCTCGAATGTCTCTCACAAATCGACTCTCTCATCCGAGAGCCCACAGTCGAATGTCCACGAATCTATATTTCATTCTTCATATCCCTTTCCCCCACGTGACCCGTAGCCAATCAAATATAATACAGTCGATTCCGCTTAATTGGGACACATCGGGACCGAGGCTTTTTGTCCCAATTAAGCGGCTGTCCCAATTAAACATACGAATTTACTATTGGCTTCTTGGTTTGGTTTCTTTGAGATTTGTCCCAAATAAGCGGCTGTCCCAACTAAGCGGTGTCCCAATTAAGCGGAATCCACTGTATATGTTTCTTTCAAACTTTCAAATTAGGGGGTGGAGCCTAGATGAGGAGGGGGGGGGGGAAAGTACGTCGTATAGACAAAGACCTTAGTAACTGGACATCCAGCGGGTCTCTGTCCCTTTGAAGAAGCCGACCGGAGGATAGTAGTCCGGTGGTCAGAGAGAATTCCCAGAGAGGAATGTAACGTGTTTCTGTTACCTCCCTGCCTCGTACACCTTCCGCTGTCCACCTGGCTGATGACGCAATTACGGGGGTGGGGTAAAAAGGGGGGAAACTGGAGCACGGGAACGTATATTACTATACATGGTATAATATACACCTTAACGTTAGTAATATTATTAAGTTAGGGGTTGGAGTAAAGGGATGGTTTTGACATATTAGTCACAACCTGTGACAGTGGTCCATTTAAGGTTTCTGCTAGTTGTTTTTTTCTTTTTTATTTTTTAAGCTACACTAGCCATTTTTGACACATGCATACAACATACCAATTAATGAACAAAGAAATAAAAAAATATATTAAAAAATTTATTAAAAATGTATATATTTTCTCAAAAAAGTTACATTTTTAGGGGGGGTGGGTGGGTAGGTAATAAATAAATTATAAAAAAAATTCTATTTAATATTTCCAAAGAAAAAAATTGGACGTTTGTTTGAAACACACTCATTAACATTTGTGCTAAGTTATTTTATGATATCTACCATGGATTTTAAAAATTGGTTCTTTGAAAATTTGTCTTAAAATTACACTTTTTTACCCCAAAAAAGTCACATAATACACTTTTTAAATATTTTTTTTATATATTTCTTTGCTCATTAATTGGTATGTGTAGCTTAAAAAATAAAAAAGCTAGAAAAAACATCTAGCAGAAACCTTAAATGGACCATGGACCACCTTAACTTTAAGAAAATGCCAGATTTTTTACAATTTTCTAGATATTTTTAGATAATTCTAAATTACCAGCAATACCATTAGTATGCAGGAACACATGGTGATTTGTCACATGACATCATTTGTTTATATGGTGTTATACATCATCTGTTGGTGAAGTGTTTGATGTCACTAGCATGACAACAAGCTGTATAAGATAACTTCTTCATGTCATTAGTACTTAATAACATACCCACAGTGTCTGTTGATCAACATTACCATTCAAATTCATGTACATGTGACATCATTGTTTTTTAGCATATTGGTGAAATTTGTAATGTCATTATGTACATGGTGGTGCAGAGCATATATAACTGAAAAAAGTTAGTCGCCTAGTAAGCTTGAAATTCAGACATTGGGCAACATCCATATTCATTACATTGATAATTTCTTAGCTTAGTTTTAATAAAATATTTGCAAATGTAACATTATACTGTTTCATTCTGAAAAATAAAAATGCTCTAGTGATTTGAGTCATTTTAACAGTTGAGTTACTCTCATTGCTAATTACTGTCATATTATAATTACTTTATACTGTGACATTGTTATTTGAATAAAATTAATTTGAGAATGTAGTGTGTCATAAGTTCCAAATTCAGAAACTGCAACAACCAAGCTGATTTTATTTATAATTTCTTCGCTTTGTTCTAATAAAATTATATTAGCCTATTCTCAGGGAACACAATCCCCTTTTTACTCATTTTCAGATTAGTAGCTTCAATCATTAAATGATTTGTGGTTAATTCTACAGAGGGTGGCAGTTAATCTGCTTATAAAAGGCGTGATGGAAATACAGTCTCTGCTTTTCTGGTTGGAATATACAGTCTCTGCTTTTCTGGTTGGAATATACAGTCTGCTTTTCTGGTTGGAATGAAAATGATAAAAATCACATGGCAATGATCATTTTTTAACTGTGTCATATATGCTCGACTGTGAACCTGAGAGTTTTGGGTTTGATCCTTGGTGAGAACCAAGGGGAATCTTTCCTGGTCTCTGTGAAAGTTGGTAAAAGTCTCACAAGTCCATCTAGTTTTAAATGGGTACCTGATTTAAGTTGGTGAAGTAAAGTGCTTACCAAACAATCCCTTTATATGCAGAGGTTACAGAAACAGATGAATTCTACTCTTCATCTGCCCTGATGACCCTTTAGGGCTAAAGAAACTTAGCTTACAGTGTTTTTAAAGTCATATTTCTTGATTTCAATTTCTTACCACAAATGTACCCCCACAAGAAATCCTAGTATTAATAATTTTCTATAATGAATGTAATGTTGCAGAAATAGTGTCTGTTATCTGAGTTTGGAAAGAGCGAATTTTTTAATATCTTTATTGGTTTGACTCAATTTTTCTTTGCATTTCCATTAAATCACGGATTTTTGTTGTAAAAATGACAAATAATATGTACATCTCAAAAAACCTTTCTCTGAAGCATACATATTTTATTATAAAACACTAGAAATATTTTCACATGAATGAAAATTGCCTTGACATGATCTTTAAAAACGTATAAATTTTTACCAAGATGGCCACCAAAAGTGACGGAATTTCCCTGTTTTTTCTTCTTCATTATTTTATCTTGTTTACTTGTTTTTTCAACACAAGTTCAATACCTTAATATGATAGGTGCTAATTTGGACTTTTAGCTAAAGTTAGGAACAGTCTCCCCATACCACAAACACTCCCATCTCATGTTCTCCTGCCACCTTCAAAGGATCAACAGTAAAACCCCAATCAAAGAGGCCATGGATTTGGGATCTTGATGTAAGTGTGAGTTCTGACACCAGCACGACATTCCACCTCTTGCACGGGGGGGGGGGGGTGGTGGGGGTGTGGGGGGTTGGGGGGGCGGCCCCCCTCTTGCACAGTGACCAATATCAATGGTGCTACCAGACGCGGGATGGGGATGGATGATCGTGTGGTAAAGCGCTCGACTGTTGACCTGATGGTCACTGGTTCGATCTTCGGTGAGGACCAATGGATATCTCAGGTCATGGCTTAAGTCCCTGCTATGCCTCCCATTGTACCTCCATGGCCATTGCATAGTGGGGATGAAAGAAAGGCATTGCAAAACCCGTCCCATTAGTGGTTAATAGGATCTGAGAGATTGCATCTCATCCTTATAGGGACTCCACATGCCAGACGAAATTCATGAGTGTTTGATGTCATAAAGCATCCCCCTCTCTACCTTACACTCACCTCTCTCAAGGCTAGTCATCTGACTAGGAATGATTGGTAGTGAGTGGTAGCATGGACCTGGCACTATGTTCCACTAGATGACTTAGGATTAGTTGAGAGGCAATTGATGTGGAAGAGTAGTAGAGTGAATTTGATAGTGAGTTTTAGACAGCAGTTAAGTTTTTCACCCTCTGGTAAGGTTTAGTTGAGAGACAGTTAATGTGGAAGAGTAGCATTGAGTTTTTGACAGCAGTTCACCCGTTGGTAAATCCTTAGTACTTCTATATATAGTACTACATTACAATATAGTATCCAGACTTAAAATTTCTTGCCATTCCAGAGTTCATTAATTACAGCAAATAAACAATCTAATAATGTAATAAACATGCCTATATAAGCTTTGTAAAATATTAACAACATTTATCCAAAAATTATCTACAAATTGCAGTGGTGTAAACATAAATCTTGGCCAGTAAAGTTGTCCATATTAATGTTCTGTAAATGTGCACTGAAAAAAATACTATACATTGCATATAAAACTGGATTACTCAATCTGTTAATGGATATATAAACAATTTCAATGTTTTTTAATTGCACATTCTGATATTTTAATATATTTTGTGGTGTATGGTTTCTATTACACGTATTTGAACTTTCAAACTTGTGTCAAATTGAACAGTATACCCAGAAGGCAGATTTGGAACTATAAAAAGACACAAATATTTAGTAAATCATATTTTTAATAGATGAGAATCTATACTTAAAAAACTGATCCTGAAAGGTGTGTTGCCCTAAAGCAACAACAAACTTTGGAACATTTTAACTGTCGATACAGATTACCAAGAAAAAAAAACAGGCTTACAGATTCTTGAGTTGTATGTGATTAAACAAAAATAAAATAAAATTACAAACCATGAAGAATATCTATATAAATTATGGAGTACAAAAATAATATACAGTTAAAAGAAACTTAAATTGTATTCTCTGTTATATTTATATAAAGGCATTTCCAAGACCGTAGTACTTGGATAGGGCAAGCAAGATTTGAAAAACATCCCTGAATTTCTGTGAAAATATTTATCGTGGTATTAAAACAATCTTTAATTATTAATATGTGTTTTCAAATAAAATGTAATTTCATTATTTTTCATTTTACTATTTTAGGTGAATAATAAATGAAAAGAAATGAATGTTATACAATGGTTCATCAATTTACAAACATCCTACAAATCTGTTTACAAACAAACTTTTCAACATAATATGCAGGGTAGTTAAATTAGTTTTTATTTACCAAATCATGTAAATGTAGTAAAAAAATCTTAATGCCAGCCAATAGGTAGCATTTTAAAATTGAATGATACAGCTTAATAAAATTACTACTTAAAACTTATACTATATTCATTAAAATCTATCAATACAAAGAACAACGTAGAATAATCATTTAAAATAGTAAGTTTTCATATTAATAAAAAAATTGCTTTAATTCTACATATATTGCAGTAGCAGTGAGTGTGTGCAGTGTCCAGCTTGCATAGAAGATCAAGTAGATGACCATGAGAAAGGAACTCTAGCCTTAAGTGAAGTAAGCAGTTAGTCTTAGTTAATAAAATTATATTTTTAAAATTATTATTAACAATGATAAAGAGTAAAATTTTTCAAATGTTACTTTTAAAATTTATAGACCAATATTATATAATATTAAATAGAATATCACTGTAATCTTTCATTGTGTGCAGTTTTATCCTGTTGCCAATAGCTAAAAGTTTTAAAATTAAGAGGTATCATTGTACTAAAGCAGTGGCCAGTGGCAAAATATTATGGAAAATCAAGTTTGTGGAGATCCTGCTATAGAATAAAGGGATTCTTATGTTTTATTGTACATGCATTTAAGCACTTTTTATGCAAGGATTGTCATGTTTTATTGTACATGTATTTGAGCAATTCATATGCCTAGACCCCTATAGTGGAGTAATTGCTGTACACAAGTACAACAGAGGCAACCACTGGCTGATGACTAACACATTTAAAATATTGAGTTTTTATGGGAATCCAGAAACAGATCTATCCATTTAATAATGTGGCAGATTTATTGCTTAAGCTAAGTTCAGCAGCAAAAAATCAAATTTATATAGGGCTCCGGCAATGGATCTATCCATTTAATATGATTCTAATGGGAAAAATAATTCATGCTTAAGCCATTAGGAATGATATCAGATTCTGAGGTAGTTAAGCATAGCAGATGCTGCCCAGCCTGGTTGAAAAGTGATTGCTGTACATAAATATGGACAATGGCAACTTGGCTGGTGGCAACATTTTTTTTTTTAATCTGTGTTTTTTGTGGGACTGATTCATTTTATCACACTTAAATGGGAAACATGTTTCAAAACCTAAATACTTTGTAATTAAAAAAAATTTCAAAATATTAAGTTTGTAATTTTGAACACCTGAAATGCAGCACATGAAAACAATGTTCCCTATAATTAAGGTTTTGGGGTTTGTGAGCCAAAAAAAAAATTTGTGAGCCAAAATTTCAATGTTTTGTAAATTTTGAGCCAATTGCATGACGCGCAATACAAATACAATTATTGTCATTTTAAAAGAAAATAAATAATCAGATAATAGATTCAACCACATGGGAAGCTTCCATATATTTATATGTAGGAAATTTTTTATAAAGCTTTTGTAAATGAATTATTTTAGAATTTAAAAAATTATGGTTGCTGTAAATATCATTTAAAAATGGTGAAACTGCAACCAAAAAAAATGAAATAAACTGATAAGTTTTTACATATAAATGTGCAAGCTTCCTGTGAGATAGACCAACAATAAACTAAATTCTTATACAACAAGATGAAAAAGAAAACACAAGAATTGAAGTCAATTAATTTCATTTTGTAATAATTAACTTTTCCCTTCTTCCTTTTTCTGTTTTCCATAAGTCATATACATGATCTGCGTTAATAACATTTACAGCTAATAAATATGACTTAATTCTCATTAAATGTTCCAAATGGTCTACATCAAGCCTATTTCGCATTTTTGTTGAAATTACATTCATTAAGCTGAATCCTCTCTCACAGTCTGCACTTGAAGCTTGAAAAGTTCCACAAGTATGAATAAGAAGAAAAAGTTCACTAAACTGTTCATTTTCCTGCACACAATTAACAATGTCCTGAAAGTTTTCTGTGTTCCAAATTTTTCTTTTTCATTTTAAATTAGCTACAACTCTGAACTTTCTTTGCAAATGATATCGGATCCATTGTTTAATACCAAATACCAGCAAAAACCGTTTCATAAATCTGTTTGTGAGCATTTCTAAACTTAATGTACATTATCAGGATTTTCGAAATGGAAATGTCTGTACTTTCATCCACAATAAGGGTATATAAAGAAGAATTTCCTAAATGAGAGCATGGAAGCATTTATTTTCACTTCAAGCACTACATTGTCAATTAAAATCTATTCTTTCTGTTCTAGTCGTTAGAATGTTTGAAGCATCCCTTTATTGCGGTTATAAAGTTTATTTAAGCCTGCTACCTGGTATTTAATACTAACGTGTTGTTTTAGTTAATTGATTTTCCACTCATCCCATTTTTTCCGGAACTCCATTCATCAGTAATTTCTGCTTTCAAACAAATTTTGCAAACTACATTTTCGGTTTGTTCACGATATTTGAATATTTCTTTTAAAAGTACATGTTTGCGGCCGGTGTAGTCAGGCAATATGGTTTCCACTGAATAATCGTTCAACCATTTTTTCTTGAAATTCATTTGTCTTTTCTTCACCAAGTGACTCGACTCATGATCTTCACCCTTTCGCTTCGTCATTTTCTTTTTTTCTCAAACTATATTATATTTAATGAAGTATACTATTTCCAGTCAGCTTCAAGCCAATTACTTAATTTACGAATGTGATCGGAAGTTGATATCACAACAAAGACTGTATGCTAGTTCGATTCTGTTTAGTTCATTTATATAGCGCAAGTCACGGCAGAATTTTCTGACAAAATTTTATGTAATTTTTTTTTCCCTCTAATCACAAGTTTTATGCACTAAGCCAAAACGTTGTGGGCTGGGGTCTGAAAACTTGTGCGCTAGCGCAGGCTGGCACAGCTTAGAGGGAACAGTGCATGTCATCCCCCTTCCCACCCTCTATTTATGCCACTGAAATACGTACTTGTATAGAAAATGTATACCACAGTGTTGTAAAACTAAATGTAATGAAAACTATATATTATTATACTCATGTAAACTGTGGGGTAAATCAAAAGTAAATTCTGTTTCCTTCAAAAACATGACCTTTTTTTTAAAAACAAAAGTTAAAATTGTTATTCTGGGTTTAAGAAAAAGACGGCTAAAAAAATTAATATCTAGGAAGTGTTCTAGTTTTGAACAACTTTTTTTTGTAAATCATATAATTTTTACAATAAATGTCATTTATAAATTGTATCAAACCTTTCTGATAAAATTGACAAGACTGTATCTCATTTAAGGAATTATAATTGTTTAAAGATATTTAAATCAATATCAAATTATAAATATGGACTAATTGAAGCTGATAACAAACTACATGTATTAAAAAGCTATGAAGTTTTATCTGTAGAAAAATACATTTTTGAGCATGTTTTTTTAAAAATTCCTTATACTGATAATTGACACCATCTCTTTAATGCACTGTCATTAAAAAGCATGTAGAAATCTCTATCAAGCTCATATTTTTATTGAAGCACCTAACTATGTGATTAAGTTTCCAGATCTAGCTTATGTGACATGATATTAGACTTAGGTTGTTACAAGTTCAGACATTTTTTTTTTAAAATCAATGTAACTCAACTGCAATACAGCTATAAATTTTCTGAGAAAAAACTTGGCATAATTTATAGCTCAACTAAAATATTTTTCTCAGATGTTTCCAGACAATGCAGTAAGAAGAGAAATGTTAAACATGCAAGCTTGCTGCATATTTCCGGGATGCAACTGGAAAGGTCGATTCAAGGAATATGAGGTACCACATTTTTCTACATTGTGGTGGCTTTATAGTTAATTATTAGTAAGGTTGATAAACACAGTGCATTGTTTTTTTCTCAAAAATTTCTCAAAATATTTACTTATAAAATACTTGTTCAGAGATATTACATTTCTGAATTTCAATGAAAAACAGCATTATTATTTTTTATGTTAAAAACATACAATTGTAGTTAAAGATATTTTACATACTTTTAATAAAATAACTTTCCCGGAAGAAAAAATAAAAAGATTTTTTTTTGTCTATAGTATGCAACTATTTAAAAATAGAAAACATTCAAAATAATTATTTTAGTAATTAATTCAAAATATTTCAATGCACATTTTTTTTTTCATTTTAGACACATGAGAAAAATTGCCAATTTAAACAGTTAGCTTGTTCTAAGTGTCGATTGCCTTTTACTGATGGTCAGTCAGATAATCATAAAAGCAACATTTGTCCAGAACGCATTGTTAATTGTTCACACTGTAGAGAGGAAGTTATTTTTTCTAAATTGCAGGTAATGCATTTTGTTCTACACTTTTAAAGATACTAATAAATGTTAGTCTTTGATGAGTTTTCAAATGGAGTTAAATGCTAATGTGAGTAACCTTAGTGAATAACCACAAAAGCTATTCCCTAAAACAGTTTTACCCCTTTTTTGTTTGAAATCCATGATTGTGACAATTTTTGTTTTAATTTTTTTTCCTTGTTTTTATAATACCTAATTTTATTAAAAGGCGAATTTTTTGTTCACTATTGAAGTGAATATACACTGTTATGTCTTTTTTTGTCCTTTTTTTGTACAGATAGCTTTAATTTCTGTTTTAATAGCATGAGTTGAGACACTGTTGGTAAAGTCATCCTACCACATAATAGTAAGGGAATTTACATATAAGATACAGCAGTATATTCATATAAAAGTCATTCAGCTTGGTTATGGGGACAGAGCGTGAACATTGCTCGACTATTGACCTGAGGTCGCAGGTTCAATCCTTGGTGAAAACTAAGGGAATTTTTACTTTTCCTTGTGAAAGTTTGTTGAAAGCCTATGAGTCCACCCAGCTATAAATAGGTATCTGACTTAATCTGGAGAAGTAAAGACAGCTGGGCATTGTGCTAGCCACACAATCTCTCAGTAAGCCATGGCTACAGAAACAGAATAATTTTATCCTTCTTCTGCCCCAATTGCCTTTTAGGGCTTAGGGAACTTTGCTAATACTTCTAACTTAAGTGTTTCCAGTGATGCTTAATATAATAAAACCTGAAATTTTAAAAACCATTACAAGCTTAATGAAAAGTCATTAATTTGGTTTAAACAAATTTAATAGTTATGATATACAAGTATTTTAAAATGCACATAATTATTTAAGTGCACATTACAACTTACTAGCTGTAAAACCTGGCTTTATTCTGGGTTCTATGTGACATTCCCTCCTAATCGTTTGACATTTTTTTACTTACAATTAATTAGGTTGTATACCCCTACATGAAATAATATAAAATTTTATGAAAACTAAAACTGTAAAGAAAGTAGAAATAAACAAAATAATTTATAAATTGTTCACAAAAGCAGACTACAAATTATTACATTTATATTTCATTTAACTATGCTCTTCAAATTATTACGTTTATATTTCATTTAACTGTGTTCTTCAAATTATTACATTTATATTTCATTTAACTATGTTCTACAAATTATTACATTTATATTTCATTTAACTATGTTCTACACATTCAATTTATAGAAAAATAAGCACCTTTACATGAAGGAATATACACATTAATATAAAGAAAAGTATTCATTGAATTGTGTATGTAGGAATTTAAATATTCTATCTATGAAGCGATATTAAAAGATTTATAACATTAGTATCAAAAGTCGTATAGAAATGTGCTCAGCTAAAAATGATTAAATTTGAACTTTTATGAGTGTCAAAAGTTGTAAAATCAAAGTATATGACTAATAAAAAATGTGAATTAGTTCCTTTTAAGTGGAATATTTTGATTTAGCACAGAATCATCACCATTTAATAAATTAGTGTTATATAACTTAAAATCATTGCCAATTAGAATGAGAATGGTGGGATCCAATAACTGTTATGAAATACGTCAAACAGTTTCTTTGCAAATCTGAAAATGTCAATTGGCTTCTTTTAAAGAAAATATTTCTGGGCAAAAATTTAGTCATAGCTGCCGATTCTAACCGAAACCTTTTAGTTGTGTTAGTTTATAGCCCTTGGCAATTGATCAGAATGCCCATCTATAGCTGCATTAACTGTTACCAGTGTAGTCTTCACAGAAAAATGTTCTACAGTTTTAGTAAATGAAAAAAGGACCATTATATGAAGGCATGCACAAATTAATGAATTAAAACAAAAATCATAAAGTAGAAATATTTTGTGAATCCTAAGAAAGATAACTCATAAATGTGTATTTGTAAGCAATTTCCCTTGATTAAAAAAAATCTCCCCAACTCAGTATATTTTTTTTGCTACATAAAAATGATAGATTTAATAAAGATGAATATTCTAATTCATTTTAGCTTAATTAGATTTCATTTTATTCCATTTTAAACTAAGGATTATATAAAAAATATCCAAATCTTTCAATAGTATTTAAAACTATGAGGACCATTATTGTATCTTTTGCTTCCTATTCAACAATGGAAAATCTCGCTTTGCTATCCACCCACTCTTAGATAAAAACATACATTCATTGTTTTGTGAGGACTCGTATCGGGGAGCATCATAAAATATTTTGGCATGATATTTTATGAACTCTCCTTCCTGGTCTGAGAGACATACCATGATCCACGGGGGATGGATCATAGGGGTTCTCTAGTCAGGAAAAAAAACCCATTACTTGCGAGGGTGGTGCTACTGTGGTCAATGAGGACTATCCGAGACCGCAGTATTCACAGCTGGCGATGGTGACGGATGTGGTCGGCACACAACACCCTTCCACTCCGTCCCACTCAAGCACACCTATGCAGCCTGCCATTTCGGGCTGAGGGTACAGGCACACTACACCCTCCCCTCTGTCTGAGTGGCAGGAAAACCCCCTTTCCTTTCAGATCAGTAGTACTCACACCCTGCTGGTCTGGCCAGTTTGGGCAAGGATTAAAACCCATCTTTCTGCCATCCCTGCAGATGATAGCGGGCACAGTCACCCCACCGCTCTGTAGGGATGGCAGACGTGCACAAGCGCCGCCAACAATGCTGGTGTGGTAGGCACACCACACCCTATCATGCTGGCAATGGCGGTGTAAAAAAATCTAAAAAATTCATTTATATGCTTAAAAAAATGAAAAAAAAAAAATTAATACATTCATTTATAAACAAACAAAATGCATTTCCAGATCTGAGATCATGGCTGTGGTGACAGATGTGGTAGGAAAACAACACCCTTCCACTCTTTCCCACCCAAGCACACTATCGCAGCCTGCCATTTCTGGCAGAGGAGTTAAGCGCACCAACACCCCCCTTCTACCCATGTGGCAGAAAGAATCCTTTCCTTGCCATTCTGGCTCATCGGCAGTATACACACCCTACTGGTCTGCACAGTCTGGGCAAGTGTTTTTAAGTTTTATTCTGCCATGCTGGCAGATATAGCAGGCACACTCACCCCGCCGCTCTGTGGTCATGGCAGACATGCATCAGCACCGCCAATAAAGCTGGTGTCGTAGAATCACATGTAGGCACTGGTGGCGGAAAAAAATAAAAAATATAAGTACAAAAAGTACATTCATTTATATACCTATGTAGATTTTAGATAAAACTAATTTTAGATACAGAAGTACCATAAACATAAAAAGATTGTTAGTGTTTCTACTATTTGTTTTCTTACCCTAACTTGGAGAGTGTTTACAGTATTACCATAACATTCTACAGGAAAATAATCCTTTTATATCTAGTATATAGTAAATTATTTTTTTTTTACATAAAACATACGCACAGGACATTAAAATGATAAGGGGAAGTGTCGAACACAGCTAACACTGGACACCCGAGCACTGGGCAATATAAATAGTTCACCCTACATTGTGAGTGTGGTGTTTTTATTTCCTGTGATCAATGGCTTTGGTGGGCTCATTTTCAGCTCACATATGCTTACAGGTAGAGTCTTGCTGTTGTGCATTATAGCTCTAAATCTTTATTTTTATCAAAATTCTCATTGCAATTTTTTAAATCTTTAGGAACATTATGAACAGTGTAGTCAGTTTCCTAAAACTTGTGAACTTTGTGGCAAGAACAACATTAAGCAAGATCAGGTACTGTTCTCTTTAAATTTATATATATACATATATATATTTATACAACTCACAGGTGGCTGCTGTGTAATCCTTATAACATTTAACATTAAAAAGTTAGTTAAAATCATAAAGGAACTGCTTGTTAAATACAGTGATACATAGGTATTAAACAGATTATTGATTCTAGAGCCCAAGACAATTCTTTACTTAAATATTAACTAATCTTTAGCTATATTTTTTATTTTTTTCTCATTGACCTAAAATTCTAAAATTTTGCACACATCTGAATTCTAAAAGACATTGCACTATTTTAATAGATTATCCAGTCAGTTAATAAACGAGTGACTATCAATGTAGGGCATGTTTGACTGATCTCATTCTGTCACCAGTTAGCCACTGATTCTCTCCCTTGACCAGACAAGAGATGGAGAACTTGGTACTTATGCTTGTACTAGAATAGTACATTTTTGATGGTTCTTTAACTTGTACACGTACTTTGCACCTGAATTACTTAGTACACATATTAGTACTTGGCTGCCTTGTGGGGCATGTCACATAAAAGGCTGTGAAATGCTTATTTAGATCAAAGATATACTTTATGGATGACATTAAGGTGGCATGAGTGCTAATGTTAAGTACTAAAAAAAAAGTAAAAAAAACATCAAGACATTCCAAATAAATAGCATTTTGTATTTTAATATTTGTAATACTTTACGTTATTGTTCTTTGTTTTTTAATATTATTGCCTTTAGATTTTGAGTTAGAGGCAGCTTTATAATGGTCTGCCTTATGTGGCAATAATGCTAGTGATGTCAATATTGGGACAATATTGCAGTGTGTATTTAGATGCGACTAGCATGGCTTACACATCTAAGAAAATTCCACCATTCTATGATTCCTCATAGCCCTCTGTGTGTTCGGTGAATACTCAGGTTATGAAAGTTCCAGGTCACAAACAATTCAGGTTACGAATAACAATTTAAAAATTTTATAGTCTCGGATAACAAACATTGCCTTGGGTTATGAAAGAAAATGAAAGAGTTAGACATATGAGAGGTTTGAGATAATGAGTGCTTACCGCACAAATGAAGGTTACAAAGTATTAGCAAAAATATATATATAAAAATAAGTTGACTTGGATGAGCTGATTGAAGATCAGTGGACAGCTCACTACTGTTGAGCTTCTGAATCTTCAGAATGAACAGCTAAAGACATTAACAGAAGTCCAATGAGGAGGAGTCAGTGGCCATTTCAACTGCAGTGATAAAAGAAATTCAAAGATTTCATTGTGAACCATCATCCAAATTAACTTGTTGCTAACAGGGGAAGTAAACCTCATGAAAGATAATTTGAGGGCCCACTTCAGAAAGATTCTCCAGCAAAGAAAGGGACACATTTTTAATAATTGTTTTCTTAATAAAGAAAATATATCTTTTTAAAATTTAATTTTTTTGTCTTACTCTTTAATTCATGATGGAAGTACACATATTCTTTACATTTGGCCAGATAAATCAGGGGTTGTTACAAAAAAAGATTCTTTCATCTTGAAATAGTTTGTTGTTATTTCATTGATTTCAGTGTTTTTGTTTTTCGAATAGTACTAGAACGTTATAAGTTTGTAACCCAAGGTATCATATTTTTTTGGAAGCAAGGAAAAGAACCAAATAAAAAATTTTCCTATAGCGTTCAGATTTTGAGCAATATTATTTGAGTAGCAAATACCAGACAAGTAAAAAATATGATTTTTCTTGAAAATCCTAGCCCTGATTATCAAAAATGAAAGATTGAGTTTAAAGCCAAAAATAGCAAGGCATCCTTTTTAGAATTAAAAATTTTAGGATAACTCAGATTTCTATAAAAAGTACTGGTTGTTTCGATTCATGATTCCAATACTCATGAAACATTCTGTCTTTAATTTCAATAGAAAAAGTTATTTTTTAATAGCTAAAAATTTTTTTTACTGATGTATCATCAGTAATAGGTTACCCAGACATAAATAATATCAGACCCATATGTCCTGCTTATGTAATTTATAGCTGCTTTCCATTAACAGCTTTTCTCCTTACTACTATTAAAAGGACATTCGGCTAATAAAGTTTTTCTTTGAAAAAATAAGACAATACTGGCACTAAAGCTTACATATAAACAAATAAGTAACATGTTTATTTTCCTTTTTAAAAAATTCTTAAGGCTCACTCAGTAATAATTTTAATAATGTTGAAAAGAAATATTAAATTATTTTTTCAGAAATTATGCTATTTGCTTTTTAGTTTGTATATAATTATATATATATACATACACATATACATCTATAATTTACTAACAATTTTTATATTCAAAATTTTAGAGATTTTTAAAAATTATATATATATATATTTAATATACATGTAATTAGATGTGGATACATCAAGAACAGATTTGTCCCAAACGTTTTTTTGTTTGCCCAGTTGGATGCTCTGATAAGGTAATTAATTTTTACAACTTTTTTATTTAACACAGTGGTTACCATACTATGGATTGTGACTTGCTGCCAAAAAAATTCAATAATTACTTAATTGAGATTTATTGTGTGGATAATTAAATTAAATACAATGAGTCTGATTATCCCATTACAAAATGACTTTACAACATTGTAATATAGTTCTATGAATACTATTATGGTTTCTGAAACAATTTTTTCCACATTTCCATTGTCCTTTTATTATAGTCACTTGCACAGACTCTTGAGGGTCAGTTTCCAGATCATAAGCTGTACATGGTTGTTGAATGTTTTGATTTCTTAAATTGATAGATTTTCTGTACAAAAGAGCAGACAGCAAAAGCTTATTTGAAGAAAAAGCATTCAGAATTGCATTTGACTATAAACAGTTATTAAACTAATTTGCATAGCAGCTTTAAGATAATACTCAATTTTTACTAATTCAAATTTATGCAAAGTTGGAGCTAGGGGCATGGAAACAATTACAAATAAAATATCACTATTATTTATAATAGAATTAAAAGTAAAGTTCTAATAGCCTAATAGGCAGTCCATCTGGGCAGATGGAGTGTAGAGTATAGAGCTCATCTGTGTCATTGCTTATGAAGGGATTGTGTGGTTAGCACCATTGCCCAACTTTAACAAATGTCAGGCACCTATTTAAAGCTGGGTGGACACCTGGAAAATTTCCCCTGGTTCTCACTAATGATCGAACCCAGGACCCTCATGTTGACAGTCACATGCTCTACACAGCTTGGCCATCCTTCCACCCAATTTATAATAAGCTAACTCTTTTTGTTTTAAATTGACAAATTGCCCCATTTTGATAGTTTATTGGGTCTTTTGTTTATTTTGTGCTTCTTGTATTGGTATTTCTAGGCTAGTAGACCGTAGACAAATGTCTCCTGCTAAGTCTAGGTCCTCTAAGTCTTGGGTCAGAGACCACATTGTCTGTGTGCTATGTGTAGTTTGCTTCATTATCCAGTCTCTTATAATCAAAGTGATCATTGGAGAAAGTAGTGATACATTTCACACTAAAAGTTTTTATTTTTTTTTTGCATTGTCTGTTTGTTTGCCCTTATTGATACTTTGACAGTTGGGGCCTTAATACATCAAATAGATTTAGCTTTTTTGACAAGTTGCTATATTACATTATGAAGATGACTTCCCTTGGATTTTAAACAGAAGTGGCAGAAACATTTCAGTTGCTTATGTTTTGAGAGCTTCTACTGTCAGCTCCAACTGCCTTTCTTTCTTTTAATAATTTTGTTTATGAAAATATCGGTTGCAGCTTATGGAATGTCTGGCGATAAAGGTCCTTGAAGTATTTAGTCCATAGTTTTGTTGAGAGACCACCCTTCTATGTCATGGGTTTGTATTGGGTTTTAATGTTTTATAGGTAGAGGGTGCTGATATCCCCTTTTCAGCAGCAAGCTCTGCCACCATTATCAGTGTCCCATAGTAGCTCCTTTGGATTTCCTGGCACTTTTCTTCACTTTGAGGATGTAGTCTTTCTGCTTATCTTTGCAGTAATTTAGTTTTTGTAAATTGGGATTTTCTATTTTCTGACTTTTTGCTTATCTGTGATACTGAGATAAAAGTTGTGCTCTTATAGGGATAAAGTGATTACTTTAAAATATATGTTAAAAGTGAGTTTACATATAACAGAGCAGAAATAGTGATCACTTATTTTACAGTCTTTTTACAACATTATAAAATCAACATTATGGGCCAAAAATACACATGAAAAAAACCTCTTTGTATGTAATATTTAAAACACGTATCTACCATATAACAAGAAACCTTAGAGTATACACATATATTTTCACTTTGGTAATTGTCAATAAAATCTCAGAAACTATTTTCTCACAATCATTGGATGCCTTCAAAAATCTTTTTTTTTTCATGACTTTAGTTTCAGTTGGACAAATACTCTGATCATTTAAGACCTTTAGTAGAACCTCATCTAGCATGGACTATCCAAAAATTACTTCAACTGGAGCTTTCTATTAAAGAAAATATTAGAAGCTGTGTTCCTCAGTCAGAGCTTGCACACTTCATGGAAGATATAAAAAAAATGGAAGAAAAGGTTAGTAGATGTTATCAGTACTTTAAATGTAGCAGATATTTCAGTATACAAAGGTAAGCAGATTTTATCATGTAAGCAGTACAAGAGAAGTTTAGCAGATTTTGTCAGTACAGTAGTACCCCACTTACCAAACAGAATCCAATCCAGCTAGGGTTTCTTCTTTTGCTTATCCTGGGATAGCAGGGTAAAAATTGCCCTCTTCTCTGGATTCCAGGGTATTTTATTAAGATAAACTTGACTTGACTTGACTATCCCTTAACCCGTGGATGGGTCGTTGGGGCACCGTTGTTGACCAAAAACTAGTTCCCGCCATTTTCTCCGGTCCTGTGCTGCCAGTCCATTCTTTGATATTGTCTTCCCATCTTTTCTTTTGTCTTCCTCTTTTCCTTCCTCCGTTGGTTGTACCTTGCATGATTGTCTTTGCAAGACCTCCACATTTCGCAACGTGTCCATACCATCGCAGTTTCTTCCTCTTGACTGAAGTGAGAAGGTCTTTGTGAGGACCGATGGCAGCCGTTTTTTTAGTGCGCACCTCTTCATTCGCTATGTGTTCCGTGTATGAGATGTTCAATAGCTTGCGGAAACATCTCATCTCCAGCGCACTTATTCTTCTTTGGAGGTCTGCAATAAGCGTCCAAGTTTCACATCCATACAGGAAGACCGATGTCACCAGAGAGCGCATTAGTCGAGTTTTTGATCTCAGAGAGAGTTTGTTGCCTTGCCAAATGTGTTTAAGTTTGCTCAGAGCTGCCGTTGTCTGGGCCAACCTGGCAAGAATTTCTGGCTTTGATCCTTCGTTGGATATTATGGCCCCTAGGTATTTAAAGGAGGAGACAACTTCAAGTTTTTGCCCATTTATCCGAATGTCATTTTCGAAGGCTCTATTTGTCATGACTTTAGTTTTTTCGGCATTGATTTCCATGCCTCTGCTGTTTTATTTAGTTTTGCAGTGAGTTCTTGCAGTTTGTCCTCGCTGCCAGCTATGCCGTCTATATCGTCGGCGAAGCGCAAGTTGGTTATGGTTATCCCTCCGATACTGACAGATCCGGTGTGGTCTTCTAGCACATCCGTCATAATCCTTTCAAGGAAGAGGTTGAAGAGAAACATTTAATTATATACACCTATCCTCCGATTTACACGGTAGATACGTTCCTGAGAAAAACGTGTAAATCAAAAATTACAAATTTTCAAGTCAAAACCGTGTAAATCGAAAAGCTTGCAGAAAATGCATAATTTTGCTATTTAACAGTTGTGATTTTTTTCAATATTTTTAGATGTACACAGAAATAAAAATAAAATGCATTGACAGGTTAAAATATGTAATATATGACGCAAACACTATTTTTTTATTTAATTACAATACATTAAACAGAAGAACAAAAAATAAAACCAAAGGTGTTTTATTATCCTTCATCACTGTCAGAAATTACTCTCATTCTTTTTTTGGAATCGAAGGTTCAAATTCACTTTCATCACTCGAAGTTATTTGTGCCGATTCTTTTGACATTATAAGCCTATAATTTTTGTTTAATTCATATTCATTTATAATGTTCATTTATAATAATCTAAATTATGCACTCACTTTTGATTTACAAATATGGAAAATTAAATCTTTCTGAAACTGTGAAACTTTCACCCAAATACAATTTTCCGTAGATAAAACTTTAATTTTATGCGAAGAAATACAGACACAGTGTGCATGTGCAGCAAGTCAGCACATAAGCTCGGATTCCCGTGACATGTGTACACAGCGCACATGTTCAATCACAGTAGCATTTAGTAGAGTGCGATAAAAAAAAAAAACTTATTTGGAAAACCTTGTAAAAGCGAAAACATGTAAAACAAGTACCGTGTAAATCGGGGGATTGTTGTATTTAGTCTTTTTCTTTGCAACTGATTTTTTTTCGATATTTAATGTATACTTTCAACAAACAATATATACTTATGCACATTTAATTATGTTGCGCTATAGTGAAGTATATTTGTTTAAAAGTATTAATATATATTTACTTTTGTTACTGACTCTTTATCAATGTATACTTATAATCAAAAGAGGAAAAATTGTTTCAATGGTGATAAATAAAAATACACACATTCGGGCAGCATAATACATTATTGGGCGCACTTGCAAAACTTATTTATCACCCACCCAATTCCATTTTTAATTGCAAGAATCTTAAAATAATTTTGCTAGCTAATTCTAAGCCTATCGCAGAAAATGATTTAAGCTGTATTTTAAATTGACTGAACATATTTACCTCGATCATTTGACTCTTTAAAGTTACTAAAGTACAACTGATATAGTTTTGTGATTGATCTTTATTTTTTCAGTACCATACTGGTACTAATGCCAGTTCCCAATTAGTGTATATTCAGATCAACTAGTAATATTCGTGCACATATTATGCAACTATTAAGTTTGATACAAGTTTGATATACCGGTACAGTTGCAGCATTTTCCTATCTTTCCTATTCATTATCTGGAAGTTGTCACTTTAAAGAATAAACAAACCGGCTGGCTGCCTAAGCACCCTCTAACACATACACCACTTCTATGGTACCAGAAGCTTTTATTTTGCATGAACATAATAAATATTGCCTGTGTGTTGTACTATGCTGCTCTTTAAAAGCATTTTTTTTTAGATGTTTAAAAAAAGGTAAAATGGGCAATCTTCTTCTTCTTCCTTTGGCTCTACAGCCCATTCAGGGCCCTGGCCTGCCATACTACTTCTTCTTCTTCCTTTGGCTCTACAGCCCATTCAGGGCCCTGGCCTGTCATACTACTTCTTCTTCTTCCATTGACTCTACAGTCCATTTAGGGCCCTGGCCTGCCATACTACTCTTCTCCACTTTTCCCGATCCATGGTTTTCTTCCTCCACTCTCTCACTCTTATGGCTTTACGGTCTTTCTCCACTTCCTCCAACCATCTGCTTCTTGGTCTGCCTTAAGCCTTTTCTCATTGAGTGTTGCCTTATATAATGCTTTTGGACCTCTGTTGTTTTCCATTCTTTCTATGTGCCCTACCCACCTCAATCTATTCATTTTGATTTCAGCTGTTATATTTGGTTCTTCGTACAGTTTGTACAGCTCTGAATTGGTTCTACTTCACCTCTCGTTATTGTCCTTTACTGGCCCATATATTTTCCTAAATATTTTCCTTTCCCAAGTGTTTAGCATATTTTCTGCTTGTTTGCTGAGGGTCCGTTTCGCTACCTTTTCGCGATTATATTGTGTCGATTAAATTGTGCGTTTATTTGCAATAAAAGTTTTATTATCATGGGTTAACTTTGATAATTTTTTTAATCGGACAGCAGCTTTAGTTATTAAGTACTGTAAATGAACATAAAGCAGTAAACTGGGTTGTGTGAAGCCGGCCGACCTGCTCATATTTTGAAATTGTCTCGTATTTCAAAGCAAAATATCCTTCGCTCTGCGGGTCGTATCTCAAAAATCTTGTATGTTAGGGCACTCGTATGTTGAGGTACCACTGTATATAATTTTTTATTACTAATGCTGTTAAAAATAACACGCAATATTTTATATTTCATCATCTATAATAATATTACATACTTTATGTTTGATTCTCGCCCAAAGTTGGAATACTCTTTCCAATTAAAATATTAAGAGCTGCTTGCCTGAATCTCATATTGAATTTTTTTAAAATTAATCAACATTTTAAGATAGTTTCTCTGGTTTTAAATATGATATAGAAAGTCGAAACTATTAAAAGTATTAAATAATTAACATTCAAATGAATGCAAAGGTTTCCAGAGTACAGTTTGTAATCTTATATATTTAAGGATTTTTTTTTTTTAGTATTTTGTGAATGTTACATTGTTATAAAATATTGTTATTCTTTGTGAATGTTACATTGTTATAAAATATTGTTATATTTATGTTACCTCATTTCCACCATTCATTACCTTGTTCCTTTTTATATAGATGTGTACATTTTTTTTTTTTTAAAAACATCTTTTTTTCTGCTTCTGCATGTAAATAGACCATTTGTAAGTTTGCTTAATTCATGATATTAGGAAGTCTTAGTTTTTTGGCTCATTTAAATTCACCAATAGTTTGTGTGAGAGTCATTACTTGAACTTCCTAATAATTAAATATCTCATTGTTTTATCCTAAATTGTTTGTAAGCTACACTACTGTTATAGTTCAGATATTTACATTTTAATTTTTACAAAGCTCTAAACCTTTTATTTTTATACTTACAATATTTATTGACATATTGATTTTAATGAAATACCGTCAGGTGTTGAATCTAGAGAGACAGCTTCAACAAATGATACAAAACAGATCAAGTGCACTTGCTGGATCTGGGGATGTAAGTTCTGAAAAATTTTCTATTCTTGGAAATCTATTCAAGTATTCTAGAAAAAATTATACAATCTTTAATGAGAACTCTAAAAAATGATTTTTGAAAATATGACTCGTATATAAATCACGTTTCTATTATTTAAAATTTCCATAAAATTTGGATGATAAGGCTAAGAAGGGATTAAATTTAGATTATGAGGTATCACTATATATTTGTTTTTAGCTCTCAGTATTTAGTGTCTTTAGCTCATTATTAATCATATTTGTGAAATAAAAACTCAATGCATTTTGTTACTTTCGCTGGTGTTTCAACTGGCAACACCCAATATTAAAATGGAAGATTTCTCCATCATAATATGATACCAAATTTATAATATTCTCTTTAATCAACACAGAGTGGCTACAAAAACAGTAGCTTCAGCTTAAGACTGATTTAGCGTGGTTTTAGCTAAAATGGCTATCTCAATGCTAATTGTGGTTTTTGCTGTTGAATGTGCTATGACATTTGATCACTTTTTAATTTTTTTCCTTGACTTCTAATACAAGAAAGATGTATTGAAATGAATCAGGAATTAATGTGTTAACTGATAGTTCAGATTATATTGCATTTCAAATATTTTAGTCATCTTTTAACACTATCAAAATATCGGTTGTTAAACTATTTATACCATCGTAACATTTCATATGCGTTGGTTTTTTTCCTTTTTTTTTTCTTTTTTAGAGAATCAAAGTGATGCTAATATTACTAGATTTTAATATTGGCCAATAATCTGGTAATAATATTGAAAATGAAATTAATAATGATAGTAAATAATTTATGATATTCTGGATCTGATTGGATAGAATATTTTCATACCTCCACCCCCCACAGTTAACTGATTATAATATTATTTGACATATTATTTGTACTCATAATTTCTTAAGTTTTCTTTATTCTTACATATGTTATAAATGAAGATGAAAAAATTGATAATTTGTTTTTTTGTTTGAACAAAGATAATGTCAGGACACACGTAGAATTTCGTTAACTTATTATTTCAAAAGTGATTCAGTGGTAACAATCTGTAGCCTTAGAAGGGCTCTGTGAGTTGTGGGGGCTGCACAGGTTGTCTCCCTTTACCACCAAAAGTTGTTAGCAAAGCCACTAGTTAAGTGGTCACCTAATTTGTTTATCAAAGTTCAAACATCTGATTTACATTTTACTTCTCTACAGCTTGCATATAAATGGAGATATATAAAAGTTAAATAATTTTATTTTCCAGATTATCATAATAAAAAACATTTCATGATATGTACTTTATTTTTAATTCTTTATTTTTTATGTTATATGTCCTCAAAGCTGCTATTTTCATTTTTTCACTACATTTTTACCATGATTAATATCAAATTAGACTCCTGTTAATATTTGAATAGAATTATTTTTTTGTGTATAATGTTTATTTTCTTTACCTATGTGCAGTGTTGTTTAGATTAAATTAATTTCACACCCAAGGCTTTAATAATTATTTTATTATTTTTGTATTTTGTATAAAGTTGTAATTTAGTAACAACAGAAAAACAATGATTTTTTCATCGTAAATATCAATAAATTCTAATCTAATGAACATAATGCCATCAACATTTGAACACTATATATTTTTTTTGCATGAACTCAGGCTAACCAAATTCAACAAATTTTAACAAATAAAAAATTTCTTTGGTCCTGGGTTTATACAGTTAAGTGATATTTTTTTTTAAAAAAGATGTTTTTTCCTAAGAATGCACTCACATTCTGATTTCAATTCAAAGAATAAATGTGCAATATATATTTGTTGATTTTGTAATAGAAATTTTGATATTAGTTTGGAATCAGCAGCAATGTTTCCAATGAGGCAGTGCAAATCACAATGCCAGCCCTGCTTGAAGGGCATATATTTATATATATATTTGTATATACATTTCAAAATTATTTATTCCTGTTTCGGATCTTTGGCTATTTTGAAGTTTATACAAGGCTTTAATTTAAAAGATTAAACAGAAATAGGAGGTTAAATGTTTATATCACTGTTGAAATAGTTAATTATTGATTTGGAGTCATATACATAAAATAATGATTATATTATTGTATTGCAATAAAAAGTTAGGGAAATAGTATTAAAAAAGCTTGAAAACTTTCAAAGCACATAATGCTTTTGTGTTATTATTTACTTAGATGACAGAACTTGTTGCTAAAACAAGTTTCAAGCTAGTTGAACCTATACTTGGTGTTATACACAACGAAGTAGACAGAGCAATACATGCTTTACAAACACTGGAAGGTCATTATAGACAGCAGCAAGCTCAGGTAAGGGACAGTGATTTAATTAGAACAGTTGATGTTAGAGTTAGTACATTGTAAAATATTATTTTTTCAATTTTATTTTATAGCAGAAGACATTAGGAATACAGCAGTCACGGTGAAATAGACAAACAAGATTGTTTTTTCACAATAAACATGTACATTTCCTCCTAACTTGACAACCTTCAGCTTTTTCAACTCCTAGTAATAGACAAAGTCTATTCTAATAAATGCTGAAAAAACAATTACATTTAATCTGACACAGGAAACTAAGTCCTAATGGAAGTTATTAGGGTCATTCCTTATCAACTCAACCAGTTTTATGACAATTGTTCACCCGACCCCCTCAGATCTTCCTGAAATTTTCAGGACTTGTGGTACATTCAAAGTTGAGTTATTCCACGATATTTGAATGTGAATATTTCAAAAACTAAAAGAGGTATCAGACTGAAATTTTCAGTATTTACTCATTGTTTTATCCTGAGTTGAATGATGTATTTATCTCAAGCGTAGCTTGCACACATAATACCCTAAAAATTTCCAAACATTGCACTTAGACAGTTTTCATCAATATTTGACCCGATATAGCCAAGAACCTTAAGACATGAAATGATGTTTGTTATACAATTAGTAAGTACCATATATGTGTTTATTATTTTGATAGAGAATTCCTGTTAATCAATAATAGTGTACTCATGGTGGGCCCCTTTAAGCATCATGGTCGTCCATTTTTGCACATATTGCGACCCCCAGATGACCATGTGGACAGTAATTCACACTTTTCTTATTTCGTCACGACTTGGCCAAGTTAATCTGTAGGTGTTCTGTTCATGAAGTTGACCAAGATATCTTGATGTTTAACAGAGTGTTCTGTTATGCACCCAATAAACCAATCAGTGTCATAAACAACCACAAACTGTCCTGGATGCAGATCTGCTATGCTTGGTGCCGGTTCAACTACCCGGTCAGGTTCTTGTGACACATTGACGACCGTATCACAGTTATCACATGACAACCTGAATATCTTGAGTTTGTTTTCACTTACTGCCACAAACCAGTGGTATGACCGTGTACCAGGAATGGTTTGAATTGAAGTAATCGTTCAACCAAACAGCTACGATGCACTTTAATGTCATCCTTTGCTGCAAAAAACAGAAATGAATTCCTGGAACGTTTTCTTTGTTGCCCAATCGTACACCTGATGTGGCGTTAGTTTTTAATGTTGCAGAGTTGCCTGCAAACTTGCTCTTGCTACTAGCCTCTTAACTATGCCACCAATACCATCAAAAGGTCTTTTTTCATGACTGGTAGCAACAAAGTTCCACTCTGCTTCAATGCCATAATCTGTTTTATGCAGAAACAGATTCTTGAAGTTTTTGCTGTTTTTATATTGTGCAGCTGCCCCATCACTCAAGTAAACTTAGTTGGCCATGTTACGTAACCCAAGTTTATGGTCAAGTCAAGCTCCCAACTTACTTTGTTGCCTGTAATGATATATGCATAGAGAGCATGATCACCCCCTACCCCCCGACCTTTATAAAATTAAGTTAGAATAAGTTAATATACAGTAATTGAGAGAAGAGAAAGATGTAGTAGAGTATAGCACTGACAGGCTTAGAATAGACATAAGTAGATCTAAGTAGTGTTATAGTAGAAGTAGTTATAAGATCTTTAAATAAGCAAAGTTGTATTATAGTTGTATTAAAGTATTTGTTATATTGTGTACTGCACTGAGTTCTGTTATATATATACATATATTAGTTCTATAAATTCTGATGTCACATAGAGGAATAAGTTATATCAATAATAAGATAAAAGAAGACAAAGAAATGAGTACTCATGTGACCTATTAACAAAGGCTCCAAATATCAAATATTAATAAATTGTCATACATTTTTATGAAAGTAAATTTTTCTTATAAAATTAAATTTTTTTCATAATATTCATATAAATTATGTGAAATCTGAACATACAGTGATACAAAATGAAATAATTAAAAAACCATTGAAAAAAAATTTTTTTTGACACTTTGCATTACATTCATGATGTTTTTGCAAGCAAATATTACACTAAAAATTCATTTAAAAGTATTCACTTAGAAATATATCAGAAAACATTTGTCAAGTAAAAAAATGAAATTCACAAAAAGAAAACCCAGTCCATCAAAGATGTCAGTTCAAATATTCAAAATTACTATGGTCTACGATAGTGTAGAAATCATGCAATTTCATGCAGATTTTTCACTAATAAGGCGTCAAGACACCAACATGAAATTTTCACCATAGTTAGTACTTGCCAAGGTTAACAAGTCCACAAAATATGAAAAGTGTGAATTACTGTCCACATGGTCATCTGGGGTTCGCAATATGTGCAAAAATGTACGACCATGATGCTTAAAGGGGCCCACTATGAGTACACTGTTATTGATTAACAGGAATTATCTATCAAAATAATAAGCACATATATGGTACTTACTAGGTGTACAAAAACCGACTTTTGAAAAAACCGGTTGTCGAAGGTCAATTTCTCAAAAAACCGGCGAAAACCAGTTTTCGGTTTTACTATAAAATAAGTGAAATAACGGATATTTTAAGCATTTTAGCAATAATTTTTTTCAATGTATGAGAAAGAATGAAGGATAATGTAATTAAGTCAACCAAGTTTTACGTAAGACAATAATTACAAGAAAAAAATTATAATTATCAATATGACAGTAAAAATATTACTGCTGTCTACTCGGTACCTATATATTCATTTAAACTGATTTATAACTAAACATATTTCTATCATGACCTTTCTTTCTCATGTTTCATTTATATTATATTGTCAAAGACAAGAGGTTTGGTTTGCCGCACACAGACCAGTTCTGAAATCAGCCGTTGTGATGTAGACCTCAGTATAGAGCTTATTTATATATATAGTCTATAGATATTACGGTTCTCTTTCTACTCATGGTATACATTTTCTGCCTTTCCCTCTCTCTCATCCTCTGTATACGTTTCTAGCGTTATCTATATATGTGACACAGTACACAAACACATCTGCACCTCCATGGACTCACACCGAATGCCCGTTTAAAAACATTCCTCCAATGTTGAACTCTTAATTCACTCCTCGCCCCTCCCTTCATACAATCATTTCCTCACCTATCCCCTCTCATCCCTGAATGTATTAGTTACACCAGTCATTGTAGCGCTGTACGACAGTCCTGCCTTGTTTAGGTGAGACGGGTTGGTGGTAGTGGAGGTGTTGGATGGCGAACATTATTTAGTCAACTTGAAAAAAAAAAATAGCCCTATTCTGTCTATTGCTTAGTGATGAGCTAGCGAGGCACTGATTATATACCCCCCACCCTCAACCCCTGTTTCAAGTTGTATACTTCCCGCAACACTAAATTCGTGCGCTAAAAAAAAAATCGGTTGTTTTGTGGAATTAGTTAACGACTTGAATTAAGCCCTCTTTCCAGGTTGAGGAAATGGATGCAATTAATCTCTCAATGTGTATATACCATCCCATCCACCGCCATCCAATCCTCAAGTTACCCCTGAACCACTTGGGCACACCTTCTCTTTTGTATCCCTCAACAGTTACTTTCTATCAATGCCAATGTACACAGGTCAACTGAGGAGGGAGTTCATTGGAAAGTCAGTTTCCCAGATTTCTCTGTAATATCGTGGAATATAGCAACATTTTTTGCTATTTGTTAAGTTCTAAGCTAAAAACGGCTTTTAAAGCCAAAAAAACCAGTTGTCGAATGCTTCGACTTTCGCCAAAAAACCGGTTTTTCGCCGCCGGTTTTTAAAAACCGACAACCCCTATTACTTACTAATTGTATAACAAACATCATTTCATGTCTTATAGGTTCTTGGCTATATTGGGTCAAATATTGATGAAAACTGTCTGAAGTGAAATGTTTGGAAATTTTTAGGGCATTATGTGTGCAAGCTACACTTGAGATAAATACGTCATTCAACTCAGGATAAAACAATGAGTAAATACTAAAAATTTCAGCGTTAACCTCTTAGTTTTTGAAATAATCACGTTCAAATATCGCGAAAATATAAATGTCACGCGAACTCACACCTACCCTTAAAAATTTTAAAAATCATATCTCAGAAAGTTTTTGACCAAATGGCCTGAAATTTTCAGGAATAACTCAACTTTGAATGTACCACAAGCCCTGAAAATTTCAGGAAGATCTGAGGGGGGTCGGGTGAACATCACTGGTTGAGTTGACATGGAATGACCCACTAATCTTATACCAGGTATTGAACTAAATAATTACACCAGGTATTGAACTAAATAATTATACCAGGTATTGAACTAAATAATTACACCAGGTATTGAACTAAATAATTATTTTGACATTTTAAATTATCTAGAACAACAGTTGGAAACCTGTGCTCTGTGAGACAATTTTACTTATCTGCGAAAGAAAATGGAAATTGTTTTCATATTTTTTTGAACAAACTTAAACACTAAACACCAATATATATATATATATATATATATATATATATATATATATATACATAATATTTATTTATATATGAAAAGAATATACCAGCACAAATCCCGTCACCCTACAAGTAAGACAGCTGGAAGAGGTGCAGTCCTTCATTTTCTTGGGGAGTGTTATCGATCAGCAGGTTGGCACAGAGGTAGGCGTAAAAAGAATTGGTAAAGCTAGAGCCGCCTTCATGCAGCTAAAGAATGTCTGGTCCTCCAGAGAGTTGTCCTTAGACATCAAGATTCGACTATTTAACACCAACGTCAAATCAGTCCTGCTGTATGGAGCGGAGACGTTAGATGTCTAAGACCACACTAAGGAAAGTCCAAACCTTTACAAACAGCTGCCTCAGAAGAATCCTCCAAATTCGCTGGCCAGACACCATCAGCAATGTCAGCCTTTTGGAAAAGACTGCCAACTCTCAGCTGAAGAAGAGATCAGAAAGAGGCGATGGGGCTGGATAGGACACACCTTACGCAAACCAGCAGCCAGTATCACAAGGCAGGCACTGAGGTGGAACTCCCATGGTAAACGGAAGAGAGGTAGCCCAAGAAATACCTGGCATTGAGACTTGGAAGCGGACACCATAAAGATGGGACACAACTGGAATCAGCTGGAGAAGATGGCAAAGGACAGAGGACTCTGAAGATCTGTTGTTGGTGGCCCATACCCAGCCATAGGTTAAGGGCAATGAATGAATGAAATGCAATAAAATTATAAAGTGAAAATGATTATTAAAGATCAGTCCTTACTGACTTTATTTGAAGTTATACACAACATATATATTTGGTCAACTTATGAATTTATTGTTCCGGGGTACTGAAACATGCATTTAGTGGTCAGCTGGAATAAAACATATGAATCTAATAGTCAGCTGTAATGAAACTTGAGTGGTCAGCAGTAATGAAACTTATGTTCATCTCTGACATCAATACAAGAGGTCTTATACCTGCCTAAAGATGTGAGAAAAACCAAGAGGAGTGTAAATAATAGAAAACTGCTTGTTGTGATAATTGTCCCAGCAGAGGTGCCTGTAAAGGTAATACTTTTGTACATTTTTTCCGGATCAGTTTTTTTAATAACTGACTGGAGATCTGGGTTTTTTATATTTCCGGAAGGAGGTCATCTGTTACCCTCAAGGAATGAGGACGTAGAATTTTTTTTTGTGCTGTTAGAAAATAATGTAATAGAGTCATCGAGGACAATCTTTCTCAATCTGTTGTAATCACAGATATTAATAATATGTAGATGAAAGTTGGTAATGTTAATTCATTCATATATTCTTTTTGTGTATTTTATGTTAATAAAATATTGAGTCAGCGATTGGACTTCTGATTTTTTTTTTGGAGAGTCTGAGAGTGGAAGGCCACGGCTACCATTAGGCCTCCACAACTAACCCACACCAGAAAACCCGACAGTAGAACAGCATACAATCAAGAAACCCAGACAATAGAACCAACGCCTCCGAGAGTGCCCAAAAATAGTGGAGAAACAACATTGAAGGCTTTCACTCTATTTCCAGACCAAATCATGGCAATCTGAGTGGACCAAATCTATCATTTTGTCTTTCATAAAGAAAGAAATCTTTAAAAAAAAATGTGTGAAAAGTACAGAACCAAAAGTCTTCCAATTAAAGACCTTCAACGGTTCAACTCAAATGAGATCTTAACATTATTTCATATTTCAAAAAACTTTTGACACAGTTTGGCATGACAGCCTGTTTCATGTCTTGAGAGGCTTAAGCTTAAAACCAAGGTCAGATAAAAGTCAGGATGCATTTTATAAACACACTAACTTTGCTTTAATCCTAAGCAACAAACTGGGGAGTTCTTCCAATCAAAAGTAGGCATTCAAAAAGGCTTACTTTTAACTCACCATTTTATTTCTGAAGCAGACCTTGTAGTAAACACCATGTTTTGGTCAAAGAGCTAACATTATGGGCCTCACCACCTAATTAGTGAATGATTAAAAGTGAGTACACAGTAAAGCAAAGTTTTAGCCTGTGCAACTATAGGCAGCAAATAATTATAATCAAATCTAAAAAAAAAGGCTGGAAATGTGTAAATCTTGAAAACAGAAGTTGCACAGCTATGGCAGGCATAACCAGACATACAAGGCAACTTTTAAAAATTGCAAATTATGTATTCTACATGAATACAATTTCTTTTGGGAGAACGATTGCTCATCTGCAGCAATCGCTTTAGCAGCATTAGTGAAATGCCTTAAGCTATCAGAATATAGGGAGGGGACGGAAGGTTGTGTGGTAAAGAGCTTGACTGTCCACCTGAGGGTCTAGGGTTCTATCTCTGGTGAGAACCAAGGGCATTTTTTTAGGTCATGGTAAAAGTTCCCTCCTGGTTTCCCATGGCCATTACACTTTACTCTATGGTGGGGACTGCAAAAACCGTCCCATTGAGGTTTATAGGATCTAAGAGTTAAAATCTCATCCTAACAGGGACTTCACAGATCTGCAAATAGGGGTGACTCAGTGGGGCCTATGGTTGAGAGCCTGATTGACATGATGAGCCCCAGCGACTCCCATGTTGGCTCTTTAAAAAAAATTCAACAAAGCTCTGATTAAGGTTTATTACCGCACAAATTCCAATTTTTGGGCTTGATCCAAATGTTCGTTTCTTGTCTAAATGCTTTCTATTGTAATCTGCCAATTTCTCATCATTAAAATTACTATTGATAGATCATGACATCATACAGAAAAAACTAAATAATGTTAACTAGATCCAGAGCCTTTAGGGGTCATCCATGATGATAAAAGACGTCCACCAATTTTTCGCTATTTTTTTACACCCCTCCCCCTTTGTCCACTTTTGACTTAACCACACCCCCTTCCCATGTTGTGGACGCTCAAAACATAAAATTTACTGAATGTAAATTAATGAATATTTGGAAGTTTTAAATTGGGAGAATGTACAACAATATACAGAGTATTTACAAAGATTTTTTTAGAAATTCCAAGTTATAAGACTTGCAGGCAAAATTCTAAATATGAAATAATAACTGTTCAAAAATATTTTATTGAATCACTGTATTAAAAAATGTAAAGCAGTAAACCACCATTATTCAGTCAACTACAATCTGGACATCCACTCTGTCCTCAACCCCCTCCCCCACTTTAGTCCACTTTTTGCTGAACCCTCCCCCCCCCCAACCCCCTTTTGTGTGGACGTCTTTTATGGATGACCCCTTATTATTAAAAAAAAAGGTAAACTAGGCAATCGACTATGGACTCTCACAGCCTCCCCCCCCCCCTTTTACAAATATTTATCAAATAAGATGCTATCAGGGCTACATATCTAGGATACCTAGAGTCTTTTTCTAGCTCCCCTCACAATTAGACCTAAGAATAGAGTACATGTACGTATCTTGAAAATAATATCAGGACTTGGAATCTTTTCATCAGTAAGCTTCAGTTAGACATAAATTTACTTATTGTTCTTTTGTGCACAGACCACTGACAAAGAATGGGGGAGTGGAGGGCTAATTTGACTCATAATCAACATCATCTGTCACTTTCATTTGGTTGACATATCTTTTAAATCCCCAGAATGAACCAGTTCAAAAATGTGTAGCTTCATATATATATGAAGTTGTCTATTCATTTTTAACTCATGAAGCAATGGGAAATTACTCTCATTAAGCATGCTCTGAGTTTTGATTTGATTTCTTACAATGTTATTCCATACCTGATACATTATTTTTTTTATTAATGATATTAGTTTTATTTATACACAAAAACAACAAATCAAATATCATTATATACACTGTCAAGGTCATGTGGGGAGTCCTTTTTATTTTAGATAAATAATTCTGGATTAGATTTTGCCACCCTGTTGCCTGCTGCTCTGGTGTTTTTCAGATCAAAGCTAAGTCATTTTTCAAACTTTTGAAAACTCCTATGAAATTTTATGATGGCTAAAGTGGTAAACTCTGATTACTGTCAACACCAGTTGCACAGATATCCTTATATTGGCTTCCATAAAGATAATTTTCCTTATATTTAGATGGATGAGATAGAATCTCAGCTCCGCCTACAACAGCAACAGCTTCAGTTGAAAGATGCTGCTTTTGCTGATCTTGAGATGAGATTAGCTGCTCAAGAAATGGCTCGTTATGATGGAACTATATTATGGAAGGTATCTGGATTTGATGCCAAAAAACGAGATGCAATCAGTGGGCAGACAACAAGTTTATATTCTCCTGCTTTTTATTCTGGCCCAGTAAGTATTACAAACTTTTGTAAGTAGCTAATCATTGACTGTACAAATTACGCATAGGTGTATCTGTACTTCACCTGGTTGGTGCCCCCATAAGAATTGCCACCCTTGCCTTAAATTCTCCCTACATAATTTTCATAGGGTAAATTAACCAATCAAGTCATGAGAATATATATCAAATACAAATTTTATAGCTTTAAGGTTTGTAATTACTGCATATTATGATATTTCTTATTAATATTATTATGTGTGTGCAAGCATTTTTTCCATTGGTTAATACAGCTTAAAGGGACCATGACATTGGTTTCAATTTTATTTAATGGACAGAGACCTCAATATGTGGGCAGTCCCTAGCAATGCAACTTTCTGAAGTTGACATATATTTAGTTGACCTTGTATTTTATGAATGATGTCATCAAGATCCCAAAACAACAGGTACAGGGGTGGTTCTCTTTCCTCACATTTCAATTTCTATGTCTTCATATTTGGACATGTTTAGTGGACATGTTTTGGTCCAGGAACAGCTATATAAATAAGCTGGTAAGTCTTATCTCCTTTATTTATGATGATGATATCTGGCCCATACGATTTTATTCTCCAGTCAGTGCTTAATAGTCTCCTGAAACTTTGCACATAATCTGCACATTGGGTTGGTACCATTCTTTATTATATGATGTTGGTAAAATTTTATTGGCAGACATTGACCTTTTGCTGTTAAAAAAACATCAGTGTCTGTTGTTTTTTAAGGTCAACATCTGCATTTTTTGCCCTCAAGGGATACTTCACTTGATATGTTTTTTTCCCCGTTTGGTGTAAAGTATCTTTAGGCCAATATGTTTAGATATAGTCATCACTTTCTCCCATTTATTGTAATGTTGTAATCTGGTTCCTGTAGATTTTCAAGGTTTGCTTTATTCGGATCGTAATTAATATAAAATAGTACTAAAATTGTCACATTTCATACAACAATACATCTTATTGAAATATAAATGTGCATATTTCATAACCTTAATTCTTTTATTTTTTTATGATCAATATATTTATTATCATGTTTACTTTTAACTTAATGCATTGAGTTTAAAAAATAACCTAATAATTACCCCCACCATTTGAAGGATCTTTTGTTGAGCATTTTTATTTTTATCTGCACCCACGGGGAGTCCCGTCATCACAGTTACACCCACGGGGAGTCGTGTCATCAGTTACACCCACAGGGAGTCGCGTCATCACAGTTACACCCACGGGGAGTCGTGTCATCAGTTACACCCACGGGGAGTCGTGTCATCACAGTTACACCCACGGGGAGTCATGTCATCACAGTTACACCCACGGGGAGTTGTGTCATCACAGTTACACCCACGGGGAGTCGTGTCATCACAGTTACACCCACGGGGAGTCGTGGCATCACAGTTTCTTTAGACACTTCTTTTTTTAGTTTACTCATTATATGGGCCAACAATCTCAACTTAGTATCTGTCTGAGAAACTGTATTAGTCTATAATTTAATAGAATTTTACCATTTTTCAGATTTGCTTAGATGGATTTATATTAGAAAATACACATTTCTAGAGATTATATAGCAAAAAGTATACATTATAAAATACCAGTAACAAATGTCAATTTTTGGTTGTAATGAATTAAAATAAATATTTCTGCTTATTGATAGAAGAGCCAGTTTTAAGTGTGTCAGTATTGTATTATTATCACACTTTTAAAAATCAGGCATGTTCAATTATAATGTCAACAGTCCAAAAATCTCCTAAAATAGCTACATTCCAAAAAATGCTAAAGAAAAAAATTAATGAAATAAATTCTAATGTACATAAAGGTGTGGCATGGTGACTGTTGGTTCAGATGTCCAGATTTCTGTAGCCCAAAAAGAACAATAGCCACATACATCTTTTTATTTGTATGTTTAGAAAAACTTGTAAAAACTGTCATGCTGCACTGTGCAGTTAGCAATTTATTTATTTACTTCCCCTGAAATGTTTCAGTTTTATACCAGCACTGTCCAGCACTGTGTCACTTTTTCATGGGCTAAAAAAAACAACAGCTAATTACTTATGAGCTCATGGTTGTGTTGGTTACACACCTATAATGTCAAGGACTGTACTGTACTTGTGTTTCTAATTCTAAGTTGTGTTGGTTACACACTTATAATGTCAAGGACTGTACTGTACTTGTGTCTCTAATTCTAAGTTGTGTTGGTTACACACTAGTAATGTCAAGGACTGTACTGTACTCGTAATAATGTCAAGGACTTACTGTACTTGTGTTTCTAATTGAGCCTGCTAAATATTGCCCAGGATGGCTTTGGCTTAATCTAAAGTAATGATCTTGACAAGAGGCACATTTTTTTTCATTCATATTTTATTGTTTGTAAACTGACAACTTAGGGACGGGTGGTCGTGTGGCATATAGCGCTCGACTGTCGACCGGAGGTCCTGGGTTCGAATCTGGATGAGAACCTTGGGATTTTTCCAGGTCCTGGTGAAATTCGCCAAGTCCACCCAGCTTTAAATGAGTACCTGACTTTAAGTTGGGGAAGTCAAGGCGGCTGGGCATTGTGCTAACCACACAATCCCTTTATATGTCGAGGTTACTGTAACAGATGAATTCTACAATTATGTGTATAAGTATATTCCAATAAACTAGATTTTTATTGTATCAAATGTTAACCATTTAAAAAAATTAAACTTTTAGACTCTACCAAACTAACTGGACAATGATTTGATGTTCTTGTTTTCTCCACAGTGTGGTTACAAAATGTGTGCCAGGATTTATCCCAATGGGGATGGTATAGGAAAGGGAACCCACATTTCTTTATTTTTCGTTATCATGAGAGGACATTTTGATGCCTTGTTACCTTGGCCATTTTCACAAAAGGTCAGAAAGTTTAGTTTCAAAATACAATTTGACTAGCACATAACATAATAATCAACAATTGTTTAAATGTATTTAAAAAAGAATAATTTTAGACACAATATTTTAAACAATTGTTCTCAAATTATTCTTGTTTATACATATGAGTTTGAATAAACTGTAATATATATGACTCTAAACTGGCAGTTCACAACAAAAAAGGGTTGCTAGAAACATTGCAATCACTGGTAATTACAAATTTGAAGATTGCATTTCTCTTATTATTCTGATTTATATGTGTCACTTGGGTAAAGGCTATACCAAGAAAAAGAAATAATGAAATCCAGAAAAAATACCTAGTGTAGAACTAAACAGTGTTTCACATTTTACAGTTTGAACACTTCTTGAAAAAGGGCAAGAAACTGCACATCAACTTTCAAGAGAAAATTTGAACAATTTTTCCTAAAATTTTGCCTGAAGTATGCTTATTGTTTTGATAATTCCAGGCCTAAAATCTTCATTATTGATACAATAATTTACTATCTATAATGCTAGAACCTGTTCAAATTTCCTGTTGGTACATTATTTGTAGTTTTGATAATTTTCCATAAATGTTTAGAATTAAATGGGCTATATATTTTATTCTTCTAGGCCATGACTATGCTTAAATTGTGGCTTGCAAAAGCCCTTTTATTTCTTTTGCATTCTGCGATCACACATTATTCCATAGAATTTGGGTAACAGCATTGTACACTCAACACCACAAGGCAATGTGGGCAATGGCAGAAATTGGAAACATAGACTTAACATTCATTTGGCGCAGCGTTTTGCAGCTCTTAATTAAATTTGCATTGAATTATTTCTGTACCCACAGCATATCTAATTTTCTAATAGTATCTAGACTTCTAATCTAAATGAGGCGAAGTGGCTGGATAGTTTAGTTGGTTGAGTGCTTGCAATGTGATCGTGAGGGTTGGAATCTAGTCACCCCGTGCTTATCGGTTGGTGCCTAGGGCATGACTATAATTCGCGTTAACAAATGCAAATTTAAATGAAATTACTGTAAAAGTCCAGCTGTGTAATTATGAAATTTGAAGAATATGATAGTTGTCAAGTTTTACCCTCGACTTATGCACTGGTCATAACAATTCCATAATTTTCGGCTTAAAAATTCTCTCGACTTATCTGCGATATCGACTTATTCTTTAATTCATGTAGCAGACAATATGACTTAACGTTTTTTTAAACACTTCTCAGGTAACTTTAATGATGATTGATCAGAACCATAAGGAACACATTGTAGATGCTTTCAAACCTGATCCAACCAGTTCATCTTTTAAGGTTTATTAAGTATAGGATTACTAGTATGCACCTATCCCTCCTCTAACACAATGCATCTCATTTTTTATGAAACTTTTTTGGGTAAGGCTATGAAACATCAAGAAGAAAAAATGATGGAGAAAGGGGGGGGGGCATATTCCCACCAAAAAAAAAATAAATTCTGGTATTAAATTTTTTTATTCTTTAATTCAACCAATACTTTTTTTCATTTCTATTACTAATATAGATTTGTGTTAAAAATATAATTAATGCAAAAAAAATATTCTTATTCATTTAAAATTTAAATACACTTCTTACTCATCATCAGTATCACCAATAGCAATTTTGAGTTGTAGTGTATGGAAAATAAAAGCTAAAAAAGATTCCAGATAGTTTTTTAATTGCCCTAAAGTGCTGTTTATTTTTCTTGAGATACAAATTATTACATGTATCCATCCTGTTGACTAACATCAAAAAATACTGAGCTATGTGCACTTGACTAGGGTATGCCCTATGATCTTCAATGAAAATAATAAAACTTCAGGAATTCTTAAATAACACCCTTTTGTTTAGTTTTTTAAATTTTGATGTTCATGTTTAGAAGAGACATTATTGCTGGAAAGATTGCATCATTTTTCTGAACATGTTGGAGGAAGGATATGTGTATTACTAAATATTTCAAAATAAATATTTAAGCTCATAGATAATTCATTATTTAATGTACTGTCAAGTCTTAGTTTATGTAAATTTGAAGTAATGATGCTTGTATTTCTTTTTTGCCAACTATTTACATTTTGTCTTCTAAAGTGAAACTCATAAAGGACTTAGTTCCAATTGTTGCTAATTCCTATCATTAAAATTAATTTGAGTATTTTGGGTCATAACTAAAAGGTCAATAACATAGCAAAATAGTATAAAAAGTTTTATTTTTTCCAATAACTGCTAGGTACTAGAGACTTTTCTTTCCTAAGCCTGCTTAGTGAAGTAAACAATCAAACCTAGCCACAATGATCATATGATCAGTTGTCAATGCTTTTCAAAATTTTAATGATAACAGTGAATTAGTTTCCCCATCAAACAAACCCAGTAACGGGAAAGTCACAGGGAAAGTTCTGTTGGGGTCTGAGTAAAACTGGTGGAATTTTTAGAGTGGGTGGGGTAAGATACATTTAGAAAACAACATTGTGGAATGTTTGACCATCTTGGTGAGTTGCTATTAAGTTAGTATTGGACAAGCACACTTGTGGCTACTAAGAAAATAAGAAACAAAAATGTGGGCAAAGACTCGTATTTTAATTATAGATGGGGAGTAAAGTATTTCTTTGAAGAAATAAACAACAAGATGGCTAATTTTGTGGTAGGCAATATACTCTTTTGAATCTTTGGTTTCACTTTCAAGCATCTATCAACCACATTCAAAGTTATCTAGAACGCTATGCTCATGGGGTTTTAAAACACAATTAAAAAAATTAAAGAAATTTCTTCAAGAGAAACTTTACTGAAAATAAAGCTGTCTCTCGTGCAAATTATAAAATAATACATTAGATTGCAGAGTTTGGAAAACCGTTTGCAGATGGCGACTTCATCGAAGAGTGTTAGATGGATTCACCAAATGATTAATGAGAAATCCTATTAGTTTGGAAATATCAGCTTTTTAGCAAGTTCAGTTTTGCTTAGAACAGAACTTGGAGAGAACATAGATATATAGAAAGACAATGGCCAATATCACACTGAACCATTTGCTGCTAAGTTTAGGATATTCTGAAAAATTTTTGTGAACAATTATGTTGATTGTTTTTGTTTTTTGTACACTGAATGCCTCTCTTGAATGATTGGCATGGAATGTTCCACTTAGTTTTAATTTCCCCACAACTTTCTTTCAGGCTTGCAAGTATTGAACAGTATGTAGCCTGCGCTAGTCATTCATAAGATTATATAGGCAGCGCTAGTCATTCATAAGATTATATAGGCAGCGCTAGTCATTCATAAGATTATCTGACCAGCGCTAGATGGATATTGGTTTAGATTTTGTACTGATAAGTGAAAATAAGGATTTTTTTGTGTGGGTAAAACTTCAAAATCAAGTGATACTTATGTACTACAACATACATACACACTACAACATACATATACACTACAACATACATAAGACAGTCATGGTTTTACTAAGGAAGTCTTCACATTATGATGATTGAAGGTTTATAAAACAAGCTTTTAAAATAATGAACAGATAAACTCAAATAGTAAAATTCATAAAATTAAAATCTTTATTAGGGCTCAGTACACCTGTCCATATTAGGGCTGTACCGGATTCTAATTTTTAGATCCTGCTGGATCAGAACCGGAATTGGATTTATTATTTGAATCCTGCCAGAATCGGAACAGGAACCGGATTTTAATAAAATAACAGGTTCTTCGTTTTAAAAATTTATTTAATAAAGCTGTACCTAATTTAACTTGATTTCTTTTACAATCAAACAAAGAAATGGGTAACATATATTAGAAAGTATAATAAACATGTTTATTAATAAATGAATCCAATTTATATATATATACTGTGGCAGCCCCCGATAGTTCATTTTCTTTAGTTTTCCATATTGACGTCACCGAACTGTGTTTTTTTCATTCATACTTTCATTCAAACCATTATCTGACTATTTTCCATAAAAACGCAAATTAAAATGAATTTCAAATCTAAATCAATATCACTTTAATTCTCAATTAAAAATGTATCTTCAATTTATTTATCTAAATTTGCGAGGAATTTTATCCAAATCGTGACAAAATCCACTAAATTAAAAAATGTGCAGAAAAATAAATTATTGAGCTTTTTTAAAACTGTAAACTCCCAAAAATAGATCATTTTCTGCTCTTTAAAAAAAAGTTAAATTTTGATAGCTAAATATAGTTTATAGAAAAAACAGAATCAAAAGTAGCGGAAGATAAGGTGTCATATTACTAGACCAGGGGTCAGCAACCTTTTGAGATGGAAGAGCCTAAAGTTATAATTTACAATTTTCTCAATTTTTAAAGAGCCACTAAATTTGTTGTTTCAATAGTACGGTATTTGATCAAGCCGCAATTTGACATCGGAAGAGCTACAACTTGACATCGAAAGAGCCGTTTGTGGCTCGCAAGCCGCAGGTTGCCGACCCCTGTACTAGACTAAATACGATTCAAATCTTCCTTTTTAATATATTTGTACTTACATATAGAACTAAAAGCGATCGACATTATTGTAGTTTTAAAATCAAAGGAAGTTATTGTTTTAATTTAATTGTATAGCGCTAAATATTTCAAAATTATGTTGCGCTAAAAAAATTTTGTACAAATTTCAAACAACAAAGAAATCTGGCTTAAATCCGGCACATTTTAACCGGAATCGAAACCGGATTTGTTATTATAAGCAGGATTATGGAAGCTCTACCAAATTTTTATTATATCAGAGCGAGCATGAGATAAGCAACCATTAGATAATTTTTACTTTCAATACTGACATAAGAGATCTATATATTAAATGCAAGCTAAAAAGTTTTGTTGACAAGTTAAATATTTCACACAGATAAGTAACTCCTTTTTTAGAGTGCAATTAAAAAAAATATTGTTGATAGTTTTAAGAAAAAATTGCACTCCAAAAAAGGAGTTTCTTATCTCAATTAAAAAAAATATTGTTGATAGTTAAAAAAAAATCTTTTTGGGTCCTTCTGTAACACATTTATTATGAAACTAGTGAAGAAATGCAACATAGAGTATCAATTGCTAATCATTCAAAAATGGATTATCAAGATGTAATTGTCAAATACATGTGTAGCCTATATGTTGCAAATTACTGTTGCACCTATAAAATTAATTTTATCCTCCTTGTTAAGGTATTTAAATTATACCTATTATGGTGAGGAGATTTACATAGGGAGGGTGAAAGAGAAACATAATCCCGCATAATTATAGACCAGGGTGTTAGACAATGTCCAATGGTAAAATGATATAAATTTAATGTTATAGCAGCTTAATGACCTTGTAACACTAGGATTGGTTAGGTGGTAGGGTAAGCCATCAGTAACATGATCTTTGTGGGTAGAATGCACGAGATGAAAAGTGTGTCAAAGAGAGGGTTAGTTACAATTGAACGTCCCCTATCTGGCTATAATAATATTTTTAAGAAGAAAAAAGCATATTTTGAACTGACATGATTAAACTGGTCTGAATTAATAATTTTATATACCCATAATAATACATATTGCAGCTGAACCAATTTTAGAGAACTCAGCCATATTCGAAACTGACTTATTATGCCATTTTATAGAGAAGTGTTTAGACCACCATATTAGGGGCAGCACAATAACTTTTATAAATAGTAAAATTACAATACAATTTAAAATACTATACAATTTGACAATATTTCATGAAGAAAAGTTATAAAATAATGGCAAATTGGCTACTACTGATTCAAATTGAATTTGATTTGATTAAAAACATTTATCAAACAGAACATCTTTTTTAAAAAACAGGAATTATGCTTCAGTATTACTTTTTTGAAATTTTTTTAATATAATATTTCTAACTAGTATAATTATTTTTTATATGTATGCTAGCGTTTTATGCGGATTTTGTTTTTATCTTTATAAGGCAAATAAGTTTTTTTTTATGGAAAATATTTTTAGTTCACTATTTTTTATAAAACATATTATTCAAGACTTGACAGTATGTCCATTGTAATGATTTATCACACAAATACATTTTATTTTATTTTTTTCCTTAGCGACCAACTACAGAAATGAACATTGCCAGTGGGTGTCCATTATTTTTACCTTTAGAAAAACTTCATAATAGACAACATGGATACCTTAGAGATGATACAATTTTTGTAAAGATTCTAGTGGATACAGATGGACTAGATAGATACACAGAGATGAATCCATCCCGATTTACAACTAGTTATTTGCCATAGTCTTAGGCTTTTCCCTCTGACATTAAGACACTCAAAGTTGGAACTTAACATTCAGAAAAGACTTTTTGGTAAACCCTATTAAAAAACTTATGACAATCTGTTTTTTGGCTCATCTAATTATCTATTACAGTACCAAAAATATTCAACACTTTTCTCATATGATCAAAATAAATAAATAGTATTTTGAATAGAGTCTACTTGAAGTATTACATATTCAGCTAAATTTTACGTATTAATTTAGTTGGAAGTTCTTAATGTTTGATATTATTTATGGTAAAATACTTCCACTGTAATTTATCTTTGTGTGTATATATTAATATATATATATATATATACAGTCATACCCCATTATAATATAAAAAAATACATTTTTCAGTAATTTGTTTCATTAAAATTAATTTTTAAAGCGCTGGACACACATAAGCGTAAAAAATATTAAAGTATTTGTTTCACTCTTGTGACTGTTCTGTTTTATTTTTATTTCATTTTGTCTGGAGATGTGGTTGTGAATAGAGGTGAACTCTTGACCCCCCAAAAAAAAAAAAAGCAATTTTCCCATGAACATAATCACTCAAGCATTTTTCATTTCCATGAATAATTCTTGCTTGAATATTCATTTAACAATTTACAGATGTCAATAATTACTGGAATAAGAAAATGCAACTTGTAATTTTTATACACATAGAGGCCCCCATTATGTACACATAGAGGTCCACTAAATATCATTGTACATGTCCCCATTATGTACACATAGAGGCCCACTAAATATCATTGTACATGTCCCCATTATGTACACATAGAGGCCACCATTATGTACACATAGAGGTCCACTAAATATCATTGTACATGTCCCCATTATGTATACATGGAGGCCACCATTATGTACACATAGAGGTCCACTAAATATCATTGTACATGTCCCCATTATTTACACATAGAGGCCCACTAAATATCATTGTACATGTCCCCATTATGTACACATAGAGGCCTACTAAGCATCATTGTACATGTCTCCGTTATGTACATACTATTTTTGCCCCAATTGAGAGATATTTTATTATGGCTGTCATTTGTTGGAATGTAAATGTAGGGTATGACTGTATATAGAAACTAGAGTGACCCAAAAACTTTGACTATTCAAAATTGAAGGTTTGCATTACGTTCTGCCCAAAAAAAAAAATGACTGTAGTATGTTACAAGGCATGGTCCATTTTAAATAGGTAAATTATGATAACATAAACATCCTTATAAGTGGCCAAAGCTTTGATGATATTTAAAAAATGGAAAAAAAAATGTATTAGCATGAGAAAAATCAATCCATTGGTGGTTCTCTGCCCCTTATATTACTGTGTGTAAACAGTGCAATCAGGGACGAGGCGTGAGTGTTGCCGGTCATAACTCTTAGAGAAAAATTTATTAATGTTTTTATGCTATATACAAAGCACAAATGAACATAGATTTATATATTTGTATAATTTATTAGACTAACATCATATAAGATCTATATAAATGAAAGTTATATTTAAACTTGTCATTTTATCAGTAGCGAGACGTTCTTGTTACCCGTGTTGCCTGTGGTAACAGTCTACAAACAACTACAAAAGCAGTGAAAAAACAAAAAAAAAATGTAAAAAAGTGGGCATTTAAAGCATTTTTAGTTGCTCAACAATATTTACATTCAATCTATATTATAATAAGATCACTACTTTTGCCTTTTCTCATAGTGTTTAATGATAATTTGACATAAAATCAAAGATGTTACCGATCTGAATTCGGGTTACACTTGTATATATACATTTACCTTTCATTGGCTGAACTAAGGAAAAAACCTCACATGAATATGTTGTATAGTGTTACCTACGGAGAGAGCAGTAACCACTGAAAAAATTATTTACAACTATATTATAATTAGCCAGAATTATTAAAAAAGAAATTAGGAAATTATCTAAATTTATATCTGACTGAACAAAGAAAAATTCTAGATCTATTATTGAAATAGAATTTTAGATTGATCAAAATAATATAGAGCTAGTAATAAAATATCTGGGCAGCTCTTCAGAGATAAAAAAAACTTCAGCAAGCAAGAATGTTTGTTTAGTCTCATCACCTTCAACCCTCTCCTGCCCATTCCTCCCCCACCTTTCCTTTTCCGCGACTCGTCGTTTTTTCCCCGCAATAACACAAAGGGAGTTAATTAACTTGTTTTTTAATTGCTGGCTACTGCTACTGAATTGTTGAATTGCTCAGCATAGCGATATAACGTTTTATTTTATTGTTATAAATTTTTCTACTCTTTATCGGGTGTATTTGAATGTTATAAAACAACATCAGTATGAATGTTTAATTAAAATATTCCAAATGTAGCAAGACTATATATATATATATATATATATTGGATTTAAATCATAAGGTCTTATAACACCCCCTCTCTTATTTATACAAGCACTACTCATTTCCTAGGTCAACAGTCAAGCGCTTTACACAGCATTCAATTATAGTGAATATTTTGTCAAAAATAGTATATTTCTATAGATTTTTAAATAAAATTTAATTTTGGTACTAAATTTATAATATTCCATTTAGAATTGTCAGTAAGGCAATATATGACTCAATATTTATTCTTTGTCTTCTGTAACAAAAATCGCCCACTAAAAGCTTTAAAACTTTTTTCCAAAGTGACTGTCAAGTTGATTATATCAACGGAAAGCTCTCCCAATGCTCTTTCCGTTGATGTATAAGTAGTCTACATAGTAGATTTAAGTTAGCATGTAATGTTTAAGTTATTGGTAGAAGAATTGTATGTAAAAGAAAGTTGTTATATCAATAATCGACCGGTAACACCCTTGTATAAGTCACGCCTCGTCCCTGCATTTTATTATGAATTATTATGCTAACTATATTTATTAAACACATTACCATTATATAGCATTTTCTATAACTATGACTATGACTGGCAACACTCAGGCCTCGTCCCTGAGTGCAATGAATGTTTTAAACAAAATGGACATTAATGTGTGCATACACACCACCTTATTGTTCTTCATTAGTAAATAATTTGGCTTTCATTTAATCTGGGGTGAGGGGAAATATTGTAGAAACATGTAGAATATGTGGTCATACACAAACAATGGAATATAATAAAAAAAAGGAAGATGACCCCCCCCCCCCCAGTACTTCTAAGGGATAAATATTGGTAATTATAAAATCAAGTCACATTTTTTAAAGCTCACATTTATGGCACATATAGCAGTTTTAATAAACATAATTGCATGTACTTAAATAACAAATGAATAGATATCGATGTTTATTTCTTTTTATAGGATCTTTTTTTTAACAAAATAAATGAGAACTCTATTTTTTTAAAAGTTTTTTCTCTGCTTATAGACAAACAGATTTCCCATGTTCTAAGATATCAGGGGTGTCTATAATACTTCTCATTAGTTGTGTGGCTCTTTTAGATTTAAAATAGTCCTGTGAAATAAGGTCAACTGAAATTGATCAATGAACCAAAATAATTATTTTGTTTCATTTGTTACCACAAGTTATAAAAATATTGTTCTGATTTATCCAACAATCCTCAATATTAAAAATTATTGTGGATGTTTTATGAAAGATTTCTCTTCTACCAGTAAGCTTGCTGAATGTTTGATTAATTTTTAGGCAATGAACAGAATGTCAGTACATTTTAGAACAGCTACAGTAGACAATATACTAATTTTAATAAAATGCAAGTGTTCAATACAAAGTTGTTCAGTAATGTGAACAACAGATAATTGTTTTTAGGATATTTTTTTTCGCACTATATTTCCAAAAACTCCAGTTGCTGAAAAACTGTTCTATCTGATTAAATCCTTTTTCTAATAGAAGCTAAAGCAGTTCCAACTGTACAACTGTATCCACAGCAGTTCCAACTGTACAACTATATCCACAGCTATCGGCAATGTGATGGGATGGCTTCTTTTCAAAATGTCTACAAAAAAAGGATTTCTTAAAATGTACATGTTGACTAGAGCGCTGTTAAATCATAAATCCAATGCTGTTAAATTATTAAAATATCCAGTGGTGTCAAATCAGTAATCTTTGAGAGGTATTCAGTGCTTTTGAATCATTAATATATGAGAATCTTCTGCTAGTCAGTACAGCTTGTTCATAAATGAGAAGAAAAATTTATGAGAAGAAACTTTTTAAAAGTGGTTAAAGCATTTTATCTTGATAATACTGGAAGGAGCACATAGAAAATGTCTTCCTGAAAGAACTGTATATTCAACATAAAGAATAGACCAGCCAAAGTGTAGTGGCTGATATTTATTGTAAAACAAAAGTTAAAAACTTTGAGTGTTAACATGCCACAGGGAAAAGCCTACATGCTATTGAATATTATTGATTATTTGAAAAAACAGAATGCTTTCTTATATTACCATTTAATTTTTAATTTCTTAAAATCATCTGAAATCACTTAAAAATTGTATAAAATAGTTACAACAATTCCCTGACATTTCAACATTAATATTATTTGTCTTGATATTTTTTTTTATTTGCTTTTTGTCTTTTTAGAAATTATTTATTTATGAAATATTTTGCATTTGAGAGTATTTTGTGTTTTGATTATTGTTTATGTAGACAATTTTCTTGAAATTCATTTGTTAGTGTTTTACAAATTATATGTATCCAGTATTTGTTGCATTGTATTGGTTGAATTTTTAATTTAATACCAAATAACTATTCCATTTCTGCAGTTTAAATTTTAAAGTATATCTGTTCTTTAAATGTATGCCTTGTTTCCTTCATTTTTTTTAAACTTCATATTTTTATCATTTTTTTATGTGTAACATATAATAACCTTCATTTCTTTAATGCAACAAATTATTTTTGTGTCTGCTTCAGTGTATTTATTAAAAACATTGAAAATTAAATATGAAACAAATAGTATTTCATGTGTAGTATTTGCTTTATATATTGTTATGATATGTAGTCTTACAATTGTAATCACTTTACTGTAAAAATATCTGCTAACAAAAAAAATAAAATAATCTGATGACATTTGTATTTAATTGTATACTGTTATATTTTGAGTTCAGACAGAACCATCTGACAGGTTAAGGTTAGAGGTTGTTAATGAGATATTTTTCTCAGTTATTTTTTTTCTCTTCACTCTCCTGCTTTCATGATTTGTAAATATTTATAGAAAATTTGGGAAGAGGTGCAAGTTTAAAGTGTTAGACTGTCAACTGAAGGGTCCCAAGTTTGAACCTTAGTTAGAGCCTCTGGATTTTTTCAGGTCCTGGTGAAAGTTCCCAAGTCCACCCAGCTTTAAATGGGAAGTAAAGGCGGTTGTGCATTGCGCTAGCCATATAATTCCTCAACATGCCATGGCTACTTAGATGAATTCTACATTTCATCTGCCCTGATGAGCCCTTTGGGGCTTAAGTGAACTTTATTTAACTTTTTTTACAGATAAAAAAAGCAATGCTATCTTAATTCTTGCATGTTATAGTAAAATGTTATTTTAGGAGGCATAGCCATATAGAAATTGAATCAAAATCTAGTTCTATTTTTAGTTCTCTAATTATTGCAATAAATTAGATGTAATTAAGATGCATTAATTAGAAAGCAATAAATTTCCTTTCTATAAATTTGTAAACAGCTTAGCATTATCAAACACACTACATGTATTTATTCTATTGAAAGATTTTTAGTGTTTGCGGTGGTTCTCAAACTGTACTATGACAGCTGCTTTTTATTTTTTGCCACCCACTTGCTAAATAAAATACTACAATCATGGAAAGTGAGCCAAAGTATTTTATATACATGTATAGATATTCTCCATTTACTTTGCAAATTGACAAACTTTCTGTTTTGTAGCATGGAGAAATAGAATTGTCTTTATCCATACATACATTTTTTGATCCTTCAATTATACTTTTTTATTTTGTCTCAAGGCACAATTTGAGAACTACTGCCATAGATATTTTTTAATGCCTTATTTCAAATTGAATGCATCAATTTATGTAGTAAAAAGTCCTTTTTTTATTTTTAATAAAATGAATATTAATTGTAAAGACATCTAAAAAAAAAAACTCCCTAGTGGCCAGAAGTAATGAAATATCTGCAGATATTGTTCAAAGGTTTTTACATCATTGAGAACTAATAATTTTGTACCAGGGATATTTGTTACAATTGTCTTTTTTTTTCAGTTATATGCAAAGTCAAGAAAATTTAATGGCAAAATGACTAGAACTTTGCACAAAATGAAGATATTCTTAAAATTATTATTTTACTCAAACAGTGTGAGAGTGCCTAAGTTTGAATTGTGTACTCATGACATCTTGTCAAAATGGCCTTATCTGGTTTTATAGGTGCATTGTCTCTTTTTTTTATTTGTTATCATTGATCCTTTTATTCTTGAGTTAAACTTTACTAAGATATAAATTCAACATTAACTAAAATTTGTATTTCATTTGTTTTTTTCTACTATAAAATATTCAAAACTGAATGAAACTTGTAGCATTAGAGGCAGTGTGTATTTCATTAGATATTAGCTTGGTACTATCTGACTTGAGTCATACCAAGCCAATAATTACTAGCTTAGTACTACACAACCTTACTAAGCCATCACATATTATCTGCACTGTTAAATAATCAAATAGGTAACACTTTTTGTTTAAATTTAATTCCACAGAATATTTGTTATTGAGGCTTACACATTTTATCATTGTTATTAATCACTAACAAATATTTATTTATACTATATTAACTACTGAAACATTACTGTTAATTTCTCTAAAGATTGCAATCATTTATTGCTGTATTTCACTAATTAATATTAATTGAATTGAATTCTATTCTTGAAAAATCCTTACTGTCATTTCAAACAGCTTTTTGTGTCTCACAGCCCATGATGACATTTAACTTTTTAATTTATGTTAGCTGGAGAATGAGTTTTTTTTTTTTTAATTCCAGACAGTTTTGTATAAAAGTCAACACACATATGAATAAACTATTTATTGACTCCAATGCCGTCATGGTCACTTGCATTTTTATTGTCACAGCATAGAAATTTTAAATTTTACATAATATGTAAGACAGTTACGTAAGACAGTTACTTTATTTTATAACTTAAAAAAAACTCAACAAATCTTACATGAATTTTTTGAATTTTTTTTTTTATTTAAACAAATTTTTTTAACATGCATTATCATTTTAGCCACTTTCAAACAAAATGAATGAAATATGTATGTCAGTTACTTAAAGGTTTTAAACATTTTACTACAGAGGAAGAAAATTTGGCTAACACATTTCAAACTATGTGTTGGCTTATATTCTTCATCCCACTTCCTGCAGTAAAAAATATAACAAACAACATATAAATTGAATAATACCAACAAAAAGTTTTGTGTAAAATATTGATGACAAGGTGCATAATGACTTGAGTGACTATCACAATGTTAGACTTTTCCTTGTACTAAATAATGTGACATGAAACTCCACTAGCAAGGTACATCACATATAACAATACATATACATGTAGGATTATAGAGATGTGAGGTCCACATAAGATTTCCCCCTGTACTACGCCTCAACTTTCATAATGTCATATCTATCACATTCAGGATATAAATGACTTTTATAAAAAAATTACATTCATGGCTGAGATTATCAGTTAAATATATTACATTTTTAATAATTTAGTTGAAAATGTGGGACTTAGTCCTCCTTTTTATACATGTCATTAATGTTTGACCTCTAAACTTGTTATCTTCAGATTTATCTCCCATCATTAAATAAGATTTCAAAACTGACTAGATAAATAGCTAGCTATGACACAAAATTGGCTGATACAATAACAAAGCTGAATATTATGAAAAGAAATCTACCGTCCCTATTTTTTTTAACAAAATAAAATGAAATTAATGTAATTACTATAAACTAACAGACATTCTTACATCAAATTTTGTCTCCTAACTAGTTAAAAAAATTAGAATAGATTACCTACAGTTTAGTTCACAAATATCTCTCATTCTCAATATGCTGCACAAAATAAAACTACAAAATAAATTTGGATAAAATATATCTGACCTTATTCTCTGACCTGTTTAGAACACTCATAATATTGTGTTACTGTATAATAAATTGTTCAAAGTTAGAAACATTCATTTCATGTTAAATTTATAACTTTTTCTACATTTTTAATATACATTTTACAGGTAACTTGGCTCATTAGTGTTTCATAAAATGAGCACATTTTTTTAATGAAAAATTTTCTGCAGAGCTTTATCTGATAACTTAATGTGATGGTATTTCTCTCATATGCTTGGTCTCAGTTTGCTTCACTCGGATAGTCAACATATGTTTGAGCGTATGTTGATTACTATAGTGTTGTGACACTAATTGCAATATTCGCCCATAAAGAGTGAGAAATACTTCACTTCAAATAAAATTAAGGGAGGTGTTTAAGATGTTGGAAACATGGTACAAGTAAAGCATAGGAGTGCAAGCAATAAATCAGTTGAACACAATGCTGTGTCAAAATTCTACAAAATTCCTATAAACACAAAAGCAGATCTCAATGGATAGGCTTCAGATCTCAATGGATAGGCTTCATGTTAATGCCGCACAAAAAAAAGGTTATGAATTGCAAACAGGTAGCATCAATTCTATAGTGTTTATAACAGCAAATGAAGTCCTACACACTTTGATTATTTTATATTAAATTTCAAAAATTACAATCATGAAATTGTTGTACTCATTACCCTGCATAGGAGAAATTTAGTATTCTGGAACCAGACATCAGAGTTTCTATTTTTTCTGCTTTGATAAACAAGTGTTTTGGATTATAAGCTCCACTCTGGAACGAATTATGCTCGTAAAATGAGGCTTCACTGTAAACATATATATTGGGAGTATCTACATATTTTACAAAAGTTACTACATAAAAAAAAAATAAACAGAAATTTTACAATGTCCAAAACTTCTTACAGGTAGCTACTGACATTAGAATTTAATGGTCAAAAATTTAGGTTGGTCATAAAATAAAACACAAACATTTGTGTCTGCTGAATATGCACACTGATGTGTAATTCTATTCTACTTATACCATAGTCAAATATCTCATATTTATTCTGTTTTTCATCACAAATAAGTTCCCAAGTATCAATAGCTGGTTTATCACCATAGTATGCTATATTATATACACTTACAATTAAAAAAAAAAAAATAACAGAAAAATACCTTGCATCACATATTACTAAGAAAATACATTTAATCAATAAATATAAGTTCCTGAAAATTTTATTTAAAACTCAAAATGAAATCAGCGCATAAAAAAAATGAAAAGATCCCATCTAGATTAAAAGCAGTTGGCAACTTTACAGGCATCACATATGTGACAAATCACTAAATTCCAGTAAATCATTTAGTAAGTTATGTGCAAGATAATGTAAGTGTACTTTCAAATAAAAAAAATTATTTTTGTTAAAGCACGTAATTTATTTTGTATATTAATACAAGTTTCAACCATACCATACGTTGAATCATTATAATACTAGAATTAGCTTTTATTTCTAATAAAATTAAAATTTATCCCTCAAAACATCATTAATCTGTGGACCAACCACTAGATGCCGATTGTTGATGAACACAAAGATTTCAAATACATCCTGATGCCCTAGAATAGGAATGGCTAATAGGATTTTATCAAAGTGCCCAAATTGACAACAAACTGAAACCAAATTGTTGTGTGTGTGCCATTATAGTATGTTTCATCTCAAAAATGTATTTTGTTTTAGATTTTTCATTTTTTAGTTTGCAGGGAAAATTTTCAGGTTTGCTGAATTGGGCATGTTTGTCATGTTATTGCCATCCCTGCCATTGACTTGAACTTTCGTCATGTATGATGAATCAATACAAGTAAAATAAGTTTATAAAAATTTGTTTGTAAAGAGTAAACTACAAGTCAATTCACCCAGTTACAAAGATTCCTGTTTTAATTTTTAACAGTAAAGCTTTCATTTAATGATCAGACTACTTAAAGTTAAGTTTGAAAAATTTGATCAATTTAAAAGTTATATTTATATAATGATCTGCTAAGTAAGAAGCTGAAAAGAAAAATTTCCAAAATCATCTCTTTGAGATGTAAGCACATATTGATTTTAATTACCTAGATTGAAATACACAATTTAAGAAAAAGGGCTGAATGAATATAGAACTGTCTGCCACATTAAGATCTCAACTGTATTTAATATTCATCTAATAGAGAACTGTCTGCCACATTAAGATCTCAACTGTATTTAATATTCATCTAATAGAGAACTGTCTGCCACATTAAGATCTCAACTGTATTTAATATTCATCTAATAGAAAATAAAGCTGGCCACACATTAGAAACGTAACATGACAATTATCAATTAATTACCAGAACTAAACAATGGATACATGCAACGAACAAATGAAGAACCGTTACTGGTTACTAATGATAAGCAAAGACTTGAGATTGAAGCAGTCACAAATTAAATGTTTGATTGAGATAAAGACTTCAATGTAAAAATAAAAATCACAGACTGATGAGAAGCTTTGTAAGGTATTGTTTGTAATCAACAAATATTTGGAATGAAGACTATTGTCCTTTTTTAAGGGAAATTCTCTGCAACAATTTAAAAAAACACTGAACTCAACATTTAGACAGCTTTTAATGGTCCATCAGCCATTTTAAAGGGACAAGAATTAAAAAAAGAAAATATTTAAACATTTCTTTCTTGATAAATGTTGAACTTTTCATTGTTTTAAATCTGAGACTTAAGTTATTATACATTTTTCTTATTAAGGGAGGTGTTTTTGTTTTAAAGTTTATTTAAGGCAGATATTTTCTTTTGTAGTTGATAGGCCTAAGGAGTTTTACTTTTTGATAGTAAGTTGAAGGCAAAGTGTGTTTGTTTGTTTAGCACAGGCAATGTTTTTTTAAAGTCATATATGTGAAGGAAAAAAAGTCTTTGGAATGATTGTAATAAAAGTCTCATATTGATTTTTTCCACACTATTTTGTTGCTGTAAATTTTGTGAGACCTATGATAAATAAATAGATTACGGACAAAACAAACAAGTTAATATAATGGTCCACTAGAAAACAAAAAACCAAAGAGATATATACAATTGTTACATTGAAATGATGTTTTATTTGTGATGATAAGTTAGTTGCAGTAATATAAAAATTGACAGTTTGACATGAATGACAGCCTGACAAAGATATGAAACACTGTTACTTCACAAATACCGGATGTAGTATATTAACACAAATCAAGCCAAACAAATCAACTAACAAATAAAACATGTAATAAAACATCAGTAATGAGATAGGATTTTGTCTCCAATACAATTTTTAAAAAATAAACGGCCGCTGTAAGATTTAACTCTCATTATTACAGTCAAATATTGCTATAACAAAACTGTTGGAACTCAGCAAATCATTTGGTACAGTGAATTTTATTACCTTGAACAAGTCTATTTCAGGGAAGGTAATGTCTGTCCTCTATACCTGGGGTGGCCTTGAAGTTGATGAGAACCGAATGCTGACTCAGAGGAGCCCCACCATGGTCAATTACCAAAATTTAGGGACCATATTAAATAACAGAAAAAACTGACCTATTGGGAACTACACTAAAACTCTATTCAATTCCCTTTTTTTAAAGTATCAATGCCAAGATATATCTTCTTGTAATTTACCAAATATGTAAAAAAAAAATTCTTCTCTAATGGTAAAAAAAAATAAATTTCTCATCCTTAAATTTGGTTTCTAATTTAGAAGAAACAAATTATTCATTACACAAGTCACATATCTTACACATTTGAATTTCAGGCATATATTAAAAATGGCTACTATATCATAATAAAAATGAAATAACGTAATGAGTAATATTTATATTTGGAAAAAAAATTATAAATTTCAGCATAATGATGACTTTATGGATAATAAAATTTAGAAATTTGTTCTACAGAAATTTTGTAACAAACAAATGGGGTGGGGGGGATGGGTAATAATTTCTTGTGTTGAAAATACTGGCATACAATTTTGTTTAAAACACTTTTCAATATATAACTTAAAATGTGAAAAATGAATTCCTTTCCAGGCATGGCTGTTTGAAGATTGAGTGGCTTACTAGGACTGAATAATGAAAAAAAAAATCACCAAAAAAATGATAGTTTTAAGCAACCTCTAAAGATGATGTTAAAGATTTCTTAATTGTGGCCACAGTAACAAGCTTTTCCCCATCCAGATGGATAGAGTTAATAGACAGTAAGAAACTAAGCTCATGAAGAAACCATCCAATTTTTAAATGCTTTATTAAATGATCACTTGCAATCTCTTCACAAATTGAACAAAAACTTTTGCACATACACATTTTTAAAATTTCTTAAAAGAAATATCTAGATTGGAAAGGGGCAAATCTAAGTAGTTTCAGATCACACCACAAACAGTAAGTTTTAAATGGAAGTGAACTGTACATTTATACTCTTCTGCTATTGCGCTGTTTAAATGTAGATTGCATTTTCTCCTTTAGTGGAATCTCAAGCCAAAAGATAAAATAATTACTAATAAATAATAGAATTACACTCATACTAAAATAATAATGCTACAAATTTGATGAGAACCCTTTATAATCTCCTTGTAGTGGAACTTTTTGGATTCAAGCTGTTCAGTTTATCTCTCACTGAATCATGAAGATCTATACAAACTCTCATATATAGAACATCACCAACTGCATATTTGTCCACTCCATTACTGAAGTCTGTGAGGGAGATCAGATTGGGCAGACCTGAAGCTATGTTGGGTTCAATATGAGGTTTCTGAAAAGCTTGTTGGTCAGATAAGGCACTAAAACTGACCACTTTATGTTCTTTGAAGTTTTTCTGGTCTACAATCATGAAGTAGATCTGTAGAAAAAAAATGGAAACAAGTTTGTGATCAATGAATATGGCTAGATTACTGACATAACAAAGACAGATAAGTTGATAAAAGAAAAAAAAATCCATTAAAAAATACATTTCAATTGCATATGTTTACTCTATAAATGTTTACTCTATAGATGAATATGTCACTCATTGCTGGATTTCACTTGGAAACATTATAAGCTAATGCGTCAAATGAAACTATGCTCAATGAGAAAACATGGTTCAAATTATTAGTTATCTTCAAAATATCCCCAAAATTGGACATAGAAATGAATTATGAATATTCAGTATTGCACATTTTTTTTTAGCCCCCTCCCCTTTTCTTATAACATCACAAAAATTTAACTGCAACAGATTTCTTACTTTCAATGTTGTGAAAAAAAATTTAGTCTTTTACCAATTTAAGCTTGAGAAAGACATAATGATAGCATTACTCAACTAACTAGCTAAATATAGCAAGCAAGTTGACAAATTATTTCAAAAGCAACAAAATAAATCGCTTTAGTATAACAGTTTTAGTGTTTGTGATAGGGGCTTGTTTTAAACTGAAGATTGCATTTTTCAAAGATGCAGATCTAATCTAATATTCTAATTAAATATTTAGTAAGAAATACCTGAAGAGAAGAATAAAACAGTGATTTTAAAATGCACATTAGTATTTTTTCTCAATTTAACCGAGATGTGCCAATATTAAGAATTATATCATTTTATTCAGGAATAACAGTTCTTTTAACCATGTCATGATTAAAAGGAATTTTGCTTTGTTGCTTTTATTTTTTTTTGTAAATCTTTAAAATAATCAAATAGAGAGCTGGATTTTGACTCTACAAATGTTGTGAATATAAATTAACCTTATTCTTGGCGCACATTAGCAGTGCCTTATAAAATACCCTGTATTCATACTTTTTTTAAATTAGATTTAAAGTTGATATGTTTGAAATAATAACGATTTTGAACTAAAGATAAGAGGTGTGTGTAAAGTCCCTGTAAGGATGAGATGAAATCTCCTTATAAATAACTAATGGGATGGTTTTTGCAGTGTCTTTCTTTCATCCCCTCCATAGTTGATAATGCAATGGCCATGGAGGCACTACTGGAGATAAAGCAGAGACTATAGCTATGACATGAAATATCAACTGGTCATCGGAGATCAAACCAGGGACTCTCAAGATGACCGTCAAGCTCTTTACCACAAGACCATCCATCCCTAAAGATTATAGGTGTAAATATCCATTATGAAGTAAAGAACCCTAAGTTTGTTATTTTGATTTACAGGTATAGATATATTGTAGTATATGTTTAAAGTTGCTCTTCTGCTGCTGCTATTGAAACTATGCTAGGTATTCATATGAATTATTTATTTTTATGGTAAAACAAAATGGTAAAATTATGCCGTTATGAAAATTTATAAAAAGCAGTTAAATAAGTTTAAATAGAAATGAAATATTTCACTTCAAAGTGGCATTCATAAAAATTGTCAAAACTGTAGTTATGACATTCATAAAAATTGTCAAAACTGTAGTTATGACATTCATAAAAATTGTCAAAACTGTAGTTATGACATTCTTAAAAAATGTAGTTAAAGAAAAATAAGACCCCATTTTATTATATTACATAGCTAATTTATTGTTGACGTTTGAATTTCTTCAATATGAAATAAAGTAATTGATTTCAAAGGTAAATTGTTAAAATTTTACTCTTTAAAAGGATACCAAAATCATTTAAGTGGGTTAGCTAGTTTTTAAAATATAAGCATTTAAAAATTCCAGATTTTCAAATTTTGTTTACCCACCAAAAAAAATTAACTTTCCAATTTTTTTACAGGTTCTTACAAAAAATTGATTATGTTATTTGCACACTTTAGTTCGAAGTTTTTAAATATGGAATATCTAAGAGCAAATCTTTTTTGAAATATACACCCCTAAAGTAGGCTCTTTAGGATGTTGCAAATTATCTTAAAACTAGTAAACCAGACCGGCTATTAGGCACGCAGTTGGAGTTGATGGTAATATATATTTGAGCGCGTTAACAATCAGTCTGTATACAAAAAATAGCAAGTCATGTAACTCGAAGTGGCCCCTAAGGACATGAACAGATTATTGTAGCCAACACATTTAAAGGACACTTAATAATAAATCAAATAAAGTTCATATTTTATATAGCTCATCCCAAAGAAAATAATCCTCATTATGGGTACAGAAGCTTAACAAAATCAACCCCCGACTGTTAAACTTTGAATCTAACATCCAACTTTACATAATTTGCGCTCACTACTCCATATCATTTAAAAATCTTAATTCATTAATATTATTTTAAAGGACTCATTTCCAAACAGTTCTTCCTTTTGTTTTATCATGTTCAACATACAAACTTAACAACTTTACATAATTTGTGCACATTACTCCATATCATTTAAAAATCTTAATTCATTAATAAGAAAGCCTTGTTGTGTTTAGAATTCCCCAGCATTTCATTTTTATTCAAGAAAGAGTCATTTGATGAACAAAATGCGCACCAAACATACTCTCATTTAGTAAGTTGTCTCTTTTCAGTTTCTGTAATTTTGGAATTCCCCAGACTATTTTTATACAGACGGTCGAACGCACGGTCAAACTACCGCCTAGGTTAGACGATTATGTATTAGACTAGTCATCCCACGCATAGCATACACCACTCTATCAATCAATATAATTCATGTAATTATTTTTTAAATAAGCAATCAATCAAAATAACAGGCTGACATCTTGGGAGAAAATACATGGTATGCAAAGTTGAACTTTGACCTATCATGTGCAGACTTCATGGTCACTATCCTGTACCTTCCAGCAACTTGTTATTTAATTTATTGTTTACAGATTTTTAGTTAATTCTTTGGATGCCTTGAGCTGCCAGACTTAATTTTCTCTTTATTGGTTGACTTGACTTGACTATCCCTTAACCCGGGATGGGTCGTTGGGGCACCGTTGTTGACTGAAACCAGTTCCTGCCATTTTCTCCGGTCCTGTGCTGCCTTTTGGGAGTCGACGAACGACAGGCCGGTCCATTCTTTGATGTTGTCTTCTCATCTTTTCTTTTGTCTTCCTCTTTTCCTTCCTCCGTTGGTTGTACCTTGCATGATTGTTTTTGCAAGACCTCCACATCTCGCAACGTATCCATACCATCGCAGTTTTCTCCTCTTGACTGAAGTGAGAAGGCCTTCGTGAGGGCCAATGGCAGCCGATATTTTATTGCGCACCTCTTCATTCGTTATGTGTTCCGTGTATGAGATGTTCAATAGCTTGCGGAAACATCTTATCACCAGCGCACTTATTCTTTTTTGGAGGTCTGCTGTAAGCGTCCAAGTTTCACATCCATATAGGAAGACCGATGTCACCAGAGAGCGCATTAGTCGAGTTTTGATCTCAGAGAGAGTTTGTTGCCTTTCCAAATGTGTTTAAGTTTGCTCAGAACTGCCATTGTCTGGGCCAACCTGGCAAGAATTTCTGGCTTTGATTCTTCATCGGATATTATGGCCCCTAGGTATTTAAAGGAGGAGACAACTTCAAGTTTTTGCCCATTTATCCGAATGATCAGGATTTTTTTTCTTTAAAATGTAATTTTTTTCTTTCAGTTTCTAACAAACAAATTTCGGGGGGTGTGCGTTTTAATTTGCATTGCTTTTTATTTTTGGTCTGCCTCAATCCACCCCTTCCCCCAGCACACTATAGTGTTATTTTGATACAACATTTTTTTTTCATTCAGGTCATGTCAGTCTCCATATTACCTGTAGGCAGCTGTTATGTATTTTTTTAGACTTGCTCAACACAGCTTAAGTTTCTTTTAATATAACCTTCATCCTACACTATTCAGTACAGATAGATGCTAGTTAAAAATTTTTTTTGTAATGCGTACATATTCTGAAACAGTTAACATTTGTTTGTAATGCGCAATACATACATATCTATAATTTACTTAATCGGGATTTTTCACCATATCTAATATTTTATTGTCTACACTTCAGCATTGAATGTGTTCTCTTGGCCCACTTTGTAACCTATTGGAAGCGCCGGCCCAGCCATAGCATTTTCACATCTTATCTATATTTATACACCATTTTTTTTTATTCTAAAATTGGAAATTAATTCCATATTACTTTTATTCTTCACACATAATTGTATTATTAAATGTGTTTTACTTTTGATTGCTTTTTTTTTAACAATAATCAGTTGACATTCTAATGTTATTTTATGCTCATTTTCCGCGGTTAAACGGATACAGAAATTACCCCAATGGGGGATAAATGAAATAGTTTCGTAGTTAGAGCACATAAAAAGGTGATTACGACCAAACAATACTGTTTTGAAAATTACTGGAGCTGTCTAGACATGAAATAGTATTGTACAACCACCATTGTGCTCGTATTGCTTAATATATTTCACTAAATAAAAGGGCAAAACGTCATATTAGAAATTAAAATTTTTATAAAAGAAATCAGAAAACAACGGGAGTTGTAGAACATTGTTGAATGATGAATGTGTCTTGCTTGCTTTGATGTATTCAGGAATTCCAAATCTATCTACATATATAGAATTGCGTCTTGCAGGCTGGTGTCCCGCATGGTTGGGCGAAGAAGAGAATCATATATATATATATATATATATATATATATATATATATATATATATATATATATATATATATATATATATATATATATATATATATATATAGATTTGACAAATTAAAAATTTCATAACTTCCTTAAGTTTTGCCATGCATAGACAAATTTGGTATCAATGATCTTAGAAACACCCATATTTTGTATCCCAAATGTAATACACTTAGCTATTGGTAAGAAAAATCAGTCTGTGGTACTGCTAGGAATTTGTAATTTACTATCAACCTTTGAACTCTTTTGATGGGATAGTCCACAGAAAGGAAAAAATAACTGAACCAGGTTAATCTATTCAATAGGAAAAAATGATTAATTATTATTACTGGATCATATCTGGGGATGTTGTGGTTTGAGCTAGACAGTTTATATGGATCATGTCTGGGGATGTTGTGGTTTAAGCTAGACAGTCTTTATGGATCATGTCTGGGGATGTTGTGGTTTAAGCTAGACAGTCTATATGGATAGGGAAGGGGTATCTACATGACTTTTGGGGAAGTATGCCAGGGGTTAAAAAATCAATAAATAAGGTATAGGTTTATTAAAATGAGCAGAGTGATGGACTTGGGGAGATGTTAAACAAGAAAGAGACAGCGATCTCATCTTCTAACCAAGTAATGTGATATGAGGGATAAACAGTTTCAGTAGCCTACAGGATGTGATTGATGAGTGATTTTTATTGTAACTCAGTTTATGTAAAATATTTTCTTTATGGTTGGGTTAGGGACTGGATGGAAACTTAACATTGCATGTTGCAAAAATGATAATTATCAGAATGTTTATGGAAAAGATTTTCAGTAGACCTTAACTTTTTATAAAACATTAACAAAGATAATTTTAAGCAGAATCCTCCAACACCCATTCCCCCAATTTCAGTTTCAGTATAGGAATACATTTACTAGGTCCCATCAATTTCATTATAAGGACATTTCACTGTATAATGATTAATGACATTTCACTGTATAATGATTAATGACATTTCACTGTATAATGATTAACGACATTTCACTGTATAATGATTAATGACATTTCACTGTATAATGATTAACAACATTTCACTGTATAATGATTAATGACATTTCACTGTAATGATTAATGACATTTCACTGTATAATGATTAATGACATTTCACTGTATAACGATTAATGGCATTTCATTGTATAATGATTAACGACATTTCACTGTAAAATGATTAGTGACATATTAACTTATAAAGATTAAGGACATTTCACAGTATAATGATTAATGACATTTCACTGTATAATGATTAATGAGAACCAACCTTTCCAAGAAATGGCCAGGGCAGAAGATCATCATGAGGCCCTGGCATCAATTGAATAAAAGCAGATATTGACTTTCCTTTTGCTTCACCATCTCCATTAGTAAACAGTCTTATCCTCATCTTGTATCCTAGTGGGCCAGAGAAAAATGATGGAGAACATATACAATGTTGATTATTGTTGACAGCCTCACGCCGAACTTGACTAAAGCGCTCTATTCTCCATGTGTAAGTGCCATCTTTACCATCTATTAAACTTCCTTTTTCTTGTGGGTCAACTAAGGTTTGTACTACAGGATATTCTCGAACTATTATTTCAAGTTCCTAACACAAGAAAAAAAACTGATATTAATATCAACATAATGATACTTTAACAATAAGAATCAATAAATATTAAAAAAAAAAATTAAAGCATAACAGTTAGGAAATATTTTCAGTAATTATGAGGTTACTGACCCTGATTTTAGATGAATTTTCTGTAATTTTTTTTATTTCAGTCTCCATTTTTTTAGAAAGAGCTTCCACTTGTTTAATGCATCTAAGAATTTCCCCATGTAAGACAGCCATTAAATCTTCATGAAGTTTTAGCTTTTGTTTTTCTTCCAGATTCAGAGAAGTGGCTAAAAAAAAAAGTGGTGTGATGTTGTTAGTAGAATAAATTGACCCATTTAATTTATTTGGATATTTTCTTTCTCTTTATTTAATATGGGAAGTAACTCATTCTTTGTGTCAGGTAAATGACAGAATGTTAAAAACAGATTCTTTCATTTTGAAACAGATAGTTTTTATTTCAATGATTTTAAGGTTGAGGTTGTGAATATTTTGGGTGATGAAATGAGTTATCCAACTAATTAAGTTTGCAATCCGAGGTACAATGGTATCTGGTTTTATAAATTCACTACACTGTGTGATAAAAAGAGTATTTTATATCCCAATGTAAGTAAAAAAAACTCAAAATTGGATTCAAGCGATTTTTATGTTATTTGCTTAAAATGTAGAAAAGAGTTGAGTTTCTACACTATATATCTGTAACTTTTCTTTTTTTTTGTTACTGAAATTCTAAAATAAAAGAATTTTTAAAAATATTAACATATAGTGGAAAATAAAAATATTATTCTTAAAATAGATATCTTCTTGCAATAGAATATAACAAAATTTGCTTTGAAGTACTCATATGTACAATACTATACATCACAATTTCTCCTAACATTACCAAGTAACCATTTATTTAAAATATTGGTTTAGAGACAGCTCAGGTCTCAGTAAGGGATGAATGAAGTAACTTAATTTTTTAATTTTGTGATTATACTCATTCTTCCTGTGGGCTCCTCATTTAATGGAGAGAGAGAGAGAACAAATCATTGTAAGGATGAGATGTTTATCTCTTGATCCAATAATGGGACAATCTTTTAGTGGGAATCTCATAGTTATTTTTACATTGGGATTTTGTGAGATTTTAAATTAAAAAAAAAGGATGTTTCTATCTGTCAAGGAGTTAAAAGTTGAATTAAATATACACTGTTTGATTTGGTTTGTGCATGTGTGTTAATCACACTTTTTAAGTGACTATAGAGAGTATGAATTTTTATGTTGTTATGTGACGTAGTTACTACTAGTTAGACGTCATTTGTGACTTGCTTAGATACAAGCCTTGGAGATAGAGGCAGTTACTCTTTTGATCTCAAACTAGCAAGTCGTGTTTTACTTGACTTTGAAGATGTGCCTTTATCATTTAACATGTTTGCTACTTTAATGTCTTTGTTCAATAAATAAGCCAATGAATCAGCCGTGCAGTTTTGAGACTCTTATTTATGAAGTGTTTGTGAACATTTGTGTCAACATACCAGACTTCACCACGCTAGTATACGCCTCCAAGTTTATGCTATTTATCTACATCAAAGTATAACATCAAACAAACATTACATCCTTCACACTATCTGTAATAGATATATCTCCCGTGGTGCCTCCAAGGCCATTGCACTATTGGCTATGGTGGGGATGAAAGAAGGGCACCATAAAAATCGTCCCATCTGTGGTTCATAGGATCTAAGAGATTTCATCTCATCCTTACAGGGACACTACACATCTGTAATAGATATTTTGCTGTGAATTCTCAAAGTTGAAGGACTTTTTTGGATGTTTTTCATTATTTTTAACTATCTCATAATGGCATTTTAATTTATTGATTTGCTAATTAATAGAAAGAAAAGTAAAAAATTTACCTAAGGAAAATTCTGATGATGAGAGTGAGTTAGACATTTGATTTATCATTAGAAAGTGGAGTGGATAAGAATGTTACATTGACTATTTTCATTGTCAGAGATGTACGACTGTCAGCTTGATGTCACTTACTGTCAAAGTCAAGTTTACTGAAGAAGATAGATACTGTTCACAATCTATTCTTAAAAATAGATTTATAGACTTATTCACATTGCTTTTAAGAGATGAAATGATACATGATATATACAAAGATAAATATGTATGCAGATCAGAAGTAGGCAATGTACTAGAATGGTGTAACTGACAGTCAGTGGAATTTGCTGTATCTTTAGAACATTACCTAATTTCTGTACATCAATAATACTATTATACTTGGATTGCATTATAATGATATGGACTAAGCTTTGATTGTCATCTTGATGCAATTACTGTTGATTTTACTTGTATAAAGAATATTATTTCTCCTAATTTCACAAACATTTACAAGGCAAAAATGACAAAAGTTCTGTTCATTACTGACTTTTGGCACTTTGAGTTGGTGCTTTTTAATAAACATAACACAAACCATATATTTTTTTAAAGATAGTCCATTTTTTCAAGATATTTCTGTAATTTTGAAATATTTATTAGAGGTCTAAATATTTTTTTAATAACATATACAATGTATATGATAAGGTTTTAGAGTTATGCCTCTTTGCTTAGTACCTGGGACTGAACTTCGAGCTGGGGTTTTAGCAGTAAATGAGTTAACAAGGTCAGGTGGAACAAGACTAATATACATTGGAAATAATGTGTACAACTTACTGACACCACCTTCAGCCCCTGCAATGCTGATACCTGTTTGAGACAGACTACCACCCACTGCACCTGCTGCAGCTCCTTCAACTGACTCTGATGTTTTTGTTTCTATTTCATTAATTTGTTTCTCCAATAAACGAATCTTAGTAAAAAGGTACATCATATGCTTAGGAGGAGTCTTGCTCAAGTGATTTGAGAACTGCTCATATGGAACCTAAAAAAGAGTCCAAACAAAAAAATTAAAAGATGAGAAGCAAAGTTTAAAAAAATGTCATGGCAATTTTGAAAGAGTCTGTCATACTGTTATAAAATATTCATTTCAGTTTACAGGGCGTGGGAAATGTTTAAAAAAATCTTATCAACTGTTTTAAAGAGACTAAATCAATTGAGCTAAACTAATTATTTAATGAATTTAGAGAAATTTGAAAAAAAAATGTCTTAAATATTAATCATGTTCAACTTTATTTTGATTAATTTTTACAGGTTAAGACGTATAACATTTAGAAATATATATATATCTGATCCGACATTTATTCTTTTTAAGTTAATTTCTGGTTTGTATATTAAAAAATATGGAGGGTGCAGGACAGAGAATGATAAATAGGAAGGTGGTAGAGAATAGAGAAGAGGTGGTAGAGAGCTTGCAGAATATGCAGATAAAGTATAAATTAATTATGTCACTATATAATATTAAAGAAAAAAAAAGCAATCAGATAATGCTGCAATATATTTTCTTTTTTAAAGTAATGTTGATTTTACTTTAAAAAGATTTGTTATCCATTTATTTGCTAGTTTGTCAAGACTATTATCTATAGCTTTTATAAAATTAATTTTTAAAATTAAGAACCTTTGATTTGGACTGAGTTTTTTCCCTTTAATTCAAGCTTTCAGAGATGATCTTTGTCCCTTGGCTCAAGATTTAAAGGGATAAAGAGGAAGGAAAGAAATGAGAATAAGGAGGGGCTGGTAGAGAGAAAACAAAATAGCAAGATGGTGAAAGAATACAGAAGAGAGGGGGGAAGAGAACATGGAGTGAGTAGGAGAGAGAATACAAAATAGGAAGTGGTTGGGTTTGTTTGCTTCCTAGGAAAAACTACTAGTTGAAATGTATAGGTGGAAAAATGTTTTGTTACCTTTGCATTACAGTCAGGAAGTGGACACTCTATAATACGATGAATACATTCATCTTCCCTGTGAGTCTTGAACTGTGATCATTTACATAAAGTTTCTTTTAAATTTAATAATTAGATTCAATATTTTATTTTAAGAACAGAAACAAAAAACAAATTTTGAAATAAATAACTTCGTTTTTTAGAAATATCTACAAACCTCATTTTTAGGCACCAATTTTGAGCATTTCTCACACCTGACTGGTAAATTGGGACAACTTTGGTTTTGATGTCTCTAAACAATTAAATAAAACATTCAAAATAGTTGGAGGAATACAATTGTGTAATTAACTATACAAAACTAAAAAAGGTGTTCAATATTCCAAAGCATAATCAAAAGCTTAAAAATGATGAGAAAGATTTAACATTTTATATGAATACAAGAGATAATAACTATAAGATAATAAATGAATGTTACAATAACAAACCTCTAGTTCTTCAAACAACATATCTTCTTTGCAGTATTGACAATATACAGATCTTTTGGGGCATTGTTTTGTTTCATGATTAGTCAATTTGGCTTGAGTGACCAGCTGCCCACAAAGTTGACAAGTGACCATTTTCTTATCACAGCTCTTCTCATGAAGCTGGTTTAAAGAAACAGGTGTTAATATTTTTTTTATAACATTTAACTCTAAACAGAATTTTGAATTTTTCATTTACAACCAAATCTAAATGTCTTATTATCTCTTATGTACCAACACTTTCCCCTACAAATAAATGTAAATGTCCCCAGATATAAAACTTGGCCAACAATAAGTACAGCAACTTCTTAAAATTTATTAAATTTCATAATGATGTTCTCAACTTTTTCCTATACGTATTTATCACAGATTTAAAAAAAAGTTTTTTTTATGTATAAAGCTATTATTTTGATAAAATAATCAATTAGTCAATTAAAAATATCATTATAAGTAGATCGATTAAAATGAATAAATAAATCAAAGGATTAGAGCTAAGAAATAATATTTAATGAAAAAATACTCTGGTATGATTTAAATCTTTTTGATGATATGAATCATTATCTACAGAAAATATTTTTATGAAGTCTAAATTATTTTGGCTTAAATTCAAAATAATAAACATTATCTGAAAATAAACATTACTTCTAAGCCCCAAAAAATAGCCCATCTTTTTTTCCTTTTAGAAATAATTATTTTTATATTATATCATTTATGGTTAAAAAAGCCTGCAAGCAAAAAAAGTAATATATCAAAAAATTCTTTTAAATTTCTGTTACTGAGTTATTCAAATTTCATTACTCAAAACTGTCCATTTTTAGGAATTAGCTAACAACTTTTGCTGTTAAATATGTATGATACATATTCTATGCTATTTATTTTTCTTTCAAATTGTCAGGATTCAGATATTTTACCATTTTAATTCTCAATATTGACATTAGCTCAATAAATTTAGGAGACCAATTTTCTTTTGATAACTGTCAGTATTTACTAAAAAAAAAAGATCACATTGTAATTTCTAATTTTTCATGCAATTCAAAAACTGTAACTTTATTTTGAATGTTCCCAATCCAATTCTTTCAAGGGTATTGGTCTTGTGTTCCATGTATGAGATTATGAGTTTTCTTGGTGTCTATGTCAGTATCCTTCTGTCTAGGAATGGTGCCTAAAGCTAGTTGTTTTTTTCTTCTGTTATTTTTTCAAGGTGATAAAAATTTGGTGATCTTTGCATTATGCCAAGGCAAAAATTGATTATTGCCAATATTTAATTGTATTGCAAATGAGGACCATTCTTAAGCCCTGCACATTTGGTACGGGCGTAGTACTTCAATAGTATGTACAGTGCTTAAACAGAATGTGTCGATAAAGGGTATAAAAACTAGCTCAGGGCGCTAAATAATTTCCTCCAGCATTTTCAGTAAGATCAAACAGGCTAATTTCCAAGTAAATACACTCAATAAAACCAATTTGTTTTTTTACATTCTCTTTTATAATGTTTTTAACAGTATTTGTAATTTATAAATACATTTTTCTTATTTAAAAACATGTAACAAATACAACTGGGGTGGCACTTAGGGGGCTGGAACAGATTAATGCCATTTCAATTAATTTCATTTGGGAAAATTGTTATGAAATATGAGCAAATTGATGTACGAGCAACGTTACGGAACAAAGTAAATTAGTATCTCGAGACACCACTGTATTTCATTAAAGTTTAACTGTATCATTAATTTATTAAATTTAGTATCTCCTTACATGGCTTTATATCTAATCTTTTTAAAAGAGTGCTGATTATGTTCTTTTCTTTCCATTTAAATGGTAATTAATCACTTAATCTTTAATATTACCAAATAGTCTTGAAATAATCCTTTCCACTGACATCCTGAATTGATACACCTAGTTTCCAACTTCTTCATTTCTCTAATGGCAGCTTTATCTTCAAACATCTGAGATCAAATGATGCATTACAAAAAAAAATCAGCTAAAAACATACATTTTAGAAAAAACTTTGAATACTTATTAACACTAATATGTTAAGCATAGTCCTGCTTTAGAAACTATTTCAAGTTTTTAAAATTTTGGTTAAGGTGAAGGTCGAATTAATAAAAACAAAAGTTTTATAGTTACATAACATGAGAATTCAGTTAAAATTATTGTCATTCAAGAAAATTTTGCTAAAAAAAAATTAATATTTATGAAAGAATTTTGCCAGAAGACTTAAAATAATGTTATTGTATGTACAAGATATCTTTAGATAATTTAGTCAACGACAATTTAAAAAAAAATATCCAAAATAAGCTGTTCATTAAAATATAGAAATATTTAGTTTCACTCATTTATTTTGCAATTTATCATAAATAATGTTTAAAGACAGTGATACAGTTAGACATTGTTCAATTTAGCATTAAAAGAGGTTTTCATTTTTTTTTTAAAAAGGCATTTTCATAAGTTTATTCAGCTTAAGGGATTTCTTTTAGCATTTTCAAATAAATTAATTAACATCTTGGAGATTTCAGAAATGAATTACTTTACCAGTTATGTAAAAAATGGAGTGAACATTCAAAATCAAAATATGGTGGCAAAATTAACCTTCCAATGCGAATCTGAAATTTCGCACTTAAAGAGTTTTTAAAATTTTTTATTTGAATAATTTTATGATGATATAAAGAAGTATATAAAAAACTTTAAAAAAAATACCTTTTATTTTTGAATTACTTATATCCAGTGATGGACAGTAACTAAAAATTAATAGTTAAACTATTGTTGTAACTACCTTTTTAAAAAGTAGTTAAACTATCAATTAACTAACTTTTTATCAAAAGAGTAACTTTTAACTAAAACTTTTATTTTTTAGTTTAACTTTTTTGAACTAACTTTTTAATGTAAGTGAATTTTAACAACATATTTTTGAATGAAAATTTTAAAGGTTTAATAAACAATAAATAGGTAAATAAATGAAAATATCAATATTATTCACATTAATTATAATGTTAACATTTTCAAAAGATTTATAACAATAACAACTTTCAAACTAGGTTTTTTGATTTATATCTAAGAAAAACTGATTCATCAAACAGAGCTTCGGACATTTTACACCTTCTAGATGTTAAAATTTGGCCCGCAACACTAAAAAGTCATTCAACGGCTGCACTACTGGGAATGCAAAATGCAGCAGCCAATCGTGGATATGAAAGCAATGAAGAATTTTCTGAGGAAGGGTTTCTTAAATAAAGTTCGACTTCACTGACAATTTAAACTGTATTTGCTGGCTGTCGATCTTCATGCATGTCACTGTATAAATCATCTTGTACATCTGATGACAAAAGTGCATATGTTCCACCTTGAGCTTCCATTGGCTCTAGTTCTGAAGATGTCATGTCCTGTACAGTCTGTATGAGTAGTTCTTTCTTTGAGAATCTCTCATTTGGGTCTAGATAATTTGATTTAAACTTTGGTAGGAGCATAGTTGCCAAATTATAATCATCATATTTAAAAACTTCTTGGAAACGTGTTTCTAAACCATTTATAAGCACATTAATTAATGGCACCATTAATTTTTCCTTCATACATTTCAACATGTATATAACACCCTTAATAGTTGGAATAACCATACCAATAAAACTGTCATTTTCATAACTCGCACATATACTTCCAAAAAGATCATATCATCTTCTGAAATTGGTTCTAAAAGCATTTTGTGTTGACACTGACAAACTTTTTCAATTCCAATATCAACAATACGTTGCACCGAAAGGTAGCTCAAACTCCAACGTGTACAGGTTAGGTTCAGAAATGTTACACCATCTTCCTCTTCTGCAATATCAGCATATTTTGTGCTGTGATGCAAATCATTAGAAGTAGCTTGCACTTTACTCATTGCTGCATCATACATTCTTTGAAAATTTGTTCTTTTTTTTTAAAGTGTGAAAATTTGTTCATTATGTCAGTCATTTTGAAATCAACCAAGTCGTAAAAATCCTGATACATCATGAAAAAACCCACTGTTTCATAACAATTGCGGTTGTGGTGCACCGGTTGATCGAAACGACGCGCCCAAAGTGTAGAAGGAAATACAAAAACCAAAGACGTTAAATAAAGAAATTTTATGAATAAGAAAAGGCCAAAGACAAAATTTTCACATGATAATTTGAAATTTTCAGAAATATTCAATAAATGGAAAGGAAATATTTTTAGTTACAATATTTTAGTTAAACTTTTGTAGTTATAACTAAAAAAATGTAGTTAAACTTATGATTTAACTAAACTTTTTTTAAAAAGTTAAACTTTCTATTTAACTTTTAAAAAAGAGTTTAACTAAAAGTTAGTTACAATTTTGTTAAAATTTTGTAACTTTTGCCCATCACTGCTTATATCAGAAATGAGCAACTTATTGGTTGTTACATGTGGGCAGTAGGGTGATAACAATTTTCATTATTTTTCGTAACCAACATGAAACCCCTTACATTCGAGGAACAATTGTATGTAGATGACAGTAGCAACATTATTTTTTTCTTAAATTGAAAAAAGTTCCCCCACCTTTTCATTTTTGTTTTCACATATCGCGCAGTTTGACTATCAGTTTCAATTTCACACTGAATTTTTACATCACTTTCTAGACAGCTTTTAAGCACATTCTAGTCAGTTTTTTTATTTGTTTATAAACAAGGCATCTACCCTCATCTTCTAAACAGAACAGGGATCCAAGAATTCCATCTGTTGAAAAGCTAAGCAATCTCACATGGATGCCCACAAACCGTCAAATTCTTGGAAACTTCACTTTTCTGTTCAATAGCCAGAAACGGCGACTGGATCGAATCAAAATTATTATTACGGATATAGGGAAATTCTAGACTTTCCACTATTATCCAGCGCACTAATCAGAAAGAAAATCAATTGTCTGTTTGATTTATATGACAAAAACAAAAAGAAACCGTGTGATAAATTTACTCCAACACTTTCTAAGCTATTCGATGTCACCAACGTCAATGGAAAAGCAAGTAGGATAAAGAGCTCTACCAGAGGCAAGTTAAAAGTGGAGGAAAGATTGGTTATTCAATGGTCAAACAAGCCCCTTTAGAATCAATCCACCCAAGAAAACGAATCCGACTATCCAAAACTCAATCTCAAGCCAGCTCTTCTCAATCGCAACCTACACAAACACATACAACTGTCTCACAGCCTACACAAACACATACAACTGTCTCACAACCTTCACAAACACATACAACTGTCTCACAACCTACACAAACACATACCACTGTCTCAGAATCTTCGGTTTCTGAAACCTCTGCTTCTTCACCTGACTCGACAACCTATTCTTTCACGTCATCTTCTCCTGAATGCAAACCGAAATACCAAAGAGCAAGCACTACAACAGTGGGTTTGCTAGTACTAAAAAGCAACATTTCTACGCGTAAAGCATATGACGTTCTTGCAACCATTGCTGAAAAGGATCATGATGTGCCGGTTCCAAGTCAGGCGGGTGTTTGGAAACGAGTAATCTCTGAAGGACGGAAAATGAAAACCAAAAAGGTTCAAAAACTTCAAAGCAAAGAATCCTATTGTCTCCAGTTTGATGGTAAAAGAGTGCAAGGGGAAGAGTATCAAGTAGTTATGCTGAAAATATGACAACCGAAATAAAACCCGGTACTCTTAAATGTGATGTCTTGAGCAAGGGCTTTCAGAAGCCACAATATATTGACTGTCAGCACCATGTACTCAACCTCCTTCTGAAACATGTCATGAATTTCTTATTCAAGAACCAACGAGCAAACAAGAACTCAACTATTCCTTCATTGGCAAATTAACGCAAAACTATGCCATTCTTCAGGCTGATTACCACCTCATTGTGACAGATGATGTTAGCACAGGCGAGAACCCGGGATGGCGAGATGATTTCAAGTTCTTTTTATGAATTATGTCAGGCATATCGTCATTACAAAACAACTTCACGTTGGCCTCGCATCAGCTGGAAGAAACTACCAAAATTTACACTAGGCAAGATGGAACTCACATGCGATATATACTATTATAGCATTATTTCTGATACCAGAGTGGCGCAACATCCTCGCTCCTGCTTGCAACTTCATCTGGTATGAATGGGGTAATGCTTGATTCAATGTGCAACACTACAATAAAACGTCCTTCAATGAACTGTTTACCTCAATCATCAGGATAAAATGCAAAAACGTGCTGTAAAACTGATGGAGGAACTTCATGCGAAATCGAGAAAATTTGAATTTTTGAATCTGAAGTTCATATGAACAATATGTTTTACACATTTCTTGTACATTCTGTACATATTACTAACTAATCTGTATCTTATTTGTTAATAAAAGTTGATAAGTTATTATTATTACTCTTTTGAATTAAGCTAAAAAAAATCTTGTCCTTTTTTTTTGAAAAAAGAAATATTTTTTCACTTTTTTCTTCCGAAAAAGGGGGATGTGGGGGAACTTTTTAAAAAAAAATCAAAAATGCGATTGATATTCTTAAATTACACATAAAAGTTCCTTGATTGCAAGTGGTTTCATAAAAATATTTTTTTTGTTATCACCCTAGTGGGCAGCTACAGCATTTTTTGTGGCCCACTGAATCATTTGGCAAAAATTGTTAAAAAAAAATACCTACATTGAAAATTAGATTTATCTACACTTCATCTGCCATGATGGCATTAAAGGCTAAAGGAACTATACAGGTTACTTAAAAAATATCAATACTTACAGAGTTAACATTCAAAATGCTCTCTTCCATGGGAACCTGTTCTTTTATACAAGCTTTGCACTGGACAGGTGCTGGCAGACTGCAGAGAAGGTAAACAAATTTTAAAATTGACACAATAGTATAAAATGCATAATTATAAAATATGTATAATTTAAGAAACTATGCAAAATATAAAAAACAACTTATGACTAGTTCTGGATTAAGTCCATGAGACGCCTTAAACACTAATTTTGCCCCCCCCCCCCCCCCCACAAAATACATTGCATTATTTTTAATCAGATCTTCACAATCAACTTACTCTCTACTCTTTTAAAATTAAATACACAATCACTAATGTCTTCTCAACTTATTTTATACAGTTCAATATGCTTGAATCTTATCTTTCATATTTCTGTGCACCAAAAGTATGAAGCACATATAAATGAAATGTATTACCAAGAAAAGGAAATCTTTGGCATTCAGATTTAATTTCTACTTTTTGTGTATCTCAATCATTGAGTAGATTCTGATACCTTTTGCCATTTTTTAAAATTTATCTCTTAAATTGCAAAGTTGATCAGATAAAGATACACATAGATTGTCACACACTTTTAAGTTTTTAGCTTCTGTGAATAATCTGCAAAATTTCATTGTGCAAACTCACATAAAACTAATTTTAGCTGACAAATCTTATATGCAGTGTAATTTGGATTTCTTCTAGTGTCTCCTGTTTGTGACTGATCTTTGACTATACCACACATAAGACACAACTATTTATAAACACAAGATATTTTTATTAATTTTGAAAAATGCTGGAAAATATTTTAAAATTTAAATAATACATTCAGCCATTAATTTTTTGTGTAGTACCCCCTCTTACTTTGATAGCCTAAGCATTTACTTGAATTGCTTCATACAATACTGACCTAAACCCTTAAGAAATAGTTACGTGAAGTACATTAACGATGGTATCCTAAATACTTACCTATATTTAAAAATAAAATAAAATGCCCTAATAGAAAATAATGCCACAAAACAGTAACAATAAAAGTTTTTAAAAATAACTTTACACTTGTTTCATCTACATGCACCAAGAAAACATCATATTGCAATCATCAAATATTTAGCCCTCAAAATATTCAATCAGGTAAAACATACAAAAAAAATATTTATTTTTTTTTAGTGTTTACAGTTTTCACAAAAATTGAATAATTAAACATTCAATAAGTCCCAGAATTAATTATTAAAATTTTATAAACATTGACCAAATAATCTTTGTTGATTTTTTTTTTACTTTGAGATTCAAGACCATCTACCTATAGTTAAAAACAATTGTTTGTCTCCATTTAAATAAGCTTCCATACAGTTTCAAAACGACAAAAAAAATTTGATGAAAAAAATCAAGTTACTTCTAGTCTATTATACACACATTAAAAAGCAATTAAAAGCAACTATCAACCTGAAATATTTTACAAACTGGGAGTATTAGCAAACTTTCCAGCAGTTATTTGAGAAAACCATTTTTAAAAAATTATTATGTTCTTAAAAATATTTAAGGAAAGCTGGTTTGAATAATTTTAACTGAAAATCATCAAACGTAAAGAGGATGTATTGATCTATTTTTTCAAGAGATGACAATAAGGAGGCAATAAGTTTTAATTAATTTTACTTGATAATTCGCATGAGTATATTTTTGTATGTTTTTAAAAAGCAAAAATCAAATAAACATAAATTTTATGGGAAATAAAATATTTACCTAGCAAGTTCATTCTTACAAGCATTGCAAAATCTGTGGCCACAGTCACTTTGCATGGGTTCCCTTAGAATATTTTCACAGTGTCCACACAGAAACTTCTCCTCTACTTTTGAAAATATTTCTTTTGCAAATCCCCGAGCTACTGTCTGACTATTTAGAAATGTTGGGGGTGTAAGGGGAGAAACTGAAGCTTGTGCCATGTTTACTTGTGGACTGCTGTCAGTAACAAGATCCATACAAAAGTCAAGTAAATCCTTGGCTAATTATGAAGTAATAGAACTTGAAATATTGCTGGACATTCACAGAAAACTGTGGATAGTTTCAAATTATAAAGTTACACCAAAATATGAGATATGTTTGTTAATAAAGTAGTAAGCTACTAAAAAATTCATACTACTTTCCAGGAAAATACATTTTTTATATAAATTAAAATAAAAAACCTTTATAGTAGTCTAAAATATTTCTCTGCCCAAAACAAAATCTTTTCAATAGATAAAACAATATTCCATGTGATGATAAACAGAAAATTGTAAAGTTTCATGACAGGTAACTACTTCAAGACTGAATATTAAAAAATTAATGAAATTGATATATGTAAATTACTATGAAAGAAATGAATAGTAAAACAAAATTAGTTAAAACAAGTCGACTAATTGCATAACTGCCATAAGACGGCTTAATGTTTTCTTAATAGGACAGACTATTGATGACTTTCAGAATGACCTCAGACAGCTCAGAGATTACACATTTTTGTAGAAATGTGTAGATTATTTAAACTACTCAGTTTACTGTTTGTTAAATTATCATTATTTATATACATTTTATAAGCATACAGAATGTTTTCAAGAAGGAAAATGAAATGTGAAGTCTCAAGATTTTTTGCACCCTTTTTGATAAGATAATGTTTTCTGCTTACTGAAGGCTTTTTATTGCACATTAACGGACCAAACAATAAAGGCAAGCTCTGATCTGAAATGTACACATACAAATTTATAATGGTCTATTATTAGTAATTTGTAGTACAATGGAATACAACTGAGAAATGTTTTGTGTGTTATGCAAATAATGAAGTTTATTAATTTAATAGCAAGAGCCTGAAAATAATAAATTGAATAGAGCCATGAGAAAAAACAAGACCTGACTACTTTTCAATTTCTAAAAATTACCTCTGTCAGCCTATTTCATTCTTCTTCTTTTTTTTTTTGGTTATATATTATGGAATTGGTAAAGAGACTTTGTCTTGGTGGATACACTTATTTTAAAATGCGTTACACAGACCTAACCTCTGTCAGTAGTTTAGCATTACTACTAATTTAAAAAAAAGATGAGGTCATTTGATTCTTTCAAGTTATAAACAAAAAATTTAAATTTGAACTCCGAAGCCTTTTCTTTATGTGAAAAATTAACCCCTGCTCAACAAAACCTTTAGATTTAATCTTTCTTCACGTTAATAACAATTTCAGTGTTGTTTTAACTACAGACGCCATAGTAATGGTACAGACAACGTATCGAAAATAGCTCAACTCCCGACTTTTCGGCTAATGATACGATCAGGCAGATAAACAAATTAACTATATTTAAATAAGTTTGATTTTTAAAACTGCAAGATTTACCGATGTTTTGAATTACATATGAGCAGATAAATGTTAGGAAATTATCCATAATGTACGAATTAAATGTAAAAAACAAACAAACTAGCCTTCGGTAAAACTTACGGATGGCGTCCCCCAGCTAAGTTCACTGATCTAAAAATAATCTTGGATTACATGCTTGGAATTTCCCTCTCTAAAAATACTTTTGTCATAGTCAAGACATCTACAACGTGTAATGTAACAACAATACACTGATTTCATTATTAATATTATTAGTTTTTACTAAAGTATATAATGTATACTAATGAATACCCTTGTAGGAAAAGCCAAAGGCATCTTTCAGTTAATTTCACCCCTTCCCATTTTTTTTTATATCGACGGAGATTGGAAAGGGGTGGGGGGACAACTTGTCGAAGTACTTAAAAAAATATTTTAACTTACATGGAGTAAGTGGCCTTTAATATATTCCTAAATTCGACGAAACATTTAGAAAGAGTAATGAAACAGTTCAGCAATAATTTTTACTTAAGTTAAACAGTTAATGAGGGTTTGTTTGGAGGGGGGGGGGTGTCTATCCATTTCGGCAGCTCATAGATACAGATTGACTGATTTTTCAATTTTGACATTTTCTCTATTCATTTTGGCGACCCATATTCTTTTCTAATTATCAAGAGCGCGCCAATCATATTGGTGGAATTAGATCATTTCAGTGTTCGAGAGAATATTTGATGTGCATTGTTTTCATCCAATGACTCGTGAATAAAACGAAGTAAATGAAGTAAAAAGATTTGTTAACTTACAGAAGTAAATGAAGTAAAAAGATGTGTTAACTTACAGAAATAAATGAAGTAAAAAGATTTGTTAACTTACAGAAGTAAAGGAAGTAAAAAGATGTGTTAACTTACAGAAATAAACGAAGTAAAAAGATTTGTTAACTTACAGAAGTAAATAAAGTAAAAAGATGTGTTAACTTTGGTGATATCAACACGAATCTCATGATGTAGGAGTTTATATTTTAACCGAATGAAATATTTTCAATCTTGATACCTAAAGCACTCGGGTGTTCAGTGCCGAAATACATCATATTACAAAGTGAATTTAATTCACAATAGTTTCTTGCACAGACGTTATTATCATTAAGCAACCAGGAATTATTTTTCATTATCTCATATATATATCTATTATAAGCGGTGAACAGTAACAACACTACCTCTACATAGAGTTTTTTTTTTTTTTATTTTATTTTTTTATTTAATGTTCATTATCTAATATTTCTCTTCCTTTTGATATTTTTAAACATCGGTAAATCTTGCAGTTTTAAAAATCAAATCAGGCTGTATAACAACACTTAATTCATTCGCTGGCGGGATTTTCCTATAGCAGCCATTGTGCAGGCTAAGCAGTCATTAACACTATAATATTCACTATTTTATTCAGGCTTGCGGAGCCGGAGCCGAGGAGCCGGGAGCCGCTACTTTTTGATGGGGCCGGGGCCGAAAAAATCTGGCGGCTCCACGGCTCCCAAATGTTTTTTTTTCTTTTACAGCAGATTTTTTTTTTTAGCTTTAAAATTGCCAATTTGTTTGATTGTTTGCTTCCTACAATTTGAAATGTTTTCATTTTTACGAACGCCACAACAGTAACAGCATTTAAATGATAGCGTGCACGCACTTCACCACAAGAAATCTTTAATGGGGAATCGTTTTGTGTTCGTTTTAAATCTTGTTTACCCTCCGAAATTTGTTTAATGGCATGTTATTTTGTTATATATAAAGTTAAAACAGTTTTAATTCATAGAATAATTGTATCAATCATTTAAAATAAATTTTTACTACGATGACAAATAGAACGCGTCATTTCGAATTATTATTTGACCGCGAATTTGTAATAGACTAGAAACAATTTAATGGTCGCTTTCTGTATTTAACAATTTTATCATAAACAGAATATCTGAAATAGAGTAGATAAATTTATAAGGCTGTGGCTACTCGGACCCGGGTTCCAATAAAATCCGATTGTTATTCGGACCCGTCGCAAATATGCACTTAGCTTAGCTATATTTAAACTTTATTAGACGGAACCCGAAAAAATAATAATACAGAGCCCGCTTAGTGGAACCCTAGACAGTGAGTAACGATTAAATCATACAATTCAATCAATTATAAAAAAAATAAACAAAAAAACAATAATAAAGTTTATGTATAGCTAAGCTAAGTGCATATTTGCCACGGGTCCGAATAACAATCAGACTTTATTGGGACGGGGTCCGAATAAAAATCGGAGTTTATTTGTACCCGGGTCCGAATAGTCATTTCGAATTTATAAATAATAAATATAAATACTGAAGTCTTTGAAATATTTTAAATAATGTATCATTTTACTATTTGCTAATTTGATCATTGAAATAACTTTTTATTACTTATGAAAATGGCGACTAGTGAAACCTCGGTCGAAAATAATGATATGATTCTGGATGCACTGAAATGGTTTGTTTTTAGTAAAACCAACATGCGTATTTTTTCAAGTTCCTGACTATGGGGGTGAATACGGCAAAATTTGCATAACTTTTTATCAGCGGCATGTTTGCGTGGCGCAATTACAAAATTTTTTGTCTTGTGTGATACTATCTTAATAGGGAGCCGGAGCCGTCAAATTTGTGGGAGCCGGAGCCGGAAAAAAATTTGGCGGCTCCGCAAGCCTGATTTTATTACTTATTGATTATAATACACAAAATGGGTTACAAAAACAGTGATTTAATTTATCATATATGGCAGAAGACAAAATGACCAACACTGTGGATACATCGCCCTAAAACTGACCTACACTGTGGATACATTGCACTAAAACTGACCTACACTGTATAAATCACCATAAAACTGACCTACACTGTGGATACATCGCCCTAAAACTGACCTACACTGTGAATACATCGCCCTAAAACTGACCTACACTGTGGATACATCCAGTGGCGTACCTGGGTGGGCGGTGGGTGCGGTCCGCACTGGGCGGCACTTTTTATTACTTTTTAGGGGGGGGCGGCAAAAATGTATAGATTAAATTGAAATACCTAAATGAGAGGGCGGCAAAATCGTCTTCCGCCCTGGGCGGCCGATACCCACGCTAAGCCGCTGGATACATCGCCCTAAAACTGACCTACACTGTGGATACATCGCCCTAAAACTGACCTACACTGTGGATACATCGCCCTAGAACTGACCTACACTGTGGATACTTCGCCCTAAAACTGACCTACACTGTGGATACATCACCCTAAAACTGACCTACACTGTGGATACATCGCCCTAAAACTGACCCTAATGCAGGCAGGGGTGTTATTTCTGGGTTTTTTTCCTCAACAAAGAACTACCACAGAGAGAAACATTCCGCTCTGACACATTCAGACACTGTTGAAACAAGTGATTAGCTGTACACTAGTGCAGGGGTCGGCAACCTTTTGAGACGGAAGAGCCAATAGTTATAATTTACAATTTTCTCATTTTTTAAAGAGCCAATAAAATTGTTATTTCAATATTATGGTATTTGATTAGGCCGCAATTTGACATCGAAAGAGCCGCAAGCGGCTCGCGAGCCGCAGATTGCCGACCCCTGCACTAGTGTAAACATTCAGATACTGTTGAAACAAGTGATTAGCTGTACACTTGTACACATTCAAACACTATTTAAACAAGTATTTAGCTGTACACAAGTGTACACATTGATCCGTGGATCAAAGGGTACTGGGCCGCACAAGAAACATTAAATTATTTGCTTTTTATTTATTGTGATGTATTTCTCTCGGTGCGACAATCCATGAACTATAGGGGGTTAATCGAGAGCTGAGCGGCTGTGAGCGGCAGTGGCAATGTAAATCAAAACAATAAAAATAATCAACGCCCCCCACCCCCCAGCGGGCCGCTGATTAAATGTCGACCGGTCGGCGGAGAAATTATTCAACGTTGACCGGTCCGCGGCGAGAAAAAGGTTGGGGACCACTGCCTTAGGACTAAATCCCTTAGGTACAAACCCTCACATATAAAGCCATCCTATGCCCAGTGACTCCTTTGCCCAGTAGCCCAAACATGCATTTTTGCCCAAGGTCCCTAAATGTTAATTTGCACAGAATTGCCTAATGCATGGGTGGGCAAACTTTTTATACGTAGGGCCACATTGAAAACTTGATTGTTATCGGCGGGCCGCATATATATTTTTTTCTACTTCAATTACAATTTACAACGTATGAAAATATGAATTAATGATAATAACCATGTATTTGTCATTTTATTTCACATTCACGCTCTATCACATTCTATTACACATGCACATTACATAAAAAAAAAACGAACTAAATCATTTCAGTGCTAATTGTAATAAGACATTACTATTCATATTAATTCAACTAAAGTTTATTGTTACCTGTCATAATACTTATGAAGAAAAGGGAACTTAATTTACATACAGGCTGACCACAAAGTACATTTATAATTAATGAGAAGTAAGTAACTGGTCACAATTTTGGATGTTTGTGAACTGTGGAACCAGTGTACTGGTTGTGATTCGCATGACTGCATTTAAAGTGCAGTTAGTCAACATCGATCTGTTCTCAGACTTGTGTATTTTCATACAAGAAAACGCTTGCTAAAAAATGTATGTGGACCCAAATAGTGACAAAAGCTTGGCATCGAAGATTTTTAGGTGGGGAAATACCACTGCTGGCAAAAATCCGTAAAACTCCAACAAAAGAATTGTCTTAAACTTCTCCTTCAGGTCATAATTTGCTTTGTAGGTCAAGCAGCTCTAACTAATATTCTCGGGCCATAAAACCGATTTAACATCCCTAGATTCGAATCAAGTAGTCGGGATAAAATTTAAAAAAATACAGCGAAAACTCTATTAAACAAAGAAAATTACCATCGACAGAGGATCGCAACATGCCTACGGGCCGCATAATATACTCTGACGGGCCGCATTCGCCCCGTGGGTCGTATTTTGCCCACCCCTGGCCTAATGTATCTTTGCCCGGGACCTAAAAAAAAACCCCGAATATTTGGGGGGTGGGGTGGGGGTTGACATGGGCTTTAGTTTGTCCGGACACCGATGGTAGAAACTGTGACGTCATGTGTGACTTGGAAGATGAAATAAAGCATTTAGTAAAATTGTGTATTCTGAAAATATTCTTAAAGTAACAAAATATTTTTTAGTTTACAACAGCTAGTTAAATTAAGCTCTTTACTAAACTATTTTTACTTAGTAGCTATTTTAATTAACTCTTGCCCATCACTGGTCGTCACTCAGCAGATTTTCCAGTGTTTCATTAATACACTACGAACACAACTTAATAGCTTATATTAACTATACACAAAATAAATAAAAAAAAAACCTTTGGCAATAAAAAGTATAAAATAAAAAATAAATAAAAAAATGTAGACTTTTATTAAAATGGCTTAGATCATACACATATTTATATACACATTATTGACCAAATCTAAGCGTAGAGACCAGAAATAAAAGAAATAATTATTCTCGTTATTTCTTGGGATATATAGTCAATATAATTTATATTAATTAATGTGTATGTTTAAACCCACTTTCATTAAGTCTATTTTTTAAAGGTTTTTTCCCCCAGATCTTTTTTCTTAGACATTGAAATGATTGATTTATCTTATAAAAATAATAATTTTGTGTAAGCAAATTGTCAAAATAATTAGCCTTTAGTTTAGGCTACCTTCTAGTACTTACATATGTACAAATATTCTCGGAAGAAAATAGGAAAGCGAAATTATTGTAAATGACACATTAAAAGCAACTACCTCAAACATATTTCTTATAAATCCTTCGTTTCATAGGTCTACATTTTGTCTTATTATATTTATTGTGTTAAACCCAAATCATTCAACTCAATGCTGTTAACACAACGCAATTTTTATATCAGGATTTTCCCAATTTTTCGTAGATGATTAAGTGTAATATTGGAAATATCCTGTTCTGCCGCAGAAGTTCCCTTAGGGTCTAATGACATGTAATAAAACGCAATACTGACCAATAATTTACCCCCCCCCCCTTTTCCACAATGATACGTTATTTAACAAATCTCTTAAAGCCTCTCTCTCCAACTATATACCCCCCCCCCTTATCCCACCCCTATGGATGAAAATTTTCCGATTGTCATCTAGGGGTCGTCCATTGGTTATGTCAATAAAATAGTAGAAGGGGGAGGGAGAGGGCGTATGAAAAAGTTTGACAGCTTTCGAAATGGGAGGAGTGGAGATTAATTTACGCCATTCTAAAATATAAAGCCTGAATTTATTTAAAATATCAAATTTAATGTTAGGACTATAGTAAAATAAGAAATGAGTTGAAGAACATAAATTTATTAATATAATACAATCGATAACAATCTGCTCACAGCAAGCACCATTCTTACCTTAATGACATATATTTGTGGTGTTAATACTGACAATACACATAATATGTATTAAAGCATAGTGTGCCGTATGACGTACATTATATGTATTAAAGTATAGTGTGTATTATGATGTACATTATATGTATTAAAGGATAGTGTGTCATATGACGTACATTATATGTATTAAAGTATGTCATTATTTTTAAGGCAAGTTCCTTAAATAAAAAAAAAACTATTTTTAGCCATTATATTATTAGATTTTTAGATATCATACATTAAGCCAAGATCTCATTATATTATTGTCAAAAGCCGCTAAAGCAGAAAGTAGGCCTAATTGCGATGTACACTAAAAGTAATGAAGAAATTATATAGTTAAATGCCTTATATATCCATGAAAAAATAACTTAGTTAAATTTAAAAGTACTAATTGCGTCAACAACCTGTTACACCGTTTGTATTTTAAAATTTTCTTCACTGCAAGAAGTGCGAATTACACTAAATGTAATGAAGAAAATATCGCTACATGTGTCCAATGGGAAAATCCGATTACCTACCTATCTTTTGGGAATATACTATTTTGTATTGCTCGAAAAATGGTCGCAAATTTCATTTCCTCTTGATTGCCAACCACCAGGTCCTGGAACTGGTTCTTTGTATATTTTAAAATCTACTGTACTTTTGTACCTGTAAATGGTTCTCGTGTTTATTGTTTTACTATTATGCTAGCTTCATATACAATATTCAATATAACATGAGGTCGAATAAAGTCACAATCATTTTTTTTTCTAAGATTTCATTTGGATTCTTTTTCTGTGGGTTTGTGTCTAGCTCTCAAATCTGGCCACACGAGTAGGTTTTACATCACAATACATGTATGTACACGGTTTTAATAATTTCAAGTCCAAAAATTAACTTTTTAGTAGAATTATGAAGCGAAATGTTTTTTAGTAGAAAATAAACGTAAGACTACAGACATGTTAACACTAGGCTATATAATGTGCAAATCAGAGGTGTGCGGATCTTGAAATTTAGCGTCCGCGTCCGTCCGCGGATTTCTATCGATGATCCGCGTCCGCAGAATCTTACAACATTGGTCCGCACTCAGTCCGCGCGTCCGCATTGCTGAAATTTAGCTGTTTAAATGACTTGAAATTTTTTATGGTAACGCTAAAGAAGATCCGCGTCAGTCCGCGAGTCCGCAGCTTAACCATACGAAGCGTCCGCTGTCAGTCCGCGGATTCGGAAAAGTCTGCGGATCTGCGTCCGCAAGCGGACGCGTCCGCTGTCCGCTCATCTCTGGTGGTGATCCTCAAAATCCTTTATTACATTTCATTTAACAATTTTCTACAAAGTAAATAAATAGAAAAATAGGCGCCATTATACAAATGCATACACAAATGAATATAAAGAAAACCGTTAATTCGATGTAAGAGTCAATTTCCTGGTTTCTTTTTCTTAAATTACATTGCTACTTGGGCAATTTCATCTCTACAAAGTCTTTGTTTATATCTGTTTATTTGAGAGAGTCGACTAAGTTCAACAGTTCAACACTACTGATATCAGGGTAATCTATTCAAACGATATTGCTTCATTGTTAAACCATAAACAGCTTGCAATTAATACAAAAGACGGCGTTTTTATGTTTAAATAAACAAGCCAGTTACGGTTCACTGTCTCACCTTTTGTTAAATTGTTTAAAAATAAACAAGCCAGTTACGGTTCACTGTCTCACCTTTTGTTAAATTGTTTAAAAATAAACAAGCCAGTTACGGTTCACTGTCTCACCTTTTGTTAAATTGTTTAAAAATAAACAAGCCAGTTACGGTTCACTGTCTCACCTTTTGTTAAATTGCGAAAGAAAAAAGTTCCTTTTATGAAAATCTCGTGGTAACTTTATTCTCATGCTGCTCTCTAATGGGTCCAGAGGTGGATTATGGGCAGGCCCGTAGCCAGGATTATTGGATTGGGGGGGGCCGAAGAAATTTTCGGGAGGGGGAGCGAAGAAATGATCCTGGGGCACAGGGGCGGATCTAGACAACTTTGACGGGGGGGGGGCAAAACTGTTTTCATTGTTGAAAATTGGTCTTATAACGAAAATATTTCGATAATTTAATGATGTATTACCTTAACTTGCGATAATGGGGGGGGGGGGGGGGCATGGCCATGGAGGCGTGAAGCGCCGAAAGCTCGCGAACGGAGAGGAGAGGTTTGGGGAGGGGATCTCAGTGAGTCCCCTCCCCAAGAAATTTTTTGCAGTTCCATATCTGGAATGGTGCATTTTAGTACCGATTGTTTAGCTATTAATTAGAAATATATAATTTTAACTACGTTTCAATAATGCATGGCATGTTGCATTTTTGTTAAAAATAATTTAAATAGTAAAGAGTTTTAATGATAAAAATTTATTGAGGCTGAGCTATTTCAGATTCCTGTTATAAATATATTGACCATTTGTTCTGCTACACAATTGTTACATAATATATACCTGATTTATATTATTATACTGCTGGTTTAACGTACAACCCGGGAAGAACGACAAAGATGCACGAATATAGCTTAGCTATTTGTGTGATATTTCTTATAAAATATTGAAAACAAAGAACAGATCTATCAACAACAAAATGACCAGTCGCAATTATTCAATTTAAAATAAAATCAATTCTGCTAAAAAGTAAATTTGCAAATTAAATAACATCACTCAGAAATCACGGAGTTTGTACTTTATTATTTTATTATACATATGTATAAAAATGCCCCTGGGCATTTGCCCCCCTCCCCACTCGTCGGAACTGGTTGCGAACTTATATTATTATACGTTTCAAATTTGCAAACGTTGAGATTTAGCAATGAATTTACCTAAAAATGCTTCAGCATTCAGATAGTCTGTTATTTTTTTTTTCAAATGCAAGCAGGAGAAGATTGCTTAGACGCTTTTGTAACATTAATCTGCGATATGGGGTGAGCATTCGTGTGAGGATTGAGAAACTGTTCTCACACACGGCTGTTGAAACTCCAAATGTAAATGCTGCCCAAAATACCCAGAAGTGAACTTCAATAAGATTCAATCTTTTATGCCCGAAAATTAGATAAGCTATATATATAAGTAAAATAGCCTGAATGATTGCCAAAATATAAACTTCTAAGTTTTTATTATTGATTTATTGAACAAAATGATTGATGTTTTATAGCCGTTATCATTAAAATTTTGTCAAAAAGCTCAAATCATGCACGGGGGGGGGGGGGGCTCAGCCATCTAGGTGTATGAGTGCTGACTTAAATATAACTTGTATTTGTATCTCTGCCACAGAGTTTCACCAGCAATCAAACGAACAGTAAGTTAAGATAATCAACCAACAGGTCTTGTGTAATAATATAAAAATATCCTTTTATTTACATAAAGGCACTAGTCCTAAAAGGATCTGGTGGCTTGCAAAAATACAGCAAAAATAATCCAATAAAAGTGAATAAGGTGAAAAGGACGTTCTCTCTCTCTCTCTCTCTCTCTCTCTCTCTCTCTCCGACTGTTCTATAAGAGGAACCTCAGCCGAATGTTCCCAACTATCCTTCCGTCCTCACGTACTTTCGCTCTTACACACGTGACCCCCGAGCAACCATTCATCGACGCTCCTTTCCCTGTCAATCGGGGGTCGCTAAATCCCCGCCCTAAATGGGGGTGGTGGTGAAGGTACGTCATACAAAAGACAAAAGCAGTTGGACTTCTGATCGGACTTCTATTCCTTTGTCGGTAGCCGAACCGGGGCAGAGTGGTCAGAGGTGCGAAATGACATCTCTCGGTCAAATTCAAATTCGACGGAATGTAAGCCTTTCATCTAAGCTTAGTTGGCCACGTAATTACGGGGGTGGGGGTAGGAATGGGGCGGGGGGGGGGGATAATGAGACATATACTATTTTATATGTATTCTATATATTCTATTATATACTATTAAAGGGTGGCCGTGTGAGTCAAGGGTTGGAATAAAGTGGAAATGTTTTCGCCAAATTACTCACAACCCGTGACACTGTTACATTAATAATATCTAACCAGGGATGGCTAATAAAGATTTTCTCAAAGTGTCAAAGCAAATTGAAATGATTTGATTTTTTTGCATGTGCCAGTATTTTATAACTAGTTGCTTTGCCCGGGTTTAAATAAGGTTTTCTGTTTACCTTCTGTTTTCTCCTTCCCCCTCTCTCTCTCCCTCCCTCTTTCTCTCCCTACTCTCCCTCTTCCTCCCTCCCTCCTTCCCTCTCTCCCTCCCTGCTCTCTCCCTCTCTCGCCCCCCCCTCTCTATCCACCCTCTCTCTTCCCCCTCTCTCTCCCAACTTACCCCCTCTCTCCCATCCCCCCCTTCCTTTTCCTCCCTCCCTCTCCCATCCTCTATTTCCCTCCTTATCTCCCCCTTTCTCTCCCCCTTCCTCTATCCCTCCCTTCCTCATTCCCTGCCCCCTCTCTCTTTATCTTTCCTCTCTCTCTCTCCCTCCCTCTCTCCCACCCTCTCTCTCTCCCTACCCCCTATCTCCCTCCATCCCTTTCTCTCTCCCTCCTTCTCTCTCCCTTTCCTCCCTCCCTCCCTCCTTCCCTCTCCTTCCCTCCCTGCCCCCTCTCTTTATCTATCTCTTTCTCTCTCTGTAAAATTTCTGGATCTTGATTTTACTTATCATCGGCGCGCAAATTCATATTTCATCGGGAAATGACGTCACAGAGTATTTTTATTTATTGCGATGGCGTTCCCATTACCGATAATATACTAAAATACTAACATAATTAATTACAATTAAACTACCCATTCAGATGGAACGAAACCTGTTTTATGACCTTCCCCATGTAATTATGTGTACGTGTACCAAATTTCACGTTATTTGGTTGTCTGGATCTTGAGTTTTAAGGGTACAGACAGACAGACATACAGCAAATGCGTCTTATAAGTATAGAGATACTTTAATTCGTAGCATGCCGTGTATAAGGTATCCCTGATTGTATGCCGTGTAATAGCTAGTCCTGATTGTATGCCGTGTAATAGCTAGTCCTGATTGTATGCCGTGTAATACCCATCCCTGATTGTATGCCATGTAATAGCCAGTCCTGATTGTATGCCGCGTAATAGCTAGTCCTGATTGTATGCCGTGTAATAGCTAGTCCTGATTGTATGCCGTGTAATACCCATCCCTGATTGTATGCCATGTAATAGCCAGTCCTGATTGTATGCCGCGTAATAGCTAGTCCTGATTGTATGCCGTGTAATACCCATCCCTGATTGTATGCCATGTAATAGCCAGTCCTGATTGTATGCTGTGTAATAGCTAGTCCTGATTGTATGCCGTATAATAGCTAGTCCTGATTGTATGCCGTGTAATACCCATCCCTGATTGTATGCCGTGTAATACCCATCCCTGATTGTATGCCATGTAATAGCAAGTCCTGATTGTATGCCGTGTAATAGCTAGTCCTGATTGTATGCCGTATAATAGCTAGTCCTGATTGTATGCCGTGTAATACCCATCCCTGATTGTATGCCGTGTAATACCCATCCCTGATTGTATGCCATGTAATAGCAAGTCCTGATTGTATGCCGTGTAATAGCTAGTCCTGATTGTATGCCGCGTAATAGCTAGCCCTGATTGTATGCCGTGTAATACCCATCCCTGATTGTATGCCATTTAGTAGCCAGTCCTGATTGTATGCCATTTAGTAGCCAGTCCTGATTGTATGCCATTTAGTAGCCAGTCCTGATTGTATGCCATTTAGTAGCCAGTCCTGATTGTATGTCGTGTAATAGCCAGTCCTGATTGTATGCCGTGTAATAGTCAGTCCTGATTGTATGCCATTTAGTAGCCAGTCCTGATTGTATGCCATTTAGTAGCCAGTCCTGATTGTATGCCATTTAGTAGCCAGTCCTGATTGTATGTCGTGTAATAGCCAGTCCTGATTGTATGCCGTGTAATAGTCAGTCCTGATTGTATGCCGTGTAATAGCCAGTCCTACTTTCCCCCCATACCATGCCCTTGGAGCGAGATTTAATTTTAGTAAAATTATTTGAAAGTGACTTGCTAAGGTGGATCTCACATGCGAGGGCCGAACAATATAATACTGTGTCCTTTCGGGGCCCCGTTGTAAGCCAGAGCCCCGGGCGTGCACGGTGCGCCCATCAGTAAATCCGCCTCTATACGGTTAGATTCTTAACCAAGATAATGTGTTCAGGTGATAAAGTGGTTTAGATCCCGCGAATGCCAAATTGAGGGTCTCGGGTTCGAACTCTCATGAGAAACAAGGTAATTTTTTTAGGTCATGATGAAGGTTCTGTGTATATCTTCAGTGGTGGTCCATATCCGTTACCATTTCGGTTGTGGTGGGCATGAAAGAATGGTAATACAAAACCCAAAATTCTTCGAAGTCTTGGATATATGAACCCCAGTATATTTCCAATCAAATGTTTTTGCTACTAAAATCTTCATCTTTGCTTTTTTTTTGACTGACAATTTTTTTCTTATATAACCAAAACCTGTCAATGATCTTAATGATTTGTGGATTCTTACAAAAATAATTAATGCTGTTATGAAAACTTTCCTTTTGGGTTAAAGTAGCACTGTCAGTGTTTGGTAGTTTTAAAATTCACAAAGTATTCTTCTAATGTGTTTACGTTTTTTTTTTCAAATTATGTATTATTAACATGTGTTTGCAAAGTTATTTTGTTTTTATCCACAACTTAAATCATTCGTAGATAAAGGAATTTAATTTATAACTTTCACAAAAGAATGCTATGCTGTCGTTTGTTTTAATAATAGGCCTATTTATGTTGGATACACAAGTTTTAAGATTGCCCTACCCTGTGGCGAAGATAATGATCGGCAAAAATGTTGAAATCACCTATAGCATTTCTTTTAGAGCTTGTAAACACCACTTGGTACTAAGGTGGTTAAGAAGTGTTTTTTTTTTAATCGATTGCAACACATTAAAGTTACAAATTCTATTATTTAGCAACACATTATTACAAATTCTATTGTTTAACAACACATTAAATTAAGAAATTCTATTGTTTAGCAACACATTAAATTTACAAATTCTTTTGTTTATCTACACAATAAAGTTATAAATTCTATTGTTTAACAACACATTAAATTAAGAAATTCTATTGTTTAGCAACACATTAAATTTACAAATTCTTTTGTTTATCTACACAATAAAGTTATAAATTCTATTGTTTAACAGCTAAGTAAAAGTCCCGACAGCCCCCCCTCCTCCCCTCCCGTGTTAGTCCTAAGCAACGGTCAAGTTTACCTATACTTAAGAACGGCTTTGCATAAAATAGCAGGAATTGAGTTTTGCACCATCGTAAAACTGTATGACTGACTTTCATGATACAATCAGCAAGTTTGAAACATCGAAGGTCTGGCAAAGATCTCAGAATCCAGAAGCTGAAAAAAAAAGCAAGCGAAATGATGAAGAAGATATGAATACAGGGGATGCAGGTTAAATTCATTTGCTAATGGCGTTTTACTGTATTCTACAGTTGTAATGTATTATAGACAGACTTACTAGTGATATGGAAGAACTGGTAGCAGTCTACAATATATTGTCAGGATTAGCTTTCTTTACTATAATTTCTACATAAATCTGTGGCTATAACAACATAATACCTCGATGACTGTTTTACCATACGTTTTTTCATGTTTTTTTTTTTAATTTTTGATGACATCAAATCGGTGTTTGTAAAGATTACGCCGAAAAATGACAATATCTTGAGTTGCCGCAAGCTAACATTGGGCCCCCTGACTATTTCTACCCACTGGGGCCTCTCTCAACACAACCACCACTATTTATAGTAGTGGCTCCTTGTATGCATTGTACTTCCTTGCTAGAGACTAGCTTTAGTGCTGACCAATATATATCATACAGAAAACGCAGCGCTCTTTAAAAAGTCCTCCAACAATGACTAAAGAAAGGTTGCCATTGATGTCACTTTTCTTTTTAATAGTGTAGTACCTAAAATTGATACACATAGCATAAAACACAAATATGGCGAATTTGGGAAAAATCAATTTACATTGACGATGCGCATTCTGTATACGGTAATTTATTTTATGTGGTGTTCACCAGAGCTCTAAAAACTCTGTCCCATTCTAAAAAGCACCAAAATAGTGAAAATGCCGCACTTATTTGGCGGCAAAGAAAATATCGCACGTAGTGATCATCGCCCTTCATCTAGTTACGTCACTTGCTAGAAATATTGAACTGGTGGATCTCGTTTCTACAATAGAGTACAAAAGTCAATAATATTTAGATTAGATGCCCAACTGTTATCTTTTAAAACCTCCATCACAAGAAGTTCTCTAAGTGTCCACACAACAAACAAACAAATGTTCCTTCCAGTCAGATGTAGCTGCCCCTGAATTTGATGCCAGTAATTATGGTTTTTCTTTAGGCAGTATCTGTCATTTTCATCCTTGAACAAAAAAATTTAGGACATACAGAGGATTCCATAATTGTTTTATCTCGATAGGAATAAGGACATTTTACCTCAAGAATGGCATCATCGTTGATGAGGCCATCTGGGGAAGCACCAAGACAGCCATGACAATCCAGCCAAAGTCCAGTTTTCTTGACTTCAAAAGAAGTTGATAATTTGAAGCCATTCACTGCATCCTGTTCATGGGATACTCCCCAGGCAACTGACTTAACATTACTGATATTGGCACTAGCAATCAGCCGGTGACCCAAGGCAGCATTCCTAGTTTTACTTTTTAAAACTGTCCCAAATTTGCTGGCTGTTATCCTGCCTTTCCTGGCTAGATGCCAGTAATCATTTGTATGCTGACCTGCTGTGATGTCAGCAATTTTGCTTATGGCAAATAGCGATTTGCTAATGCATTACTATAGACAATTAACATATTAATTAATTAATTAATTAATTAGACATAATTAGTTTTTCAAATGAAAATGTTTTCTTCTATAAATATTTTTGAACAAATTTCTGCATGACTATTAACAGTTTCACTACTTTTTGTTAGTATACTATTACACTGGTAAACAGTGATTTCGTTGCCAGTGATATTTGAATCATTTTATACAAAGTCAACCATGCTGATTTAGAATATGTAAGTGCTTTTGCTAGATTGGCTCAATTTTACGAGATAATTAAAATTAATTAAATAATGTATGCACCGTGTTTGGAATTTGTCAAGAATTGCATGAAGTGCCCCCCCCCCCCCCGCTAGGTATGGGTTGCCCCCTCCCCCCGCTAAAAAAAGAAGAAAAGAGAAAAAAATAAAGAAAAAGTAAAGGTGCCCCTTTGCTGGGTTTTAGTGCCCCCTGCTTACTTTGACCTGGCTACGGGCCTGCTGAGGGGTCCGCAGCATATAAAAGGTTGAAAACCTCTGATCTAAAGAAATATATTTATACTTTTAAAGTACATTGTCTATAGATGTTTGAATGATCTAATGAAACATATTTATACTTTTTAAGTACATTGCCATTACAAAAAACTATTTAAAATGAATCAAATTCATTTCTACACCTAAAACTAAACTCAAGAAGTAAAATAAAAAAAGATATGACTTCTAAAAATATCAGACGTTAGATATGCGACAGGATTCATGAAGGAATGCGTCGGATTTTTATTCATTCCGTAGTGGCTATTTTTAGTACAAGTAACGGGAAGTTCACGCATAAGGGGAAAAGCAAACTAAAGAAAATAATTTCAGGGAATAATACAAATTACTTTCATTTTTGATTTGGATAAATCAGACAGAAAAGATGAATTCAAGTATTAATAGCGCATACATAAAAAAGTTTAAAAATAGTTTTAAGAAAAACTTCTTTCAATCTGCAGTGATTGTAACAAATAGCGTCAATGGTAATGCGGAGGAGAAGGATGGGGGGGGGGGCGGGTCTCCCGCCGGGCGGCAACTACTTTGCCCCCAGCAAATGGGGAAAATTTTCAAAACTTTATTAGTGACGTAAAAAGTGTTTGTGCTGACCGAGGTGGACTATATAATAGCCTAGCCACACAGTTTTCAAAATCCGAACGTATTAAGACTTTTAAAAGTTGATTAACTTGAAAATCGAACAAAATATATTTTAATACATTGGTATACAAACTTCTTTAGAATTCGAACGTCATAGTGAAGCCTTTGGCGACATCGTTATGTGGAATTATATTGAAGCCTTTGTCGACATAGTTTTGTGGAATTATATTGAAGTCTTTGTCGACATAGTTTTGTGGAATTATATTGAAGTCTTTGTCGACATAGTTTGGTGGAATTATATTGAAGCCTTTGTCGACATAGTTGTGTGGCTGAAGCCTTTGTCGACATAGTTTTGTGGAATTATATTGAAGTCTTTGTCGACATAGTTTGGTGGAATTATATTGAAGCCTTTGTCGACATAGTTGTGCGGCTGAAGCCTTTGTCGACATAGTTTTGTGGAATTATATTGAAGTCTTTGTCGACATAGTTTTGTGGAATTATATTGAAGTCTTTGTCGACATAGTTTTGTGGCTGAAGCCTTTGTCGACATAGTTTTGTGGAATTATATTGAAGCCTTTGTCGACATAGTTGTGTGGCTGAAGCCTTTGTCGACATAGTTTTGTGGAATTATATTGAAGTCTTTGTCGACATAGTTTTGTGGAATTATATTGAAGTCTTTGTCGACATAGTTTGGTGGAATTATATTGAAGCCTTTGTCGACATAGTTGTGTGGCTGAAGCCTTTGTCGACATAGTTTTGTGGAATTATATTGAAGTCTTTGTCGACATAGTTTTGTGGAATTATATTGAAGTCTTTGTCGACATAGTTTGGTGGAATTATATTGAAGCCTTTGTCGACATAGTTGTGTGGCTGAAGCCTTTGTCGACATAGTTTTGTGGAATTATATTGAAGTCTTTGTCGACATAGTTTTGTGGAATTATATTGAAGTCTTTGTCGACATAGTTTTGTGGCTGAAGCCTTTGTCGACATAGTTTTGTGGAATTATATTGAAGCCTTTGTCGACATAGTTTTGTGGAATTATATTGAAGTCTTTGTCGACATAGTTTTGTGGAATTATATTGAAGTCTTTGTCGACATAGTTTTGTGGCTGAAGCCTTTGTCGACATAGTTTTGTGGAATTATATTGAAGCCTTTGTCGACATAGTTTTGTCATTTCAAAACCCCATTCTTGCATCAAACATCAGACAAAAAAAAATGACGGATAACTATTCCAATAACGCATACATCTCTTGCTATTAAAATGTAAGTAATTTATAGGCTATAAATACGTTAATATAGCTTCTTTGGATATTTTAACATTTCTTTTGGTTACAATATTTCCTTTATGTCACACAATCTATACGTACTAGGGTGCCACTCAAAAAAAAAATTCTGAGTTTTTATCCTGCCACCCCCAAAATGTGTTAGTAATGTTATGAGAATAAAATTGGCAAAATTTGAATGTATTCTGATAATATTTATTGGTAGCTCAACAGTGTCAAAGTTTTGCAATAATCAGTGTTTCGGGACATTACCATACGGTAATCGGTAATCCTGCTGTAACAAAAACAAGCAATTAAGCCTGTTCCATTCTGGACACAGGACGTGTTAGCGCATTTTCGTATTATGTATCAGTACGTATGCTATCTTTCAGTAAATATTTGTAAATTTTGGAAATGTTTACAAATTCAATTGTGTAATGCATATATCTGAAAAAAGATATCAAAAAGACGTTTCTTTATAATTGAAAACAAAATTATTTTCTCTTAAATCTAACTACAAGTGGTTTGTGGTCACTGAAATAGGACTCATAATTGAAACATTCTAAATTGTAGTCATTTAATCGTCCGAAAACTCCGTCAATTGTTGTTTTATATAAAGTACGGGAAGTAAGTCATGTTGAATAACTGTTACAAAAATAAATAATGATTACGCCCCTTTGATTAGCTTTTATTATTTATATTTAAAATATAAGCAAAACGTTACATAAAAAACTCTTATATTTTGGCCCTGAGAGGTCAAATCGCAAAATGGACTTTTGATGTACACTTGACAGGCCAAGACCTACACAATGATATATACATCATGGTCTAGGACTTATGGTTGCTTAGATATAGGGCGCTCCATTGTTAATATAGCTTATATAGTAAAAAACGGTACTTTATAAGCCCCCTTTTACGGCCCTCAGAAATCAGATCGCGAAATGGAAAAAAGTCATTTCTTGGCAGGCCAAGACCTACAAAATGATATATACATCATGGGTCTAGGACTTATGGTTGTTGAGATCTAGGGTGATGACGGACAGACGGACAGACAGACAGACAGACAAAACGGGGACAATAGAGCATTTTTTTCGAAAATGCTCTAAAAATCAAAAGTTATTTGAAGACACATATTGATGTAAAAGAGAACAAACAACTGTTTTGTACAAAGCACCAAAATAGTAATTTTTAGAACCTTCAGCTAATAAACATAAAGAGTCAATTCAACATAGTTCAGACTGAAAGGTCACTATTCACTAAGTACATGTCTTCAAGTCCAAGTAATGATATTCTAGCTGCGGCTGGGACAGTTAGGGTGGACTTGTTAGCATTAGGAAAGTCACGACGGTGTTTCTCTACTACTTGTAACAAAAACTGTTTCTGTTCCTCTTGATTGGTTTGTACTCCATTGAATGCTTGATTCAGGGCCACTCCACGCTCGGCTGCATCATTGACAACTTTCAAACTCGCAACTTTCTTCTGGCCAACAATGTAGTTGTTATCAATGGCCCATGTGTCTGGATTCGTGGTCAGGAAATCTTGTGGTATGTTCAAAGCTGTGAAAAGTTTCTTGGTGTGTTGCGATACAAAATCAGAAAGTTAATTTTGTTGTAATGTTGGACAGAAGGCTATTCTGCGAGGATGATCTGTTGTTATCTTGTGAAGTGCTGTAACCATGACTAACTTCATTTCAGATGAAACATCATTTTCAAAAAATGCAAAACCTACCAGAATTTCACTCAAGTATCACAAGTGTCCAGAGAATGATTTTATTGCTGCTTTGGTGTCATTTGTTTCCTTGTAGTTCTCCAATTGTTGAAGTAGCTGCAAATCACTACGGGGAGCAGATGTAGCACATGGTGATGTAAACCACGAATTCAGGTAGACCCTAAGTATGAAGGTGATGAAGTGACCCAGTGATGACAATTCACGTGCAGTAAGTTGGAACTGAGAAAGCAAAATGAAAATCTTAAGGCTGTAAATCAGTTTTGCCATCCACCAGGCCCGGTGATAAGCTCCAGGAGCCAGAAACTTTTCATCTGTACCACAAGCTGCACCTAGAAAAAGAAGTGACAAGTGCAGAAGCTCACGATAATCATCTCTGGGCTGAAACACTGTTAGCTGATGCTGAATGAAGTGAATGAGTTTATCCCGAACTGGATTGGGAACCACTGTAATATAATAAACATCCATTCCACTTGCATACATTGATGTGTCAATTGTGGCACCTGCATACTAAGCATCAATTCTCTGCCAAGTTTCTTCTCCAGAAGAATGCAGGCACCCGCATTTATGCCAGTGTTACTGGCCGTAGCGTCGAAACACATAAACTTGATGTTATCAGCAATGTTCCATTCTTGAATAAGATTAAACACGGCAGTTGTCTAGGCCTCTTCAGTTCCATTTGACAATTTTGGTACTCCCAGCAACTTCATTATTCCATCACCGGATACCAGAACAACAAGACGATCAACTAACTCGTTTGATGTTAATGCAGGCAACATTTTTCCATCCCAGTGCACAGTTAATGGGCAGTTTTGATGAAACGATGCATGAATCTCTGTAGCTGCTGCTTCACGATGTTTACGTCGACTACGTCTGACTGATTCCTTGTTAATCGCCAGGGCTGCAGTACTGTGGCCAAGTGATTCTGCTGCTGCTGCTGCAATTATGTAAACTGCGTTCCCGTCACTGACTTTACTTCTGTCTAATGCAGCTGCCAAACCAGAACTCACAATTTGGAGGATCGGACGATCCTCACTGGTTTAGTAGACACTTCAGGTGGTTCGGGGAGTTCATCAGGATCATTGGGATCACAACCATTGGTGCTCTTAGCCTCTGTGTCTCTGTCATTGCAGACACTAAACTCCATCTTCTTTGACTCATGTTGCATCCGCTTAGCCTCCTTTTCCTTATGATATTCTTGCTCTAAGCGCCTTTTATGAGACCTTTGTGTTCTCGCCCTTCTTAAGTATCAGTACTATGACAGCCTTCCTTGTCCGATTGTTAAACTACAATGGCCCCGAGGCTGACAATTATCTCATTGCTGATCAGGCTGCTACCTGGGGACTACTTACTTTGACACTTTCTTACTGAATATGTCAATTCACTTACTGAGAATGGGCCCGAATCACCGTGCCAAACTCGGCATTCTCTTGTTCACGTCTGACTTTGGCATTCCCTTAAATCAAACTCGCAAGTATCTGACTATTTTTGCCTTTTGGTCTTGGCAAACGTCCTTTTTACCGGCTAGGTTAGTTTATTGTACTCACGGCGCGCTTCAGCCGTGTTCCTTCTCTCTTTTGAGCTGCATGTCTTTGTCTCACTAGCGTTTCAGATGGCATCAACGGGCAGGCCTCGTGGCATGAGGCAGTCTCAGTGATTATGTGTGTCAATGTCTCAGTGATTATGTGTGTCAATGTCTCAGTGATTATGTGTGTCAATGTCTCAGTGATTATGTGTGAATATTTTCAATACATACAAAGGCAGGGCCGCTTTATCATATAGGCACAGTAGGCACTGTGCCTAGGGCCTACAAGGCCCAGAATGGCAAATAAGTGCCGCTGCATTCCTGACAAACATTAAAAAATGAAATCGGGATGAGCCTACGACTATGAAAGTGCCTAGGGCCTACGATGACCTTAAAACGGCCCTGTACAAATAAATGTGAGTATGACTATATCTAGTTTGAAAGATATAGTCGTGCAGTCACGAGTAGTTGTTAATAAAGTGCACTATTTTACATTTCAAATTAATAAGTGTTGACTTATTTGTGTCAGTCTATATATAGCTGCTGTTTAGAGATGTGTGATACCTGTCAATAGATATAAATTTATGTCAGTGGATCTTTTTATATATCTCCTTTCATAACATTCGTATATTATTTCGAATTCCAAATCATTTATTTCCCTTTGTTTCTTTGCAACCAGAGTGGGCGACTTCTGTCCTGCTTAACTATACCAGAAACTGATATTAATTCGTATGAAAATCCTTCGAATTTCAAATCAATTTTGTATGAGATTTTCACCCATGATAATCATATAAAATGGATGGATCCATTGCTGGAGACACAAAAAAATCGATTAATTACATTTTTATGCCGCGGACAAAATATCACTGGTAATTAAGGCATGAAAAGGATATGCCAAAAAATGCACCAAACTTAGAATCTTTTCTTTTACTTTCATTGCTGAATCGGAAGAAAGTATTACAAACTTAAAACTTCTTCAAATTACATTCATTGCTAAATTACAACTAAAAATATTCTAAGCTTAGAATGTGTTCATATATATATATTAAAGCTCATTTATTACCAAAAAAAAAAAAAAGATTTGGTTGAGTTTCTTATTCCATAAACGAAATGTAGGCTACTTTCTGGAATACATATTCTGGCATCACTCTTAGGTTCCCTGGTAAGATTCTTTATTGGTTGTGAAGAAATATGTATAATTATTTTGTTATTTTCTTAAATTTCTTGAATTATGTTTATAAATATATATATATATATATATATATATATATATATATATATATATATAATATTACTTATTTAGTGCCTTTAACATGTATATATGCTTTGATATGCATGCACTTCTGTCTGAAATTACTAAATTAGTAAAAAAAAAACTTTACTCTAGGCAAGGTGTATCGGGATAAAAAAATGTGTGTATTTTAAAAATGTGCACATAATAAAATTCCTGTGACAATGTACAGCTAATTGGGTATTAAAGATTCATAAAATGAGCTTGAAAAAAAACTACGTAAACAAATTATGATAGTACATTTATTAATAAGATTGTTTGGTTTAGACCTTTGTGGTGTGAAAACGCACCAGAACAAACTCAGTCTAAATTTATATGCGGCAACACGTCATTTGCTTTGAGCGACGCATTTTTACTGTTGTCAAGGATCTACGGTAATGACGTCACAGTAGTAGCACACCGGCATCTTCTACTACTCGCAACGGTAAGCAGCGGTGTTGGGCGACCACCATTTTTATTGGTTGCTGTTCTAGTTTTCTTTAAGTAGCACTCCTGTTGGGACAGATAGGTCAGTATTTCTTGCTCCTTTATATTTTGATCAACATCTAGAAATCAAAAACATGTTTCAATTCTCTCGTCTTGCCTGCGCCTCCGCTGCAGGCGGTTTTAGCATGATTATTTCTAAGAACCCCGATTTGCTGAGACCTGTAACTTTACATGCTGCTGACAATAAAGAGCCTTGTTATGTTGGTGATGTTATCAAGAAAAGAGTAGGCTTTCCACAGCCGACTGCGTGCTGCAAACCTTTAAGATTTAAAGATTTCATCGTTTCGTACGACTCTAAAAACAGAATCCCAAACTGGGTGTACGAACACCTTCAATATGACAAACTGTTCAAGGACGATCCTTGCGACAGAAGGGTTAAAGTGGAAAGGACACAGTGTGCAAGGTAAGACTTGTAGTTAACTTTTGTTTATTGAACGTTTTGTATAACGAGCAAATTATACTTGGGCTAGATGTTTGTGAAATGCATGACCACTATGTATTAAGCTACAATACATACTATAACTATTTGAATATTTGAGCATCTGACTCATTTAATATATGTGTACATTCATAACTAGTGATGTAGATAATTGCGAATAAATTACAACGAATTAACTTAAATAGGGATAGTAACATAATAACTTTTTGTAGAAATTAAATTGATATCGGTTAAAGTGTATAAATGAACATAATTGTTGTTACTTTTTAATGTGTTTATTTCATCAAGTAACTATTTCACGAAGTAACCATTTCATCAAGTAATGTGATGTTAATGATACAATTGTACAAAGGATAGCATTGAAATGTATTATGACTGAAATGAATTCACATTCTTTGGTTATGTATAGCAATGAAGACAAAGAAAGACCAAAGTTCACCCCAGACTGTCGTATCCATGGCTATCACCGAGCAGACGCAAAAGACTACTGTGATACTGAATATGAAATGGGTTTGATGGCTCAACCTGAAAACTATCCTTATGATCAAGAATCCTTCTGTGAATGTTTCACCATGACCAACATTGTTCCACAGGTGGGTTTGTTGGCTATGTGATTTTTTTATGTTGTGTTGTAATACACATAATGCACATATACCACATTATTTGCTAATTCATTTTCACTATTTTGCCTCACGAATAAAATAATATGGCGATAATATCTTTCCTTTTTAATCGGCAAATTCATCAAAAAATATGTGTTATCTTAGGTTCCAGGCTTTAACTGTGGTCCTTGGTTTGATCTGGAATGTTATATTCGTGAGAAACTGGTGCGAGAAAACAAAGGTGTCTATGTTTGTTCAGGTCCTTTGTTCCTTCCAATGTAAGTCAATTTTAAACTTATCCACTATGAAAGTTTTCTCTTTTCTTAGCAAAATCACAAATAAAATACAATGATGTTGTAATTTAGTCTAAATTGGTTTTCAGTGTGGATGATGACAAAACTATCAAACAGTATGATGTTCTTGGTGATGGTGAAGTTTCAGTGCCTACCCACTTCTTTAAGGTGATATATACCACACATTTATTAACAAACTGGACTGAGTTGTGAAAAACAATCTTATCTTTTCAAATAGATAGACCAAGCAGTAATACATATAAAATATTTACATTTTGATTGTGGATTTATTGGTAATTTTTAAATATTAGCTCAATTTAAAGTAGCATTTCAACATTTTTTGGTTCCCTCATAATTTCTAATATTGAGAATTGTCAATTTATATCTAAATAGTGTAGGCGAAGTGCAAGCTAAACATAGACAGAGGGCTAGATTATAATGAGTGGACATACAAGTGTATCAGGGCCCCTACAACCCCTCAAAAGTAAATAGACTTTGGGCTCACATATCAAATTATTGCAATGTTGAACTTCATCCAACCCTTATCACTTTTTGTCAGGGGATGGATGGTAGAGTGGTAAAGTGTATGAATGTTGACCAGAGAATTTTTTAGGTTAAGGTGAAAGTTCCCTTAGTCTTCTGGAGTGCCACTACAGCCATTGCACTGTTGGTTATGGTGAAAGTTCCCTCAGTCTTCTGGAGTGCCACCTCGGCCATTGCACTGTTGGTTATGGTGAAAGTTCCCTCAGTCTTCTGGTGTGCCACCTCGGCCATTGCACTGTTGGTTATGGTGAAAGTTCCCTCAGTCTTCTGGAGTGCCACCTCGGCCATTGCACTGTTGATTATGGTGAAAATTCCCTCAGTCTTCTGGAGTGCCACCTCGGCCATTGCACTGTTGGTTATGGTGATAGTTCCCTCAGTCTCCTGGAGTGTCACCTCGGCCATTGCACTGTTGGTTATGGTGAAAGTTCCCTCAGTCTTCTGGAGTGCCACCACGGCCATTGCACTGTTGGTTATGGTGAAAGTTCCCTCAGTCTTCTGGAGTGCCACCACGGCCATTGCACTGTTGGTTATGGTGAAATTCCCTCAGTCTTCTGGAGTGCCACCACGGCCATTGCACTGTTGGTTATGGTGAAAGTTCCCTCAGTCTTCTGGAGTGCCACCACGGCCATTGCACTGTTGGTTATGGTGAAAGTTCCCCCAGTCTTCTGGAGTGCCGCCATGACAATTGCACTGTTGGTTATGGTGGTGATGAAAGAACACTAGAAAAAGTCTTATAGTGGTTCATAGAATATTTCAATTTACAGACTTGTGGCAAACTTCTTTATATACCGAAACATGTCTCTATATTAATATATATATCATGCAAAATGAAATATCAAATAGTGAAGACTTTTTTAAAATTTATTTTTAATGAAATTCCTTAATGTACGATTTTTAACAGGTCATTGTTATTGAAACTCATGATGGCCAGCTGGAACTAGAATCTTACATGATGCCCAATGCCACCCCAGAAGAAGGTGAAGAAGTAAAGCTTGAAGACTTTTTGACACCCCTTTGTCAAATAGAACACCACTCTGGTTTGATTTTCTTCCCAGAGAAGAAATGCTTCAGCAGTAACAACAGGAGGAGAGGTGCTAGACTACACGCCCTTTAAACATCAGCACATACAGCCTTAGTGCAGAGATAACACACAAGAACATGTACCTGTGCAGAACACAATATTTGAAACAAATATACATCTAAAAATTAATGAAGTAAAATTAACATCTTCAACTAACCCAGATTTTGTCTGATTCTAGTGAGTCACTCTCAGTAATCACATGACACCTAAAATGTGTGTTCCTGAATCCAATTCAAGGCATTTTACCAAAGAGTGACAAGAGGCTACAATTTTGAGCCCTGCTATCATGGCCATTCATTTTGATTTCATTGTATTCTTTCTCTACAAGAAACAATGTAAACCATTTTGAGATAAACATCTTAATAAAACTGAAACATCAGCTGATTTGTACCATCACTGCATTGTCATTTCTTCCTTTAGATTCAAACATTTCTTTCCGACCTGTATTTTCCATATAGGCAACAGGAGAAATGTCCAGTTCCATGAATGAAATACATTTTTTGTTGGTTTTACCCATCCATACAATACTTTAGAAACTATATAAGTAATATATATCTAATTTCTACAAAAGCTAATTAAGCAATATAAATATAAAACTGAATAAAAAAATACAAATTTAAATATCGTTTTCTATATTTTTCTTGAATTCACTAAAAATAAATCTTGCTGTTTGGCAATTAAACAATACATTGCCCCACAATTAAACAATACATTGCCCCACGATTGTAGTCGATGGGTTCAAATAGTAGGGCTTTCAACCGATGTCCAAAAATAGTATTTATAAGAACAAATTTTCTGTTACGTGGAGGTTTTTGACAATGACCTAAATCACTTGTTACTAAGAACAGCTCTGTTTGCAGTGTATAAAAGTAAAAGATTTGTAAATATGTATCATTGTTTAATATTAAAGTACTGAGTGCCTTTTGTCACCGATTAACAATTTTTCTATATATATTAATATAAATAATTTATGGATTAAACAGTCGAAAGACAGCAATAAATTTTGACATCGCTAATTTAGTAATTACTCAGCAGCTTATAATAGAATATTTCTTCGGAATTAGGGAACAAACTATAATTATACATGCTTAACGAAATCTTAAAGGGACGAATTTCAACTAATTTTCAACATTTTCAACAGTTTTATGGACACGTCCACAATTTACGTCGACATTTTAAGGAGGGAGAGAGGAGGCTGGTCTGAAAATATTGACAGTTGTTCACAAGGGGGAGAGAGGGAGTGGTCTGAATTTTGACAGTTCACATGGGGGAGAATAGTGGGTGTAGATTTATTGACGTCAAAAATGTTATTCTTTTATATGATTTGCTTAAACACAGTTGATTTGCTTAAACACAGTAAGTGTCACCTTATTTCATATCAGTATGCGTATTCTGTCAGATATTCCTGTAGTGTTAGCAGAGCGCGCATTCACTTCAGCAATCTAAAACTGTTACAATAGGTTTTAAGATAATGTCACAACCGTTATTGTGGTTGATGTGATCTAGCGAAACAATTCAAACCGTTATTCAACTTATTGTGGTTGATGTGATCTAGCGAAACAATTCAAACCGTTATTCAACTTATTGTGGTTGATGTGATCTAGCGAAACAATTCAAACCGTTATTCAACTTATTGTGGTTGATGTGATCTAGCGAAACAATTCATTTTGATAACCATGAATGAGCAACATATTTCTTAAATTTTTATTATTTCCATCATAATTATACTACTATTTAAAATCTAACTATACATAATTATTTTATTGGAAATATACAGTAGACTTTCGACAATCCGATCTAATGGTGCACAAGACATTCGAACATCCCCGATACATCCAAAGGCCGAAGATATAACTCCCCTTTTGGGGTAAAAAAAAAAAGGGTTTTTTTTTTTTTTAAAAAAAATTCCCCCCCCACACGAATTTTTTAAAAATTTTTTAAAATTTTGTAAACGTTTCACCATTACAAATAAAAGTGACATTTGAATAATATTGATAATCGTTACAATGTTACAATGTACATTTCTACTGTGTATTAGTTAAAAGAAAGTTAATGTTCAATTTTTCAATGGACTTGCAAAGTGGAAGTAAACCTTGCATCATTTAAATTGCACGCTCTGCACAGATATTTTAACGCTTCATTGATATAGGTGTTGGATCTGTGGACCAAACTGTCTTTAAAGTTTAATGATTTCAAAGTCTTGTATGCTGCTTACATGCTTATGTAAATTATCAAAGTCCGTAGGATTGAAGCACTTGGGAGAGGATCAGATGTCAGCCCATTTACCACTGATGAAATCCTTAGCTGTTTGTCGATACTCTGGTATCAGAAAGAATGATAACAAACAATAAATTGCCTTTGAGTCCCATCTCGCATTACTGATGTTTGGAAGTGATCAAAAATTTACATTTGGGTAGCTTCCTGTAGTTTTCAAAATCCTGTAGCATGGTATTAAATGATCAAGAAAAGCCATGTCAGCACCCTTGTTCTGATTTCTTTAGTGGTGCTCCAGCATTATCAAATGATGTGTTGGGTTGTAATACTTTTCTGTTATTGTTGAAACAAACGAGTAGCTGATGTTTGGTGAAGTTTTTGATGTACCAAAATGATCATTCATGACATGTTTCAATATTGTATCTAGAATGTGGTGCTGGCATCGGATTTATACAGCTTTTTCTAACCCAACATCTTGAAAGTGTTTCTGTAACAGTGTGACTGGACCAATTCTTCTTCCAGTATTTGCTGCAGTTGTGTCAGACACAATCATTTTTATTGAAGGCCAGAGTTCATATTCATTGAGCACAGTTTTTATTCCATTGAATATTATCTCCCATTTTGCATTTGCCAGCTGAAGAACAGCGAGTCTGACCTCCCTTTTTTTCATTTTTTATAACAACAACCTCATATGCTTATTTTATTGGTCTTTCCATCAAAGTGTAAGCACAAATGTTATTTTTTAAAGTTTTCCTTGAAATTACTTTTTAATTTGTGGGTCTTCATTGTACTCAACGTTATTGCAGTCACTAAACGCACTGCAGAAGCAGTTTTTTGTCTGTTCGACTTGAATGGTTTCTCATAATCTCCCTAGTACTGGAACACTTTTCTTCGCTCACAAAATCTTCACTCACATAATCTTCTGTATTCAAAATAGGTAAGACACTTGATTCAACATTTTTTTCAGTAAAGCTTTCTGAGACTCTTTAAGTAATTTCATTTTTCTTGGGGGAATCTTTTGTGAATTATCTTCTAAGGTACAATAGCCTACTTTTCCTTTTGTTGAAATCTGAAGTGCATAGAACTCCATCTTCTCGGCTCAACTGTTAATTAAACATCGCTGTGAAATCATAGTTTCCAGGTCTTCAATTATGTCTTTCAAACTTCTTATTAACACTGTACATTTTTTTCTCAACTGTTGATTTACCTTGTTGAATGGGCATTGTCATTTTTTTCCATAACTGTTTTACCTCACCCGCAATCAGTTTGATCCTGTCTTTTCTGCTTTTTTACATCAGAAGCTAATGTTTTCGTGATTTAATGCCATCCAGAATTGCACTAGTTTTGAAGACCAAATTCTCTTGTTCTTCTCTGAAACTGGAGCATTCTTCGACATAACTGCTCTGAGATAATCCGGAAACGACACAAATACATATTATGTGTATAATAGTTGCCAAATAAAATGCTAACGGTACATGGAACAACAAAGAACAAAATTACAGTTAAATTACTAAATGCGAGTATGACATACGATTTACTCGGCGTGTGGAGGGTAACATTTTTTTAACAGTTGAGGGTTGTTATGAAATTTTTTGTTTAGATATGATAAATATCCATGTGTGGCAGTATGGGGAATTAAAAATAATAAAAAAACATTTTTTTAGTCATATACCTAATGTACATAATAATTAAACTGCGTTAAATATGGTAATACATTATTATCATAACTATGTATTATCATTCATTTTTTGCGGATAAATATTTATTACTATACCGGATAGTGAGTAGCGTAGCAAGGGTAGTACGGCTTGTCCCAATACACCAAAAAAATACCATTATGATGGACTAAAAAAGTATTACTAGTTGTACATGTAACATTAAATGTTCACACATACAATATAGATGGAGATCAAGAGTAGCTGCATTGAATGCTCTTTGTTTTGGACGTATTCTAACTATACATTCCAGTGATGTATTGATGCAATAAAAAAGGTGTATATATTTAAAATTACTTCAAAAAAACTTACTGCTTCCAAACACAGTTTACGCCATCATTCACCACATAATTCAACAAATACCCATTGCATGGGACAAAAACGGCTCTCAGAGTTATATCTCTTGTTTGGGCACCACAATGTATTCCCCGCATGTTTAGACAACACTATGTATTCCCCGCATGTTTAGACACCACTATGTATTCCCCGCATGTTTGGACACCACAATGTATTCCCTGCATGTTTGGACACCACAATGTATTCCCCGCATGTTTGGACACCACTATGTATTCCCTGCATGTTTGGACACCACTATATATTCCCCGCATGTTTGGACACCACTATGTATTCTCCGCATGTTTGGACACCACTATGTATTCCCCGCATGTTTGGAAACCAATATGTATTCCCCGCATGTTTGGACACCAATATGTATTCCCCGCATGTTTGAACATCAATATGTATTCCCCGTATGTTTGGACACCACTATGTATTCCCCGCATGTTTGGACACCATTATGTATTCCCCGCATGTTCGCTCCGTTATCGTAGTCTTGTCCCCTTATATTATCTAGACCAGAGGTTTTCAACATTTTTATGCTGCGGAACTCACAGGCATTCCAAGCTCGGGTGGCGGAAACCATAGCCAAGGCACCCTGGCCAGAATATATGGTAAGTTTGCGGATGCAATCGACTTCAATTCTGCTAAACGGTAGGCCTAGCCTAAGCTACGCGCAAAACATGTAAAAGTCATTTCACATACCGAAATAGCTATCTATCCAAAAAAATGAAACAATCACCTAGTATTTATTCTACTAGGATCTCAGTGAGTCCCCTCCCCAAGAAATTTTTTGCAGGTCCATATCTGGAATGGTGCATTTTAGTACCGATTGTTTAGCTATTAATTAGAAATATATAATTTTAACTACGTTTCAATAATGCTTGGCATGTTGCAGTTTTGTTAAAAATAGTTTAAATGGTAAAGAGTTTTAATGCTGATATTAATATTTTAAAAAGTTGATTGGCCAGCTTAGTCCGGGTCCCTAAAACTCGCCGGGCCCCTGGACATTGCCCCCTGCCCCCCAATCGTCGCCACTGGTTGCGAACTTATATTATAATATGTTTCAAATTTGCTAACCTCGTGGCTTAGCACTGAATTTACCTAAAAATGCTTCAGCATTCAGATTGTCTGTTAAATCTTTTTCAAATGCAATCAGGAAAAGATTCCTTAGACGCTTTTGTAACATTGATCTGCTGCGATATGGGGTGAGCATTCGTGTGAGGGTTGAGAAACTTTTCTCACACACGGCTGTTGAAGCCCCAAATGCCAATGCTGCCCAAAATACCCAGAAGTGAACTTCAATAAGATTCAATCTTTTATGCCCAAAAATTAGATAAGCTATATATGTAAGTAAAATAGCCTGAATGATTGCCAAAATAAAAAGTTTTCAGTTTTTATTATTTTTGATTTATTGAACAAAATGATTGATGTTTTATAGCCGTTATTATTCAAATTTTGTCAAAAAGCTCAAATCATGTACGGGGGGGGGGGGCTCAGGTTATGTGTAGCCCCCCTCTGGCTACGGGCCTGCGCACAAGCACGTGGTAGAAAATGGTAGCAGGACATTGATGGCTTTGTCTGACAACAGCGATTACTTCTGGAAACATGCTAGCCAAACGACAACAGTGGTAGTTTGTTGAACTGCAAGCGCAGTGTCTTGTCAGACGACAATTTGACCAATAGGGTGTGAAAGTCTGACGTCACAAGCGCCATTTTGGTTCCAACCATACTCGCCGGATAATGTTGCTTTCATATACATACCAATAGATATCTATGATTACTTTTAAAATATTGAATATTATCATAAAGAATGGTACAATGTTTTGTTCCAGACTGCAACCATCGACCAGAATGTAAAACGTGTTTTTTTCCCGCTTTCCTGATGGTGATAAGCAAAAAACAACTGTACTTCAGAAATGAATGACTCTAATACTAATAAGGTAAAGTTAGTGTGATGTGAATGACTGTCTTGTTTCTATCATATAAATTATTTCTATTGTAGCTTAATCATTAGTGGGACTGAAATAATTAAAAAAAATATCCACAAAAAATATGTAAAGAATTTACTGTAAACATATTGTTTTGATTATGTTATACAATTTATCTCGAAATACAGTAAGGATAACTGTCACAAACTCGCCTTTGTAGGGCTGTTGCGATGGCCGTTGTCTGTGGGTAATCTAATTCTGAACTGGATACGTGAGGTCAATGATTTATATTTGCGTACAGCCGCGTGACGAGAAAATACAGAACGACTAAGTCGGGTGGATATATGATAATAAACACTTGACTTTATTCAAATTAGATACATATAAGCATATAGTTCTAAAAAGAACTCTTAGCTGGGCCGCTAAGTTACAATAGGCAAACCATAAGTATAAAAAGAAGTTACAATCGGGAGTCTAAAACAGACTCGTATAACATGGACCCCGCAAAAGGGGGGAATACGCCCTGATTAGTGAACTCGTCTCACTTTATACAGTTGAAACATACTCTGAAAACATACATCAACGTCATGTCAGGTCCAGGTGTGCAGACCAACGGTGCCATATGATAAGGCGCAACGTTCTGTTATCGTTCGGCCTGGTCCGAGGAATTAATCTCATGAGGGGGGGAGATGGATGTCCGGCGGAGACGTGTCCACCGTCACGGGCTGTTGGTTTGACTAACGAGACTGTGCATGTCAGCCCAACGTCCGTACATTCCATTGGGAGAAGAAGTGTTGGGGGGTATGAGATAAACAATTGGGGGTTGATACAATGCGGGAAGAAAAGGGGGTGGGTGTTGAACGCGGGAAGATGTCTTAACTACAGTTTGTAACAATAACATAACCACTGTCTTGTACAATTTAATGATGGTATTTAAAAATGATTTAAGTACCATACCAGAAAAATTAGTTATCATATTAATATGTAGATATTGATTCAGTATATGTAATTATGTACTAAATAAACTTATCGAGTTTTGTGCTGGTCTGTTAATGTTAATATTGTTAATAGTGTAATATTAGGCCTATATTTTTACATTTGTAAAACGAATTGTTACTTCAATTTTTTTCCTTAGACAAACAACTTTACAGGCTGTGATCATGTCAAGTTAGAGATGGGACTAATGATATGGGACCTTAAATCTTTCTCAGAAACAAAAATAAACTCTTTCTTTAATAAGAAAGACACAGTGAAAGATTAAAGATATAGGGCCTACAACCACTGGCGGCGGAGTAGGGGGGGGGGCAGCGTCCTCCCATAAAACATTTAAGGGGTGGCGGCGCCCCCCTTGATTTTCCAGTCTGCCCCTCTAAAATTTTAACTTTCTTTACATTTTTTAACTTTGTAATTCATTTTAGTTTATATGTATCACTTTCATAATTCATTTGATTTATTTATTAAATTTAATATTTGAAAGAAATTATAATTAATTTACATTTTACAGTAATCACATTATTGAGAGTTGTTGTGGCATATTTTAAAACTAATTGCAAGTACCCGGCTTTGCCCGGGTTAAAATAAGGTTTTCTGTTTATTTAAGAAGCGTAATTTGACGTTTAATTAAAATCTAATAACATAATAGCGATTGGGGTTCTGCGTTAAATCGAAAGTAAAGAATTAATACAACAGTTTTCCAGTTTAAAATGCAATCATGCAAAAATCGGATCTGCCCGAAACCAAAAAAAAAACCCAGCCTAACGATGAAGCCTAAGGGGATATAACTCTATGCAAAGGTTTCGCAGGGTACAGCTAGTTTAAAATAAGACGCGTAAAAAAGGGTTTATTTGCATGCAATAAAAGGGTATATTTATCTTAAAGCAATGTGATACACAACATTTATGGCAGTTCCTCGCTCTCTCTCTCCCTCTCTCTCTTTCCCCTCCCTCCCCTCCCTCTCTCTCTCCCTCCCTCCATCCCTCCCCCTCTCTCTCCCTCCCTCTTTCCCTCCCTCCTTCCCCCTCTCTCTCTTAGGCATGACTGTAGCAAAAGATGACAATTCCTATGGATGAAGGAATGGAATGTAATAATGTAGTAAGTAATGTTATATTTGGTTCCCCGTAACGATCATATTTATAGTAAGTTAGCTATGTGGGAGAGAAGCTCGTAAAACCTGAAATCGGGGTAAAAGTTTTTCCAATTTTCATGTCTTTGATATCCAACATAATTAATTACAATTAAAGTACCCATTGAGATGGAACGAAACCTGTTTAAGAACCTTTCCCATGTAATTTTGTGTCCGTGTACCAAAAGTAAAAAAAAATAACTAATTTATTATGCACAAAGGCAAGTTGGTGTGGCACGATACAGCACCAAATAAAAAAATTATACCATCAGGAAATGACGTCATAGAGGATTTAGAGCGACGGCGTTCCCATACCGTGATTACTTTATCAATACATATCAACGCAGTGGCTACGATTCCAGCTAACTGGACACCGTATTATTTTTTCCGGGCTCCAGCTACAGATTACCAAAATAATTAATTACAATTAAACTACCCATTGAGATGGAACGAAACTAGGGGTGTGTCGGATCCGTTTTTTCCAACCGGATCCGATTCCGGATTTCTTATGCGAAATCCGCCGGATCCGGATTATTCCGGATTTTGGTACTTTGAGGATACCGGTAAATCTGAGGGGTTGGATGCCTTCTGAACAGTTGGCCTAAATGGCTAAATGACATTGGCTGATTGGAAGTTGGAAGTGAAGAACTTTTAAATAAATTAGAAAATAGAAATCATTCAGAAATCACTGAAATCAGAATAAAACGCAGATTGATAATAAGTTATTATCCATATGTAACTAAACTCGCTGTTAAGTTCCAACTCGCTGCAAGGTCAAAGGAAAACAACTGTACTATTAGTCTATTACTTTCATTACTTTGGCACTTGCCACTTGGCAGTGCAATTTTTAACTATTGTAGTGCACTAATTGTTTTGAATCTGAGTAGAAAGTCAGACTCATCATCTGAGTTCATCTCGTCTTGTCATTGTCTCATTGGATGATGGATGCTTATTGCTTATTGTTATTGTTCATATGTTCATAGTTTATGATGTGTGTTGAAATGGATAATTAATTGGAAAAAACAAATAACAAGATTGAATTGAATTGAGATTTGAGAACAATAATTCTGTATTTCTGTACTTTACAAGTTTGAAAATTGAAATACAAATTTTAATGAATTCAATTGGCATTTGACAAAGCCATTATTCAAGCCTAAAGAAGTAAGAATAAGATGTTGATAACTAACTAATGACTATTAGTTTGTTAACAGTGTTAAGTTACTCCAAGTCCACAGCCAAATAATGTACACAATCCAGTGATGCCACACAATCACAAATTCACAAATCACTATTTCACACTGTAATTTGGCGCATAATAAGTTTCTATGTTGTTGTTATTATTATTATGCTTGATGAGGATACAGCTCCGCAGGGCAGTCAGTACGGGTAATCTATATCTCTGCACCAATGACTAATTGCTGAGCAGACTGACGTCAGGTCGATCAGTGTGTGTCCCTAAAAGTATTCATAGATAGGCTAAGTCAGCATAGGCCTGCTGGCTTGACGCATTTTGATGGTCGTCTGCCGTGCTCGGTAAGGTGGCTGGCTGGCGGCCAGGCGCTTAGTGATTGCGTTTAAGATGACGTCACAAATAATAATTACTCATCCCCGCACTATCATGTATGGGATTGAGCCGATTGGCCACTATTAGCGGTGCTGACTCTAACCTCTGGTTCATAATATTAAACATTAAACAAGCTCAACGCTCGAAACAATCGATTAATGTATCGTGATCGTGTGGAATTCGGGAAAGAGAATTACTTTTATTTCAGATTATGATCCGATGAGTCACAAAATCTGGCAAATTCCGAAATCTGGTATATTCCGGATTCCGGATCCAGCGGAACCGGATTTCACCGGATAGTGCAAAATCCGGCGGAACCGGATTTCGGACCTGATTCCTGCACATCCCTAATCGAAACCTGTTTAAGAGCCTTCCCCATGTAATTTTGTGTACGTGTACCGAATTTCACGTTATTTGGTATAGAGAAGTGTTGCCATCTATCGAATAACGGCAAATGAAATTTTTTAAAGAAAATACAATTATTTATTATCTTTTCGTAAATTACTTTTTGTTTATTGAGTTTCCCGTTTCCGGTTTCAGTTTCATGTTCTTCATCATTCATGATAATTATCAGTAATTTTCTGATCTAATTTCACTATTAAATTTGTAAACAAACTGACATTACGAATCAGTTGACGACAGAAGTGCTCAATGTTTATTTTTATTTTTTTTAATATATTATTTTTTAATAATATCGATTAAATGCTTGCTACAGAATTACTATATTCTATTATTGAATTAAGGGGGTAAAATTTGTCTTTCGGTCATATTTTGTCTTGCCCCCCTTCCCCCCCCCCCCCCCGCTTAAAATATTTCGTTCCGCCGCCGGAGCCTACAACTGCCAATTTTATTAAGACAGTGAACTAGCAGATAATGTTTTTTTTTTTGTTCGCGACCAGTTAAAATAGTTAGCTCGCATTGAAAGGGATTTCGAATCCAATCAAATGCGCTGATATGGTCGTCGTTGAAATACTGATGAAAGTAATATGACAACTGCTGTAGGTGGTTCAAAATGGTGCATGCAATGACGCCAGTTAAAATATTGTTCACTGTAAGAAAGTCAGCCAACAACGGAAACATATCTAGGGGTGTTCGGGCAGTATAGCGACTGTCAAAACAACGACTGTCACAACAGCGACTTCACATGAGCGACGTAATCAGAATGGCGACTGTCATAACAGCGACTGTCTAAATGGCGACCGCATTATAATAGCGACTGTTATAATAGCGATTCTTATAATAGCGACTTTTAATAATAGAGACTTTTCTGTCAACTTCAGAGTGAGATACACTCACTACTCGCTGGTAGGAGAGACGGATGAGCTTAGAGACCGAAGACTATATTTGACAGTGTACGTAGTATATCTGACAGTGTATGTAATATATTTGACAGTGTATGTAATATATTTCAAAGTGTACGTAGTATATTTGACAATGATTTTGTCTAAGATCCCCCTTAACCCATCCAATTTTTATGTTTTCTATGGCCCCCGAGTTTTCTTTTCACTGTGGTCCCACAAAACGTCATTAATGGCTTTCATGACAAAATTACATTTAGTGACTCTGTAGGGAACAATTGTATGTTCATTTGGGTGCCTTAGACAAAACCTAGTCAAGGTCGTCGGTTGAAAATCATGGGCTCCCTAAAAAAACGTTCATCCTCCCCCTCCCTCAATTGAATAGTGGATTTGTTTAACATGAGTTGCGATGTTTTTATTGTTTCATCTGTACACATTTCAAGTGAACCCAATTCCTATATTGGTGAAAAATTGGTTATACACGCTATTAGTGAGGATCTAAATACCATTGCACGCAAGCAGCATATGACATTGTTAAACATATTCCTCTGAGCAATAGTAAGGTGGAGGGCGAATTTGACTAAACAGCTCAAGACGTGGGACAGTCATTATATCATAATTTATAAAAAAAAAAAGTTTCATCAATATTGCTTGATACGTGAAATTTTCCAAGAAGCCTTACTTTTGGCAAATGTAAGATTTATAAATGAAGGAAAAATAATCAAGAGTTACGATTTGCTAAACATTTAGCAATTGATACCAAAGGAGAATCAATATTCCAGTTGAACAGGATAATACCAAGTGTAGGAAAAACCCCCAGCGGACAACCCCCCCCCCCCACGGACATAACCCCCAGCGGACAAAACACCCAGCGGACAAAAACCCCATCTATCTATCTATCTATCTATCTATCTATCTATCTATCTATCTATCTATCTATCTATCTATCTATCTATCTATCTATCTATCTATCTATCTATCTATCTGTCTGTCTGTCGGTCTGTCTGTCTGTCTATCTATCTATCTATTAGAGCTGCTGTTCGATTAAAAAATTGATCGAAATTAACGCATGATTAAAAATTTTATTGCAAATTAACGCACATTTTAATCGACACACTACAATATATATTTGTTTGTATTCAACTAGTTTTCTTGTATATCTCTATACTTATAAGACGCATTTGTTGTCTGTCTGTCTGTCTGTCTGTTCCCTTATAACTCAAGATCCAGACAAACAAATAACGTGAAATTTGTTACACATACACATAATTACATGGGGAAGGTTATATGATAGGTTTCGTTTCATATCGATGGGTAGTTTAATTGTTATTAATTTTTTTTTTATTTTAGTATTTTACTATATTAAAGTAATCTCGACGGCGCCATAAATAAAATTCCTCTGTGACGTCATTTCCCTATGATCGAATAGAACTTCCGCGCTGGTGCTGTATTGTGCCTTTGTGATGCAAAGAATTGTTGATGTTTTTTCATGCTCTCTGATGTGTACAGTTTGAGGAAGGTAAAGGAATAGAGAAGGATTTTAGAAGAAGTGTGAAACCATAATAATAAGTATATATATATATATATATATATATATATATATATATATATATTTATATATATATATATATACAGAGAGAGATAGAGAGAGGGGAGGGAGGGAGAGAGAGGGGGCAGGGGGGAAAGAGAGGAAAGGAGGGTAGGAGGGAGGGCGGGGAGGGGGAGAGAGAGGAGGGAGGGGGTGGACAGGGGGAGAAAAGGAGGGGGAGAGAGAGGGAGATGGGAGGGAGTAGGGGGAGATGGAGCAGGGGAGAGGGAGAGAGAAAGGAAGGGAGGGAGAGGGGGTAGGGAGGGAGAGAGAGGGGAGGGAGGGAGAGAGGGAGGGAGAGAGATAAAAAGTGAGGGGGCAGGGAGGGAGAGAGAGGGAATGAGGGAGGGAGGAGGGGGAGAGAGGGGGAGGGAGAGAGAGGTGGAAAGGGGAGGGAGGGAGAAAGGAGGGAGAGAGGGGTTAGGGAGGGAGAGAGGGGAGGGAAGGAGAGAGGGAGAGGATGGGAGAAATGGGAGGAAGAGATAAAGAGAAAGAGGGGGCAGGAGAGGAGAGGGAAGGAGGGAGGAGAGAGGAGGATGGACGGGGGAGAGAAGGAGGGGGGAGAGGGGGAGATAGGGAGATGGGAGAGGGACGGAGAGATTTGAGAGAGGGAGGGAGGGAGGGAGGGAGAAAGGGAGGGAGGGAAAGGGAGAGAGGGAGAGGGAGGGAGAGAGAGAGGAAGGGAGAAAACAGAAGATAAACAGAAAACCTTATTTTAAACCCGGGCAAAGCCGGGTACTTGCAACTAGTATATATATAATTCATTTTAATGTCTGCGTTAAATCGAAAGCGGAAAAAAAGAATTCAAAATGGCGCCATGCCCGCGTCCTCGATTCGATATTTCTTTTTGAAAAATCTACAGTTTTAAATAGTTTCTGTGGTTTATATTATGCAATGTTAAAGTCCCAAATATTAAAAAAGGTAATAATTAACATATATTATCATTCAAATTATTGTAGTCTTTATTACAACAGATAGCATTTTAACATAGTCAAACGTAAACAATAGTAATAAACGGAAGTGAAAAAATAATCGAGCAATTTTTTTAAAATAGTGCATTGAAATTTTCACTTCATTCGTGTGACGTTGGCTGAATGGATAAGCTGCTTGGAAATATCTTTTTTTTTTTAATGCTGACTATCCTTTTAATGCTGACTATCCAGGTTCAATTTCTCTTAGGGACATATTTTTTGTTATTGTTTTTTTTTCAGAATGTATCCTTTTAGTTGTTTTAATGAAAAGTAACTAATACGATCTCTTTGAAATTTTTTTTATTACATAATTTTTCTTTCAGGATGTTGTAAGAAAAAGAAACAACAACTAATTAGATTTTTAATTATTTCATAACTTAAAAAAATATTTTGAAAATATGTATCAAAGCTGAACATAGAAGCGTACCTAGGGTGGGGGAGGGGGTCCAAAATCGAAAGCCCCGCCGGGCCCAGCTTGAGGGGAGCCCCCAAAATTAATTTTTATATTATATATTAGGTACATAATCTCATGTCTTGTATCGAATGTCAAAATGCAGGCCAAGCCTCCGGGCCCACAAATCCCTAGGTTTGGCACTGACTTTACAAGTCTATATTCATGCAAAAGCTTTGCAGGGTACCCAAGGCCCCAGCTTGAGGGGAGCCCCCCAAAATTATTTTTGAGATTAAATACTAAGTACATAATCTCATGTCACAATGCAGGGCCCCCTAAAGAGGCCAAGCCCCCGGGCCCCCAAATCCCTAGGTTCGGCACTACATGAACAATAGTCTATCTCTATGCAAAGGCTTTGCAGGGTATAATATGATTGTGTGACGTGGTGGCTGAATGGCTAAGCACTTGGGGTTTTCTTTTTATTCTTACTAGCCAGGTTCGATTCCTCTCAGAGACATTTTTTTTTATTGTTTTTTTTTCAGAATGTATATTTTAGTTGTATTAATGAAAAGTAACTAATTAGATCTCTTTTACATTTATTTATTGAAATAATTTATCTTTTAGGATGTTGTAAGAAAAAGAAACAACAACTAGTTAAATTTTTTATTATTTCATAACTTAAAAAAATTATGTTGGAAATATGTATCAAAGCTGAACACAGAGGCGTACCTAGGGTGGGGTGAGGAATCCCGCCGGGCCCCAGCTTGAGGAAATCCCCCTAAAAGTAATTTTTACATAAAATATTAAGTAAATAATCTCATGTCATGGTATCGAATGTCAAAATGCAGGGGCCCCAAAAGAGACCAAGCCCCCGGGCCCCCAAATCCCTAGGTTTGGCACTGGATGAACAATAGTCTATCTCTATGCAAAGGCTTTGCAGGGTACAATATGATTGTGTGAAGTGGTGGCTGAATGGCTAAGCAACTTGGGGTTTTCTTTTTCTTCTGACTATCTAGGTTTGATACCTCTGTTTGACATTTTTAGCGCATTTTCGAGAAAAAATGCGCTATCGTCCCCATTTTGTCTGTCATCACTCTAGATCTCAGCAACCATAAGTCCTAGACCCAAGATGTATATACTATTTTGTAGATCTTGGCCTGCCATGTGTGCATCAAAAGTCATTTTCGCGATCTGACCTCTGAAGGCTGGGCATCAGCGTTTTTACCTTTTTTTTACTATATAAGCTATATTTATATTTATGTCATTTTCATGGCCCCATTCTACACCTTATATGTTCAATAACCCATTCATTTGGTGCAAAATACTGCAGCACGTAGTTTCACCAAGATTGGCAACAACAATTTATCAAACAACAATTGACGTAGTTTCCGGACGATTAAATGACTACAATTTAGAATGTTTCAATTATGAGTCCCATTTCAGTGACCACAAACAACTTTAGTTAGATTTGAGAGAAAATAACTTTTTTCATACGAAGAGTTCAAAAATTTAGCTGTAAGACGGACCCGATGAACTAACCATATGAAGGTCTGCTAGAACATATCGGAGAGCATTGACGTCACACGTGTTCAGGCGCAGTAGAGTATTCTTTCTTCAGCCACAACAAATCATAATGAAATAGTAAGAATATTGCATTGTCATTGGGTTCTGAGATATATTGAAAGTATCAGAGCTATATCTTTTTGGAAAGTGGTCTAAAATTGGTGCCAAATTCCGTTACTGTGTACTATATTTAGCACCAGTAATTTCCCTTGATTTAGACAAGATTATGACCTATTCGCCATACATATTTAATTTTATTTATTAAGAAGCTCATCAAATGAAATAGTGAGCTTGGGTTCTGAGTTTAATTGAAAGTATCAGAGCTAACTGACGGAGTTTTCGGACGATTAAATGACTACTATTTAGAATGTTTTCAATTATGAGTGCTATTTCAGTGACCACAAACCACTTGTAGTTAGATTCAAGAGAAAATAATTTTTTTTTCAAATATAAAGAAACGTCTTTTTGATATCTTTTTTCAGATATATGCATTACACAATTGAATTTATAAACATTTCCAAAATTTACAAATATTTACTGAAAGATAGCATACGTACTGATAAATAACACGAAAATGCGCTAACACGTCCTTTGTCCAGAATGGAACAGGCTTAAGATGCTTGTTTTTAATTTTTTTTTTAGAATTTATCCTTTTGGTTGTTTTAATGAAAAGTAACTTATTAGATCTCTTTGACATTTTTTTTATTGAAATGATTTATCCCTTAGGATGTTGTAAGAAAAATGAAACAACAACAAATTAGGTATTTCATAACTTAAAAAAAATTGAAAATATGTGTCAAAGCTGAACACAGAGGCGTACGTGGGGTGGGGAAGGGAGGTCTAAAATCAAAGTCCCGCCGGGCCCCAGCTTTAGGGGAGCCCCCAAAACTATTTTTACATTAAATATTAAGTACATAATCTCATGCCATGGTATCGAAATGCAGGGGCCCCAAAAGAGGCCAAGACCCCGGGCCCCCAAATCCCTAGGTTTGGCACTGGCTTTACAATAGTCTATCTTCATGCAAAAGCTTTGCAGGGTACAGCCAGGCCCGGTTTAACCACTAGGCAGGACTGGGCGGCCGCCTAGGGCGGCAAAAATTTTGGGGCGGCAGCCGTGGTAGTAAAAGATACGTAAAAATAGAAATATAAAAAAATTAACGTCCTTTAGTAATAAAATAATATAAATAAAATAATATATTTCACTAAATAAAAGGACAAAACGTCATATTAGAAATTAAAGTAATCTGGTTTTATAAAAGAAATCAGAAAACAACGCGAGTTGTCAAACGTGGTTGAATACGTCATGCATGCTTTGACATATTCGGAAAAACCACAAACGCAACACATCTATCTATAAATATATAGGATTGCGTCTTGCAGGCTGCTGCTGTTGTTCAGCATGGTTGGGTGAAGAAGAGAATTTTATATATAGGGATTAAAAAAATAAATTCAATAATTAAAAATTAATTGTCGTAGACTTACTCGACTGCCAACTTATAATGTAGGTAAGAAATTTAGTTTTCTTATGTAAATACTATAGAACAGCGTTATATTTCAAATCATTTGATATGGGGAGAAATTTGACAACTTCCAGTAACTGATGTCTGTAATCTCCACTTAAACAACGTGTTTTCAAATGCGGCCAATCTGTCTTTTGAACTTAAAAAGCACTTAAAAATAACGTCGGTGATCAATCTCATTTTAAAAGACGTTACTTAAGTGGACTGTGAAGATTAAAGTTAGTCAGTAGCAGAGGGTTAACGCTTCGCCTTTTGCCCGAGTCCAATAATTTAACATTGGAAGATATTTTGCAAATTGCCGACGTTCAAATGTGAACGATTATGTAAATATGTAAACGACCGTTAATGACGTCATGCCATTGTCATCGCAATTTTGGAAAAATGGGCCTGTTTCTATTGCATAAGCCAATATAGAAGCATTTCATCTAGTAATATTATATATAGACGTCATTGGTTAATTGTCATTTGAAAGTTTAGTCCTCAGATATGTAGGCCTGAATTTGTAAATGTAAATTGTAATTATTTTATTTTTCAAGAATGCATTACAAATTTTGAAAAAAAATGAACCACAATAAAATTCGATCTTGCAGTTTCCATGGTTATTTTACCCCCCATGGCAGAGAGAAAACGATTGTCTGGTGCACAGTATCGTAAAAGACGGGTTGAAAAAGAAAAAAAATGTAACAAAACAAGGAGAATCGTTGTTAAAGTATCTATGTACATTGCACAGAGATGAAGATGGTCCAGATCGATCAGATGAGTTAAAAAATCAAGACGCAGCAGACAAGGAAACGGAGGAATTCGAGGAGATTACAGTATCAGAAGAGTTTGAATCACAAAATGCAATGCACGTTACGTACCAAGAAACAAAATCTGAAGGTCAAGAAATAGATAATTTCAATGGTGTATATGTTAACTTTGGCGATCCTGCTGCTTGGACCGAAATTGATAATCATATGAGACAAATTTTGATAGCACATGGACCAGAACAAGTTGAGCAGTTTGATTTTCCTAAGGATAGTTTGCAACGAAAATTCTCAAAAATTCATTACAACCGCAGGCTTGTCAATGGAGAAGAAATTCGCAGATGCTGGCTGCAGTATTCTGTAAGTAATGACTCTGTTTATTGCTTCTGCTGTAAGCTGTTTACCACTACCCGTAGCATAGGTGCGTCATCTCTTTCTGATAAAGGTTCACATGATTGGAAAAACATGTCGGCAATTCTATCAGGGCATGAGAAAAGCAGTGAGCAAATAGCGAATTTTCAGTCATGGAAGGAACTTGAGCTGAGATTGCGACAAATGAAAACAATTGATGCCGAACACATGCGTCTCATTAAAAAAGAACAGTTTTGGCAGCAAATCTTGAGACGGCTAATTGCTTTAGTTAGAGTTCTTGGTATGCAAAATCTTGCTTTTCGTGGAACACATGATAAACTTAACACTTCTGATAACGGTAACTTCCTGAAATTTGTGGAATTTCTAGCTTTGTTTGACCCACTTATAGATGAGCATCTCCGAAAGATTAAAGACAATGAGACCCATGTACATTATCTAGGCAAAGACATACAGAATAAATTGATTCAGCTTTTATCCAATGCAATCAAACAAAAAATTCTGGCTTCTGCTCGTGATGCTAAGTACTTTTCAATAATTCTAGATTGCACACCAGATGCTGGTCATGTTGAACAAATTACCATGATCATTCGCTTTGTTGATGTGATTTCAAGTGCAGAAAATGACACTGCAGCACCATCATCTGTAAAGGAACATTTCTTGGGTTTTGTGCCTCTAAAAGAGACAACTGATGCTGGCATGACTGAAACTATTCTTAAGCAGTTAGAAGAGATGTCTTTATCTATCGAAAATGTACGCGGTCAATGCTATGACAATGGCAGCAATATGAAGGGAAAAGCCAATGGTGTCCAAAGAAGAATTGTAGATGTCAATTCACGAGCATTGTTTGTTGCTGTGCACATACCTTGAATTTGGCTGTAAATTATGCCGCAAAATGTTGCTTAGAAGCAACAACCTTCTTTGATCTAGTGCAACGTGTTTATACATTCTTTTCTGCATCAACTCGCCGTTGGGAAGTTTTAACTCGACATGTTTCTAATCTCACTGTTAAACCACTGAGTGAAACAAGATGGGAAAGTCGAATTGATGCTTTAAAGCCTCTTCGTTTCAGCTTGGTGAAATCTACGATGCTCTGGCAGATATTACGGATGACACAAATTTAACAGGAGCATCAGGTAATACATCACGAACCGATACGCGGGTTATTGCAAAAGCCATTTATACTTTTAAGTTTGTCGTTTCTCTGGTTGTGTGGTATGACGTGTTGTTTGAGATCAACATGAGTAGTAAAGAACTTCAAAAAAAAAAAAAAAAGAAGTAGATATACATGGCGCCATCAATCATCTGGCTGAAACAAAGAAGTTTCTCGTAAACCGCAGAAATGACACATAGTATGAGAAAACACTGGTAGATACCAGCACTTTTCGAACCCGAACCAACCCGTATCAGAAGAAAGAAGAAACAATTTCCATATGAAGGAGACGACGACGAACCCATTCATGATCCAAAAGACAAATTCAAAGTAAACTTTTACTTCGCTTTTCTTGACACAGCCAGACAATCAGTAGATGAAAGGTTCACTCTGATGCAAAAAGTTAGTTCGGTGTTTGGTTTCCTTATGATGTTCATAGTTTACAAAATAAAACTAGCAGGGAAGTTACGGAACATTGTTTGAATCCTGAGAAGGCTTTGCGACATGGAGACTCCAAAGATATTGACGCATTTGATCTAAGCAGTGAACTGAAAGCCATTTAAAGACGAGTTGCAAGGTGTACATCGCCACAGGATGTACTAAACTTTATATTGAAAAATAATCTAACAGATAGTGTGCCCAACACTATATAGCTTTCCGAATCGTCTTGACACTTTCAGTTTCTGTGGCCAGTGGTGAGCGAAGCTTCTAAAAACTCAAACTAATAAAGACATATTTGAGAACGTCAATGCTACAAGAAAGACTTGTTGGATTAGCTACTGTGTCAATCGAACATGATATTGCTAGAGACATGGATCTGATGGAACTCGTTTCTACATTTTCTAAAGCAAAAGCACGAATAATAAAGTTTTGAAATTTAATTATAGATTTATTTTACTGGCCTACGATTGTAGCCTATAGCCATAAAACACAATTATACATGACATTGAATAGATTCTATTGCAACTTAAATAGTTATTGAAACAAACGACAGCATAATTTTCTATCATGAAAGTTATAATATTACTTTAAATATTAGTTCTTTAAGTTGCCTTTAGTATGGGGCGCGGTGCGACAGGTTCGCCTAGGGTGCCAAATATTCTGGCGCCGGCCCTGGGTACAGCTAGTATGTCATAATATCATAGCATAAAATTGGTATCATAAACAAGTCAGATTAATTTACGAAAGAGTTGTAATTAATTTTAACAGATTTATTAAGCATTAGCATATATGTCTATTGAATTAGTTATTGAGACCAGTTTATTGACATGTATCAATCACGTTAAGCGATGCGAATTGTTTTCTTTTTAATCAACAACAATGCCAAACATGTGTTTTTCTCGTGCTGTAGTTTCCAAACTAATGACGTATGTTAACTGCTGTTCCCCCCACCCCCTTCCCTGTCATATTTTTTAACACTTCGCCATACGTAAGTCTTGTTTACCCTACCCTCCACTATCGTGCATACCCCCACCAATTCCCATCCCAAAAAATACACACGCCATTTATATCTCATATGTGCTTTTTCTTTCATAACATAATAGTATAGCCAGAAAGTAGATGCTCACTCATTATTGACGCGTTTTTTTTATTTTTCCCCCTTTCCCAACCCAGTTACATTTTAGATGACGTTACTTGTGGCTTACCCAACCCCGTACCCCCTTTGCCCCAAAACAAGTTTACACACGTTAAATTGTTTCAAAACCAAGGCACCTGTCAATCAAGCTTCCTAGCTACGCCAGATGTTCACTAATTGTATCATTCAAGGTAATACATTAGAATTAAGAAATGACAATCTTATTGTTTCAAGTCATATAGCTGCTATGATTTTATGTAAATGTGACAGTTTGTGTGTTCGTTTTTTTTCCTTCTTTTTTTTTAATCTTGTCTGATCTGGTTATAGAATTGGGTTATTTACTAATTTTTTCCTGCTACTCTGAAATAACAGGATTTGGATATAATTTAATGCAATCGCATATTTTTTAACGCATCAATTGCACTTAAATTGCATTAATCAACAGCCCTATATAAAATGTTAAATTTCACTCGAGTGTCACAATAATTCTGAAAAATACTGATTGTGTATATGAAACTATTAGTGCAGCCGTAGCAGACGTGACCGGCAAGATGCTGTATTATCAAAATGCAATACAAAATTACGCGCAAAAAAAAATGATAATACAAAATTTCTAGCATCTCGTTATTTTGATCTAATTATAAACGGGTTTATTATACCCGTATTGTTTTTTTTTTTTACCTTCAACAATACACCACAGTATATAATGTAAACTAGTAAATGAAACTTTTCTCTTTTTACATTGACCGGGAATGGAGCATAAGGTTTATTGTCGAAGGGTTATTTAACAAAAACATCGTCATTTTATATTATGGGGCTTTAGTCGACATACCTGGGGTAGAGGGTGTGTGCGAAATGCGACAGAGTAGTGGTGGTAGATCTAATTCATAAGTGAACAGACCTTAACTTCAAATCGTTGAGTGAAATTCTGTTATTTATCGATTTGGTGAACTTTCAGTATTTTGGTCAGATTAACGCATTTAGGTGTTGCGTTAAACATTTTAATCGCAATTTTTTTTGACGCGTTAAACGCAAATTATCGCAGTTTAATCAGCAGCCCTAATATATATATATATATATATATATATATATATATATATATATATATATATATATATGATTTCAGCTTTTATAACAAAATTTCTTATGCATAGCTGCATAAGTAATTAGGAAGGAAAGGAGTTCTACCAATTTCCATATTTACTGAACAAGAAAATCAAGATATGAGCTATTATTACAGTTTAAACGTTGCTTGGTTTTGGATTCTTTTTCAGGTGCGGAAGCAGAAGAATCTATAACTTTGCAAGAGGAATTAATGGAACTTTCAACAAATGAGGAATTTGAGATTAAATGTAAATTCTGTTATCTACAGTTCTAACTATAGACAACGATATGCATTCTCTAAGCTATGGTGCAAAAGTTACGAAAAGCCTTTCCATAAACGTATTTAGAGAAAGGTACATTGAGTATTGTCACCAATATATTTAATAAATAAGTAAACCAACTGCAAGAATTGGAACGTGGTGATATAAGGTCAGTGCCGTAGCTAGCTTAACTCACGCCCGGGCACAATACCTTTTAAATACCCTTTTAGCGTGTGTAAAATATACCATTTGGCGCTCCTTTGTGAGTAGCGCCCGGGGCATGATGCCCCCCCCCGCCCACTTCTCGCTATTAACTAAAATTGAGCCGAATATTCGCAAAATAATGTTACTGCGCCAGGCCCGTAGCGAGCGGCCCCCCCTGCTTGTTTGCTCTATTTAGTAAAATCTATTTCCTGCCCCCCCCCTGCTATTGCCTGGCCCCTGCTGAAGAATTTACACATTACGGGGCTGTACTGCACCAACTTCATCCTTTACTTAGAATAATTTGTTAAATGGGAAAATTATTACTTTTGTTGTTTATCTCTATTTTGTTGCTATTTTTGTTCATGTAACTTTGTATGTCTATACTGGGTATTGGTTAAAATAACGTTATAAATGGGGGGGGGTACATTTTTGAAAATATTTGCGCTAACTTTGAGAACGGTCCATAATAAAAAATATTTGTATAGGGTTTAAAAGAGTGTCTTACAGTTATTTCAAATTAAACAGAGCTGTAGCCATTTGAAATATTAAGGCAATAAACATATGGTATGCATAATAAATAGTTTTCATTTTGTTCTATGTTATTTCAGTAATACAATGCTACTCATAAAACGATGACGCATTAGGATCTTGCTGTTTGTAATACTCTCTGATTAATGTCACGAAGTAAGTTTCAGCGTCATTCAAATCCTTGGTGATATTTGACGTCACATGCCAACGCTAATGCAAAGACCCTAGATCAACATCACATCAGCCCAACGACATCTTGCATCAGCCCAAGTCTTAAGTTTGTGAATCTTGGGGCTGCTCTTAGCTAAATTTCATCCACTCAGCTGAATACTTTTACAACATGTTTCGAAAATTATCATACGCTGCCTGTGCTTTTGCGATCGGATTAAAAAATAAAGTGGACCTACCAGATTCCCCGCTGCTTTCGGACAACTCAATAAGTAAACTAAATCTTCAGCGATGTCTGTTACCAAAAGTCAAAGCCGGAGGCGCCGAATGTCAGCTTTATGTTGGAGATAGGATCAAAAGAGCGGTTGGATTTCCCCAGCTGACGGCCTGTTGTAAGCCTCTAAGATATAAAGATTTCATTATTTCTTATGACACCAAAAATCGCATTCCCAATTGGGTATATGAACACCTCCAGTATCATAAATTTTACAAGGATGACCCTTGTGATCGACGAGTGAACGTTTGCCCATACAAGTAAGTTCATTTGCTATTCATTATTGTGGGTTATTAACTGTTTCATTATTTACACACAAACATTTCGCCTATGTTGTGCATTCCGTTTGTTTTAAACACTATAGAATCTTATGTTTCGACATTCATCATTCGAAAAACTCGATCTTGACATGGGATTTTTCTTTTGACCATTTTTGTATGTGTGTGTGTGTGTGTAAAACTGAGCGAAATTGCTTTAATTTTGTATATTCCAATTGACCAGTGTCAGGCTCAATACACGAACGTAACCTATTCACCATCTCCCGTCACTTTAAAGTATTCAGGACACATCAAAACTATTTTTGTGAATGTATATCAGTTGTGGCTATACAAAGCCCGAGGAGTGACTGTAAGGCCCCTTAACGGAGGACTGATCTGAGACTGATAGTCTAACATCTTGCAGCCCGTCACTGACATATTTTACGGAAATTTTTACAGGAAAATATTGTACTTGCATATATTTTCTCTTCTATAGAGTTAAGAACAAGATCATTTTAAGTCCATTCATACATTTTTTTTAGTGAGGATAATCAAACAGGTCAAGAAAAACCAAAGTTTCACCCAGACTGTCGTATCCATGGATACCATCGTGCTGACGTAAGAGATTACTGTGATACCGAATATGAACTAGGACTAATGGCTGACCCAGCCAACTATCCATTTGATGCCGAGGCCTGTGCCGAAACTCAAGTTATGACCAACGTAGTTCCCATTGTAAGTTGTTGATAGAAATGAATGGAACTGATTCGAATAGTAATTTATTAATTATGGTTCATATCCATATAGATGGATTTTGTAATTGACATTGCTTAGTCACATAGATCTACTTTACTTTCAACATCCAGGTGCCTGGCTTTAGCTGTGGTCCATGGTTTGATCTCCAATGCTACATTCGTGAAAAGTTGGTCAGAGAGAACAAGAGTGTCTATGTATGTTCAGGACCATTGTTTCTACCCAGGTATGTACATTGGTAATTTCTACTCATAGTAGGTCAGGTGACGAATGGTCGTGTGGTAAAGCGAATGATTGTTGACCTGGGGGTCTCTGGTTCCAAGTCCCCGCACGGTCTCCCGTAGTACCTGCAATGGCCATTCCACTATCGGCTGTGAAGGGCACCATAAAAATCGTGCCAGAAGTGGTTAATGGGATCTAAGAGATTTCATCTCATCCTTCCAAGGGACTTCACACACACACACACTCTTAGTAGGTCGTTTTTTTTTATATCCGATAGTTGAGTTGTAAACCCATTTGATTTATTAATCCAGTGAAAACGATGGCAAAGTTCAAATGAGGTTTGACGTACTTGGTGAAGGTGAAGTTTCAGTACCCTCGCATTTCTTTAAGGTAAGTTTTTTTTTTAAACATGCTCCTGTGCATGATTAAGTACAACAAACCTTATCACTGTCACATTTTACCTGATTACTAAGTACTGTCCCTCAGATCCACCTTATTGTGCTGACACTTAAAGTGAAAAAATATCGCACTTAGCCATAGATTGTCATAGTATTAATAGATTGTCATAGTATTAACTAAAAGTTTTCTGAATAGGTAATTATCATTGAAACCCATGATGGCAACCTTGAGCTGGAATCCTACATGATGCCTAATTGCAAACCAGAAGAAGGCGAGGAAGTAAAGCTAGACGACTATTTGACTCCTCTGTGCCAGATCGAGCATGCTTCTGGATTAATATTTTTCCCAGAAAAGAAAGTTTGCTTCACTAGCAACAACAAAAGAAGGGGTGCCAGACTTCATGCTCTTTAAACTGTTTGAAATTCAGGTGGACAACAGCTGTCTGATAAGAGTACCCGTCGATCAATTCATAAGAAAAACCGTTTTAAATATCACATTCATTAAATTTTACATCGTAAATGAATTCAGTTCTGAAGTAACCAGCACGTAGGAATCAAATCCTAAAATTGACGATTATTTAATTTACAAAATCATATTTACTTACCTTGTAAACATCACATTGTAAATGTATTTCAAAACAGGCGATAAATCTACCTCACGCAAAGAATTTTAGTGTTTTTTTTTTTCTGTTTTAAATTCATGCAATTTTCTTTAAATTGTAATTACTAACTAGCCATAATCATCAAGTTACATCTACATTTGTGCTAGCTGTAAATTCCAGTGTTTCATTTATAAATCAACACCACACTGTCAAGGTTCCCCTGCGGAATCTTGCTGACTTAGTTGGACTTGTAGTTGTATTTTCCTCTGACACGAGGCGTTCCCCAGATGACAAAACGTAATAACAATACGTGAAGATGCAAACAATCTTGTATAAGTAAATACAACTCCTATAGAAACAAGTCAATCCCCTTCTTCCTCTTCCACCCACCTTCCAGACTTGCACATGTAACTCCCCTGACCAATCATCCATTCACCTCTCACACCCAGTGGCGCAACCAGGGGGCGGGGGGCGCTTAAGCCACCCCCCCCGGCCAAATCATCAATACATATTTTACTATATAAAGTTACTAAAAAGACTGTCAAACTGTCTTTTTTCTATATGTGAGCCTCCCCCCCCCAGCATTTTTTTTCTATGTGAGCCCCTCCCAGCATTTTTTGCTGGTTGCCCCACTGCTCACACTCTGGGCATTACAAAAAAAAAATATTAACATCTATCTGTACTGAAAAGTGTAGGATGGTTATTAGGGTGCATCACCAAAAAAATTTTAATAATTGATCTGTCTGCTATTTAAATTTGTTCCATTGATAAAAAAAAGCATTGTGTAAAAAAATAAAAAAATATTTGACAATATTTAGAGGTCCCCCGGACTTCAACAAAGTTTGCATAATTAAGCGAAAACTAGATAAAACCATCCTTACTTGTAAAGTCTTACAGACTTGCATACAAAAAGTGAAGCGCTACATAAATTGTTTGATAGTCTTTGGTTTTATAATGTTTGGTAGCTATGATTGATTTTGATAAGCAGTTGTGCTAGAAATAAAATTTAAAATTCACATTTTATTAGCAAAAACTTTTCCTTACCGCATATTGATGACCAAGGCAAGCATTTTAATTTCTTTATTTATATTATTTTAATTTGATACACACGACCTATAAAATAAGAACATGGAAATGATATGAAAAACAATAAAATGTTTACACCTTCTAAGGAAATGCTGGCTGACCCTGACATCTCTTCAACAGTGTTATATCCAGTTATTTACTGCGTCTCCTGCCTCGCGAACAAAGAAACCACAAACTCTTCTGAAAATTGAATTGTTTGGCATTGGCCCTGCAATCTGTGTTGATGATGCTACAATTAATGGTATTCGACTACCAACTTGTTTACGAGTTATGAGGTGCATGATGTATCACTGCAACATTGCAGCACACAGTGAATAGAATACTAGAGCTGCTGTTCGATTAAAAATTTTAATCAAAATTAACGCATAATTAAAAAAATTATCGCAAATTAACGCATATTTAATCGAAAAAATATTTTATTTATCAATTGTAACATTTTTTAATTCTATCAACATGCCATTTTAAAATATAATAACAACGTGTTCTTTTTTCGCACTTACTTGGCCTAAGCAATAGATTATTAAACCTTTGTGTGTGTGTATGTGTGTGTGTGTGAGACGTCTTTGACAAGCCAGACCTTGAAATGTTCGACTCATTTTTGACGCAAGCATGTAAGCATCCTTGTTCATTTGTTCTCAGTCTCACATGTAGGTCGCGACTTGTTATAAAGTGTGTCGTCAACAGGAAAGAAAGAACTGAAGATGAAAAATGAATTCGACCGATAACATCAAAGAGTGTCATTTTACACAATATTTTTTTATTATAATAACTGACAGACCGATAAAAAAAAATCTTTTTTGTTGTTCACTAAAACATTGAACAAATAGTTGATAGTAAGAAAGTAAATGAATGAAAGAATATAAAGCTATCCTCTAACCAAAGCGAATTTCGCGTATCTAGGTAGCTCGCGAAATTCGCCCCTCTTTCGCGGCAATGTATTTATATGGAGATGCTCAAACCACGTAGAAGTTCCGCGGCGGTGCAGATAAATTTCGCGGCATCGCTTCTTTCAGAGTTTTTTCGCGTTTCGCGAGTGTAAACAATCCAAAATGGCTGCCTAGAAACATCGACTCAAATGAAAATCATGGTTAAAATTGATATAAATGTCTTAAAATTAACAAATAAGACTTACATTTATATATAGCAACTTGAATTATATCAGATTATGCCAAAAAGTAAGTGTTTTTTTCACTTTTTACTTGTAAAATACCATAACTGTAGAAAATATATCATAAGAAGAAAATGTCTGCCGACGTCTTCAAATAAACAAAAAGAAAATTTAAAAAATCATTATATCCGGTCGGCTGACGCCTACGTTCGCTTCGCTTAGGTGTAGCGAGGGTTTTTCGCGCTTTGAAAAATCTCACGTGAGAAATAGCGCAGCGGAACGCTTCGCTTTGATTTGAGGATAGCTTAAGAATAACATTTATAGACTGCGACGCGCAAAGCAAAAACTTCAAAAGATTAAAAGTAAATTTGTCCTTCAACTCGCCGACTGTGGTTGTATTAGTCGGGAGGTGGGTGGTGTTAATATTGGTAGATGACGTCACTTACCAACCACAAGTTACATTGTTTCAAAGCCATGACACTTGTCAATCAAACTATAACACGTGCAGATGTTCATTAATTGCATCATTCAGGGTCATAAGTTTGAATTAAGAAATGGCAATCCTATTGTTTCAAGGTCATATAGCTGATATGATTTATGTAAACGTGACACTCGGGTTTTTTTTTTCTTCCTTTTTTTTTTAAATCTCGTCTGATCTGGTTATAGAATTGGGTTATTTACTGATTTTTTTTAAATTTCATCTGCAACTCTGAAATAACACCATTTGGGTAAAATTTAACGCATTTAAGTGTTTGTGTTAAAAAATGTAATCGCATATTTTTAACGCATTAATTACGCTTTAATTGCAGTAAATCAACAGCCATATATAAAATTTAACTCAGTATCACAATAATTATGAAAAATACAGCCACTGTCTCGGGTACAGATGCATTAGCAAGATGTTATCTATAATACAAATTTTACATCATATGTTCCGGTTTCCGTCTGTCATCGCGACTTCCGTTTGTCATCGCGACTTCCGTCTGTCATCGCTACTTCCGTCTGTCATCGCGACTTCCGTCTGTCATCCAACATGGCGGCATAAACAATTCAAAGATGGCAGAAACATTAACTGTTTTCTTCTTAACATGCATGATCCGGCCACCAACTGGCCAGCCGAGTAAGAATTGTCTCAACATGGCTGCCAGAAATGACATTGGACCAGCCATATGTTTAGTGCCGAGGTGACAAAACACCGCACACTAACATACGGCTGGTAAGATCGTGAATGCCAAATGGCAATCACAATGTAATACTGTTTTCGACCGCCTCAATCTTAACAATAAAGCGATCTTAGGAGAGGTACCACAAAATCATATCATGCCAAAATATTCTGTGATACTCTCCGAAACAAATCCGAAAGCGAATCATCGTTCCTTAGGTCTATGTATATCTCACAGTATCGTAATAAATTTATGGTGTTCAATTTGTTATTAAATGAGAAGCTGTTATAAAAGAAATATTTACAGAAATCGTTCAATTAATATTCTGTGTTATGTTCCACAACCTCAATTTTAAACCATAATTATGGATACCTCAATATAATGTAATATTTATATTGTTTAAATTGTTTTTATTTCTAAAATATGTCTATTTCTAATGTACAATTATTTCCCTTTATTACTAACCTAAAATACGTCACTTTTTTTTCATTTTTTGACTATTACGTCACATGAATGGATTGAATAAGGGTTGAGATTGAGTAGCGCCGTACACAACGTTTAAAATGCAAACTAACCCATTTATGATGAGGGCTTCACACAGAGGGTGTATGGAGGTGGCCCAGTTTGAGGAGTGTGGAGAAATAATATAGTCTAAGTTTGATGACGCAATTCGCTAGGCTCCGCCCACCGCAGTATCTATGGCGTCATTCCGCCATCTTGAGCGTAAATATTGGCAGCTTCAGTGTATACGTCATTTGGTACAAATGACGTATATTAACCGACAGTTGGGAGCACATGCTTTGTTTTATAGTTAGTCTAGCTGTGGGCATCTATGTAGATGGATGCATATTTACAGTTTGCTTTTGTACTCCTCCTGATTCTACCTTTATGTCAGTTCATGTTCAAGTATCAAATGATTGTTTGATGTTACTTCACTGGAGTTAACTTCGTGATTTGTGTTGTCTGATTTATTACACCCTCTACAAGCATCATCATTAAAAGGATCCGTAACATATATTTGGCACCTCCGACGTCGAACTGACTGACTTAGCTGGATTCAGGAGCAGCGGAGTGAGTACATTAAGACTCGTTGTAATTACCGGTTAAGTATTCATCGGTGAATTACGTGGCGGCCACCACCCTGGGTGCGCGCCGTGAAAACTGTTTGCTGAAGTGGCCAACCCTATTGTTTGCTGAAGTGGCCAACGTTACTGTTTACTGAAGTGGCCAACCCTATTGTTTGCTGAAGTGGCCAACGTTACTGTTTGCTGAAGTGGCCAACGTTACTGTTTGCTGAAGTGGCTAACCCTATTGTTTGCTGAAGTGGCCAACGTTACTGTTTGCTGAAGTGGCCAACCCTATTGTTTGCTGAAGTGGCCAACGTTACTGTTTGCTGAAGTGGCCAACCCTATTGTTTGCTGAAGTGGCCGACGTTACTGTTTGCTGAAGTGGCCAACCCTATTGTCTGAAGTGGCCAACGTTACTGTTTGCTGAGGTGGCCAACCTAGCCGTTTGCTGAAGAGGCCTACCTTGCTGCTACTGAAGAGGCCAACCCTACTGTTTGCTGAAGAGGCCAACCTTGCCGCTTGCTGAAGAGGCCAACCTTGCTGTGTGCTGAAGAGGCCAACCTTGCCGTTTGCTGAAGAGGCCAACCTTGCTGTTTGCTGAAGAGGCCAACCCTACTGTTGCTGAAGTGGCCAACTTTACTGCTTAAAGTGGCCAGAGTTGCTTTATACTGACGGGGCCGACGTTACCGTGTGGCTGGGAATCACCTCCTCATCGTCAGAGGACCCCACCATAGGATCACCAAGGATCAACCAAGGATCATCGAACATCGCGGACAGGGATCACCAAGGATCAACCCGTGTGTTAGTCAACCCCACATCGAACATCGCGGACCGGGATCACCGAGGATCAACCATCGAACTCAAGGAACAGAATTTACTATTTGTGTATTTCTTTATATGGCCCGTTGACATTCATCAGACCAGATGATTTTGTTTGGTGGCCAACCCTATTGTTGCTGAAGTGGCCAACGTTACTGTTTGCTGAGGTGGCCAACCTAGCCGTTTGCTGAAGAGGCCTACCTTGCTGCTACTGAAGAGGCCAACCCTACTGTTTGCTGAAGAGGCCAACCTTGCTGTTTGCTGAAGAGGCCAACCCCACTGTTGCTGAAGTGGCCAACTTTACTGCTTAAAGTGGCCAGAGTTGCTGTGTACTGACGGGGCCGACGTTACCGTGTGGCTGGGAATCACCTCCTCATCGTCAGAGGACCCCACCATAGGATCACCGAGGATCAACAAGGGATCATCGAACATCGTGGACAGGGATCACCAAGGATCAACCCGTGTGTTCGTCAACCCCACATCGAACATCGCGGACCGGGATCACCGAGGATCAACCATCGAAGTCAAGGAACAAAATTTACTATTGTGTATTTCTTTATATGTAAGTTGGCATATTTTTTTTAATATATATTTATTACTAGAATATTGAAATCTGGTGTAATTATTTGTTTGTTGTTCTTGGTGGAATTCTGTATTTAATACAGTAGAGGTTAAAAAAGGGTCCACCCTGAGCAGCCAAAACATTTAATTTGCTGATTTTTTAAAAAGGAATTGTGTATTTATTTAGTTATTACTTGTATGTTGATGACATAATAGAATATTTTTTGTGTATGATATATAGTATCAAACATCTTCATTTATTAGTTATAATTGGGTTTGGTTACTGCCATGTCATCAATTTTAAATATTGTTGAAGCTGGTAAAGCACTTGGCCTTACAGGCCAAGAGTTACAAACCTGGGTATCTGTAGAGAGAGAAAGGGTGGAAAAGAAAGAGATGGAAGAAAACAGAGAGAGAGGGGAAGAAAAAGAAAGGAAAAAGGAACAGAGAGAGAGAGGGAAGAAAGAGCCGCAGAACGGGAAATGAGGAAGGAAGTAATCGCGAAGGAAAAATGGCGTTTAGAGCTGGATATGTCGGCTACCCCTGGAGTCAGCGTGGAGGGCAATAAAATGACCCCACCCCCCAAGCTAAGTCATTTTACTAGTGAATTTTTTTCAAACAAATTTATAGAGAGACAGAAAGGAGATAAAGAGAAGAAAAAATCGACAGTGTCAATAGACAATGACAAACTGATGGTAGGATTCAATAAAGTTGATAAGATAAGTGAGGAACATATGTGTAATGTTACTGGATTAATGCAGGCTGAAGATGATAAACATGATAGAGGCAGCATGCGTGAAGAAAATGAGAAGTTAAAATTGGAAAATAAACGTCTAAAGTCAGAGAAGGAAAAAATACAGGCAGAGCTGAATAAATTGATTTTAGACAGGGAAAATGACCTACGTACTAAATCAAAGACTCGCACTACATTGGAAGACCTACCAATTAGGGTAGACGCAATAGAGAGGACTGTAAATAAACTTGTTAAGAAAATTGAATCAGGCGATGTGATTACAACTTCTCAAACAAAGATTAATGGAAGTTGGAAGGATAAAATTAACAGACTGGATAAAGTTGAATCGTCAGTTGGAGATAAAGACGCCAATTATATCAAAGCAGCCAAGAGAACCATACCCAGAAATAGAAATGGTAAAGCAACCCATCAAGATAATAAAGCAAGCAAACACGTAAATAAGGAAACGCAACATAATTCTTATGCTACAGGTACAATTATAAAACATTCAGTTCCATTTACCCCTGAATGTCATAGAGGAGAACTTAAATCAATGAATAACCAAACCTCAAGAATTATAATACTGAAAAAAAGAAAGAACCCTAACTATTATTGTCAAAGAGAAAAAAATTACATTGTACCCAGTGAAAATCAAAAGAAACAAAGAAGGTATTATGATTTTCAAATCAAGAAATCTGGACGTAAGGGTGATCAAACCAGAGAAACAAATAGATGGTCGTATGGAAAAGAAAATAAAAGAAATGAAAACCGTGAATGGAAGGACCCACCTTTTGGTCGATACAACCATTTTAACACAGTTAGATGTCTAGCTTATAATAATTGCAGTAGATATCCCCATGTTAGACATGTAGTAAATTTTAATGAGCCAGAATTTATCCCTCATTACCCCTGTTCATGTAGAACATGTTTGTTGAGATGTTGTAAGAATGACTGTAATATTTATAATCAGGGTAGAAGAGCAAGATATGGTTTCATTCCAACCACGGAGAGAAATATTAATGGGAATTGGAGAGATTTTAATATTTTCTCTTAACTAAGCTATGTCCTGGCAGTAAGAAACTTGGTTCACCATAATGTGTATGTTTACATGTATATTATGTTCATATGATGACATGTTTACATGTATATGTGTATATGACGACATAATATGTTTGATAATAATTGATGATTATGATAAAAAAAAAAGAGAAGTCACTTGAGAAAAAAAAAAAAGAAGAATAACTAGTGACATAAAAAAAAAAGTCACCTGAAAAAAAGATAATAGAAAAGATATACAAGTGACATGAAAGAAAAAAAAAAATTAACAAGTCACATAGAAAAAAATATCTAATAAAATAATGAATATCAGTGACGAAAAGAAAAAAAAAAATTAAAATGATGAGAAATTTTAATTGAATTCAATATGTTTATACATATATGATTGATGATATTTATTATATTGTTTGCATGTATTGATTTATAATTCCATGCAATATTGATTTGATGAATCATTGTGTAATTTATTTTGTTGTTATGATGATTTGGGATATGTTCTATGATTGAACTTTGTTTCATGTGGCTCCTTTTGTCGGTATTAGTATTGGGTTTTACATGATTACATCATGCTTAGGTAGAGGGGAGAAATGTGGAGAAATAATATAGTCTAAGTTTGATGACGCAATTCGCTAGGCTCCGCCCACCGCAGTATCTATGGCGTCATTCCGCCATCTTGAGTGTAAATATTGGCAGCTTCAGTGTATACGTCATTTGGTACAAATGACGTATATTAACCGACAGTTGGGAGCACATGCTTTGTTTTATAGTTAGTCTAGCTGTGGGCATCTATGTAGATGGATGCATATTTACAGTTTGCTTTTGTACTCCTCCTGATTCTACCTTTATGTCAGTTCATGTTCAAGTATTAAATGATTGTTTGATGTTACTTCACTGGAGTTAACTTCGTGATTTGTGTTGTCTGATTTATTACACCCTCTACAAGCATCATCATTAAAAGGATCCGTAACAAGGAGGGACCCCAAAATATTTTTTAAACTAAATATTAAGTACATTATCTCATGTCAAAATGTAGCGGCTTCCGAAGATACCTAAAATCCCTTGGTTCGGCATTGGCTTCACAGAACTATAATGTTGAAAGCTTTGATACGTCTTTCTTTTTTAAGAGGCCTAATGTTTTCTGCGTCTGCGGCCTCAACTGCATTGATGGAATAATATGTTTTTAATTGAAGGTCAGCTAAAAGCTACACAACGATTCTTTCTTCTCGGGACCAAGCTTGAGAAGCGTCAAAAAATTATCCCATGTCATAATTCAGGGGCAGCCCCCAAAGTGGCCAAGACACCGGGCCCCTAACTCCCTGTATTCTGCACTGCCGGGTCGGCAATTTTTCTTAGTTAATTGTACTATGCTACGATGTGTATAACAGTTAATAAACCACCTGTTAAACATGTAGCGTTTTGCTTAACACAAGCACTCACTCACGTCTCTCTTTTTTTTTTTTAAATACGCCATGTTGAACATCTTAAAACATTAAATGAATAACTGTTTGGAAAGGAGTACATTAAAATATTATGAAGGAATATGATTTTAAGAGTTGTTGTTTATGTTTACCCATAGTGAGGATTATTTTCTTTGGGAGGAACTATTTAACATATGAACTTTATTTGATGTATTATTAGGTGTCCCTATTCTCAAATGTATTTTGGCTACAATAATCTGTTCATGTCCTTGGGGCCACTGCAAGTATATAGACTGATTGTTAACGCGCTGAAATATATATCACCATTTTCAACTCCAACTGTGTGCCTACTCGCCGGTCCGGGTACCGGGCCTTTGATAACTAGTACTATCAAAATACGATACAAAATTATGCGCAAAAAAATGATGATAACAAAATTTCTAGCATCTCGTTATTTTGATCTAATTATAAACAGGTTTATTATACCTCCACCAATACACTACAGTATATAATGTAAACTAGTGAATGAAAGTTTTCTCTTTTTACATCGACCGGGAAGGGAGCAGGAGTTTACTTGTCGAAGGGCTAAATAACCAAAACATCTTTATCATATATTACAAGTGGGGCTTCAGTCGACATACCTGGGGGTGACGGTATGTGCGAATTGCGGCAGGGTGGGTGTGGTAGATCTACTTAATAAGTGGACGGAACTTAAACTTCATATGGTGAAATTCTGTTATTTATCGTTTTGGTGAACTTTCCGCATTTAGTCAAATTAACGCATTTAAGTGTTGCGTTAAAAATTTTAATCGCAAATTTTTTTGACGCGTTAATCGCAAATTAACGCAGTTTAATCAGCAACCCTACTTTTTACCTATAGTCCGATTCCGATATTTTCCCCCAGCATTTTTACCGATACAGATACCGACATTTTTTAAATCAACAACAATGCCAAACACGTGTTTTCCTCGTGCTACAGCTAATGACGTATGTCAACCCATGCTCACCCCTTCCCTGTCATATTTCGTAACACTTCGCCCACACGTAAGTCTTGTTCCTCCCCCCCCCCCCAACTTCCCATCCCAAAAGACAATACACACAGATGTTCACTAATTGTATCATTCAAGGTCATACATTAGAATAAAAAAAATGCCAATCCTATTGTTTCAAGGTCATATCGCCTATGCAATCTTTGTGGACGTGACAATTTCTGTGTACGGGTTTTTTTTTCCTTTTTTTTTTATCATCTTGTCTGATCTGGTTATAGAATTGGGTTATTTACTGATTTTTTATCTACAACTCTGTTGTGAAAAAAAAAACAATGTATCGGCAATCAAAAAACGGCCGGTCCGATAGTTAACCCATATCGGTTCGAGTATCGGTCGCTCCCTACAAAAATCGGTCGATCCGATATTAACCGATAGTGCCAATATCGGTCCGATACCGATCCGATTATCGGTCGCTCCCTAACAGTGAGTGCCCAGGTTCTCTTGGTGCACCATCTCGATTTACAACTGCCGAAATTGTGCTGAATCAAGTTACTGCTTTTTATAGAAAAAGCAAACATTCCAATGGTGACAGAGAGGAGAGCATGTGAGAAAATTGTTCAGCTTCTTGATGAAAACAATAAACTTTGTTCAATTGATAAAAGTCGCCGAGACACACCAGCCACCAAACGTAAACTGGGACAAATGAAATCTATGTTGGCAACAACTTTTCAACTGTGGCAACCAAATGTTGAGACTATTATCAAGATTGCAGAAGATCTAGCATTCTTGAGGTCTATGAAAGGAGACAGGTCTTCCAGCTTTGGATCATTTGACAAACACTTGCAAAAAAGTCGATCGAGGCCATTCACGAGATGACGCAGCATTGGAACGTCAGAAACGCGCAGGAGAAGGAAATGCAGCATGTTCAGCGATATCAGTGCTTCCCAACGAGGATAGCAGTGATGAACCCGATGATTCTACTTTTAAATCTGAAGATAATATGGAGGTTGTTGATAACTGTTTTGAGGATATAATGTCATTGCAAAAGCGAAGAAAGCCAACACGAACTTTGGTATTTGTACCTCCAGATGTTTTAAGCAGACCAAATATTGTGTCACTAGCGACAAGATTAAAGATTACACCAACACAGCAGGCAGCTTTCACACAGGGCCTTATTAGCGAGTCTGGGGGTGATGTATCAATGGTGGCTTCTTCCTATGCCACTGCAGATCGTTTACGTCGCAAAATTGTAGTGAGATATCTACAAAGATCCACGACTCCTGGGAACCACCCAAACTCTGTACACGCCACTGGAATGGCAAACTGACACTTTCTCTAAAAAAAATCATCATGTCACTGAGGAACGCATAACAGTTGTTGTTGGTGATGCAAAGCTATTGATACTGCTAGGAGTGCCAAGTTATGCCAAGGCGACAACGAAACCCTTTGGTGAAATAATTACAGAATTAGCCATGAAGCCAATGAAAGGAGTGGCATTGTAATGATTGTATCGTTAATATGACATTCGACACAACAAGACCAAACACTGGTCATCAGACTGCTGCCTGTATTGCCATACAAAATAAGCTGCGACGTGCTGTTCTGTAATTAGGTTGTCGCCATCACTTTGGTGAAGTTCTCCTCTCGCATGTGTTTGTAGACATGAAAATAGAAGTTTCCAAATCTCCGGATATAACTTTGTTCACCAGACTGCGGAAGTAATTGGGAATTGGTGGCACATGATTGGTCTCATGTATGTCGTTCATTTACGTTAGCTGATCTTGATATGAAGGCTCAACAGTGACTAACGATAATGAGAGATGCAGTAATTGCTCATGCCAACTCTAGTGAAACAAACAGAATTCTTGCGAGAGGACTACCACGAATTCCTTCAAAGCTATCCTTTGTTTACCTGAATGCTTACAAATAAGGGAGGTTAACTTTAAAAGACTAGGTGCCCTGCACAAAGCACGATGTATGGGCAAAGCTGCTACATTTCAAGATTGCACAAAGCGAGGAAATTAAATTCAATTATAGCCTCCAGGTACTATTACCACAGTGACCAAGTGCCATAGCATCCGTGCCTTTGGCTAGCAGTTTGTAACACATGTTTATGTTGTGTGGTGGCTCACTTGCAAAAGAGTGTGGATGCACCATGGAATGATCTACAGCTCTACAAGCGACTTTTGGATTACAATGATGTCAACAAAGACATATCCAAGTAAGCAATCCATGCCCTTAATAGGCATCTATGTTACCTGACTGCTGAAATGATCCAACTTGCTCTGTTCAGCAATGAAGTACATGTGTTGAAAAAACAAGCCCTAGGAGATGCTCTACTTAGACTTCGACCGGTGGTTGCCCTCCAAACTCCACTGAATCGATTTGGAAATGATTGGAAAAAACCACGATTCCAATCATCGATTCTTCAACTTGGTTGAATGACCTGGATGGAGCTGACTTGTGGCTTACTATATACAAACTTCAATTGGACACAGGACTCCACGAACTGCCTGCTGATTATTGATGCCAAACAGCTTACATTGTCAGTGCAGAAAATGTTGCTGCCACCAACATTGTTAACGATTGTGCAGAGAGAGGAGTGAAACTGGCATCCGACTTTGTTGGAAGCAAGGCGAACGGATGAAAACATTTTCTAAAACATTCTTCAAGTGGTAGAAATGGACCGCAAAATCACCTACCCATAAACGTGCAAATAAAAAGAAACTGAATTAAATGCAGCAGTATTAAACAATGCAATACTTCCAGATTTTTCATATAGGCTAGAAAAACGCTTTTAGATCCGGCTATATGGGATGTAGAGTGATTTTTTTTTGGGGGGGAGAAGGGACCTCTAAACCAACTCCGATTTTAAAAATATTTTACACTAGTCGTTATTTAATGATATCGGAACAAATAGAAAAGACAGCTCAAAATCAAAC